>VZSZ01010242.1:485367-558436 GCA_013398815.1 Ibidorhyncha struthersii | reverse complement strand
CAGACGAACAGTCCTCCTCAGATGTCGGCCATTGAAGGAAGAGAGAGAGGGAGCGAGCCAGAGCCAGTGCTCCCAGCTTCCCAGCTTCCCACTCCTTGCTTGCCCGCTGATCCCTCAGAGGGCTTTTATACTGAGCATGATGCGGATGGGATGGAATACCCTGTTGGTCAGTTTTGGGTCACCTGTCCTGTCCGCTCCTCCCTGCAGGTGGGACCCCACGGTGTTTTTCTGCTTCCAACCCTCCAATGTGGCAAATAACCAAGTTGGTTGGCCTTGGGTGTTATAGTGATAAGTATAAGCAAGAGCCTCACCGCATACCACGTCTGGACATCAGCCATAACATTGGTCTTATCACTCTGAGAGAGCGAACATTGTCTGCACAATATGCTGTTAATTTCAGCAGTTAGAAGAGGCCCAGCTAAGAAGCAAAGTTACTGAACAAAATTGGTCCTGTTTTACCTCAAACCAGGACAGCTGGTAAGAACAAATGTCAAAAAAAACCAAAATAATCACGAAAGTTTTGTGTTTCAGGTAACGTTCATGAAATGATGTAGTAATACCCGATTTTGAGCAGCGGCAGTCACTAAGAAGGAAACTTTTTATCCAAATAATACACTAGTGTTCTTCTATTGGATTGAACAGGATTTAATGATGGTTTTGGAAATAATGTCCCAAATATTGGGAGACTTGATTTTCCAAAGTAGCCTAAGTTAAACGTTTTAAGTCTGCTTCATGTAGCCTTAGGCTGCAAATAGCGGCACATACAAGCAATTGAGCAGCTCATATTTAAAAACAAATGCAAAACACTTGAACTAAAAACCAGGCTCCCTCTGGCACCAGCACAACTTTTGGAAAATTTTGCATGTGAAGGAACTGAGGTTACACTTGGCTTCCAGCTGTCTGGCATAGTTTGTAATTTCACAGGACTTTTGTTTAGAGTTTCTACTCTATAGGTCTGGCTGAACACCCCCCCCAAACTTTGATGTGATACATAGAAGTAAATTTTCATAACTGGTATAATTCAATTAGGGAAAAAGCCACCGATCCTAAATATGCTGCATCAAAACATATACATGTGTTTTGTGAATCCACAGGCCTTTTTAAACAGTAACACAGTTACTATCAATTTGAAGTGTCATTAACAGCAGTAAAGAACAATTGGAGGTGCTAATAACATTTATTTCAGGGCAGACAGGTAAGTTGTACAGCAGCAATTAATATTTTATCAGCTATTCATTATATAAATTGTATAAATGTAAACATTAGAACCTTACAAATCCTTCAGTCAGTGGTATTTCTAAGGATAAGCAGAGATTATCTGAAGTTAAATCTAGGGTAGTTTTTTCATTCAGAATTTACACATTTGCCCAGATGTGATAAAATTTATGTAAAGACTGATTTTTATTACTGACTTCTCTTGGTTAGCATCAATGGAAGCATATAATTGAGCCTTGAATACAGTTACACTAAAATCGCTTTTTTTCTTTAAAATAAACCCCTTCCTTTTTTATTCATCAGATCAAGCGAACATTATCCACACTTGTCAATTATCAGACTTTGTAACACCGAAACTTGTCGTTCCACCTGGACGTAGTCACATTAAAATTCAGAGAGTGGGAAATAATACCCAATGCTGCCAGTCAAGAAGGAATCCTTTCCTCTGTTCAGCAGGAGCTTCTAGGTCTTAAAGTATAAGATGTCTGTGGAATACTTTGGGATCTTTTTATGTATGAAGGAACATAAAGGCAAGGTAGAGCTATTGCTGGAAGACAATGAGGAGAAAAGATTAATCTTAGCCCAAAACAAAGCTAGCAGACCTTGTTTGGAAGGCATATTTGGATATATAGCATATTGGAGCTTATGGTAAAGAAACGTTTTTATTATTCCAATGTTTATTGGAATATTATTACAATATGAATATAGCATGAAAATATTTTCAGTGATTTACCCAGAGTCACTGAAACCATAAAGGCTACTCTTAACCTGGGGTAAGTTAAAGATATTTTTATTTCATTTCATTTATAATTGATACAAACCTGTCATACTGAGAAGTGATAGTGCATTGGAATTACAAACCTTTTCAAAATGTTGTCTGGCCCAGCAGTTGTACATACCTGCCAAACAGTAGTGATAGCATAAGGGAAGAGTGGTGACCTCTATACTTCGCTGTCAATTGCTGTTTCTTGCTGTTGTGCGTAATAAGGATTCCTTTTCAAATGAGTGATTATTTCAGGAAATTCTACTTGAGAACAAGTACTGAGCTCTGGAACTTGACAAAATGATAATTTGCTTCTCTCTCATTGGGTGTTTTTCAGTAATAGATATGAAGCTTTCATGCTCATCTACACATGCCTGAAATGAATAATTTATTATGATAGTACAGACTTACACTCTGAACCTAAAATTCAGAGAATGTAATAGTCAAAGTCATAGATGATAAACTGGGCCATAAAACATGTTCATTCTTTTGCTGTCTAAATGAAATGATGTGATGTTGAATGAATATAACTTTCTTTTTTTTCTGTAGAATATAGATTAATTAAAGTAAATGAGAGACTTTGTTCTTCGTAGTGGGAACATGAAAAGCACATTAGGAACTTTATGTGGATCACTGGGAAATAAATTCTTTTAGATGTGTTAACAAAATAGTTTGAATCATGAAGAATCTCTGCTACCTTCTAGCCTCTGACCTGGTCAGTCAACAATTGAATCTTCTCAAAGGGGTGAGCAAAATATGATTTATTCATGACCAAGAGTAAATAAGAGATCTCATCTTTTTGTAACATGAGACTCACTTTGTTTCTAGAGAAGAATCCTCAACTGTTGGTAAAGAGCAATCTACAGTTGATGAAGTATCGTTGCTGAATATGTCATTGGAGAATTTAGGCTTTTGTATGTTCCTATTTGCCTCTGTAGTTATCTGTATCGTTCGTTTGTAATCACCGATATTTTTAATAGTTTGCTACATTTTGTCCAACCGCAGTCTATTAGGTGATTGTGCCTTTGGCAGTGGCAATTCTAAACAAGAGATCCTCGTTTCTCACGGTTGGGAAGTCACTGGGATACATAACTGAGTTATCCCAGTTAACCAGCAACTCAAAAGATCTGGTTAAACTACTGTCTCGGAGATGCAAACCCAAGGTATTAAACAGGCTGGGAGACATCAGAGCCTGCCCTGTCACATTTTCAAATATCCACAAATAATTTCACGTGAGAGGCGGATGCCCAGCACTTCGAAAACAGAATCAAACCCCAAGACATAGGCCTCCAATTCTTTTAACTGTGCAATTACCTTTAAAGTGGAAATTGATCATATGAGTTGTTTGTCACAATTACTCCCTTAAAACAATGGAGGAAAAATCAGAAGTCCCCAAATTTCTCTTATAATACCCATGACTACAGATCATGAAAATAATGCAAGAATCTTAGCCTGGTGCCTTTCTAATGAGTTATATTTATTATTCTCCTTAGAAAAAATGATGCTCAATCTGGTTTGTTTAATGTTGTGCAGGAAATCAGGGAGACAGCTGGGAATAGAAGCCCAGTAGTCTACTTCCTTACTGAAAGGCTATTTTTCTGTCTTTAAACTGTAGTGTTCTATATAATTTTTTCTGCTGATGCTTGATATAAATCAGTCTTAACTTCACCTTAAAGCTTTGTGTCTGGAAATCCTATAGCATCCAGTAAAAAATACCCTATAAAATATATTGTGAGATCATAAGACTTTGCCATTCACTGAGTTCTGAATTTTTTAAATTTCAAGAGTATTGATAATTCTATTGTAAATAACCTCTCATAGTTCAGGTCACTAGTGTAGACACAAGGTTTGGGGAAATTGAATAAGAAAAGCTAATAGAAGACGAGCACAGCTTTATCCTTTCTAGCTATGAAATCATTAACAATGAAATGTCCTTCCTTATAAAATCTCTCATTACTTTCCTAAGAAAAACTTTGTTACAATTTTAAGTCTAAAATTTAATTTCCTATTTTTATTAAAAATAGCTGTAGCTAGCATAATAGTAAACATTAGAATTTTGAATAGGATTAAGATTTTTAAATAATTTGTAATTAAATGAATGCTTGTGAGATTAAATTTATTGTAATGTGGAGCACATGCTAATACCTGAAAGACTGAAGCATCTTTGGGTTACTTTAGCATAATTAAACAGTGATAAATCCTCACTTATTTTACCACTTCTCACACCTCAAACTGTAAACCAAATGAAATATTGTGGTTATATGTGGAAGAGAGGAAAGGATTCTTACAATGTCAGAAGGAGGGCAGTTTTGTTTTTTATCTTCAAGATTGAAATGCAGTATTTTAGTAGTCCCTAACATTTCTTGGAATTGAGTATTTCACACCATGCAGTTATCTAGCATCCAGAAATTAAAGAATATTTTAAAAAAATCCAGAATAGAGCGCTCTGGAATTTTTCAGAAAGTATGGAAAAAAAGACACATCTTTAAGATTTATTCTGACTAGACAATAATATCCAAGATGACCGCTATGAAAAAAATTCTAACAAAAAGCTATTACGCCATTTTCATTATTGATTAAAATTTCAAATATATCAGACCTGCAGTCCTTGGAACATAAAAATGTTGAAGAGATTATACTGAAAATGGTTGTATTTCTGAAGAGAGACAGTTTTTGTCACGAAACAAATTTTAACAAATTTTGCCAGAGTGAAACAAAAAATTGGCTCTACATTTTCAGACCCTGGAGACATCGCAATTGATTCTATTTAATGGATTCTTTCTCCACCTCTCCCCCTTCCCCCCACCCTGACCTTTTTTTTTGGTTTAAATAATGGCTGCAATATAATAAGTGATCTGATTTGCATCATAAGAATGTGTCAGACAGTGAATTGCTGCATACATAGTAGTACATAACATTATTCCTCTGCTTTTATAAGGAGAAATCTTAGCAGATTTTTGCAGAAACATTGAGATTCCCTAAGGTGGTCGTAAGTAGTCAGCTTCCTGGACTCTTTGTCTCAGTTTAGTGGTTCGAGACTTCACTGTGATATGATAATGAGCATATGCATATGTGAGAATAAATAAATACCTAAGTGGAGTAAATTGATTGGCTTTGAGGGAGTAATTAGCTAAATAAGTGTTTCATAATACAGCCCTTTTGTTTAAGTTCACGTAGACTGTAAGATATTTTTTTAAATAAAATAGTAAATTCTTTGTGGTAGAGGAATAGGACAGCATGGTTAAAACGAAGTTTTCCACAGAAACAAAGAGGAAGTTTAGTGACACTCGACTTGGTGGAAATCTGGGAACTAGTGATAACCTGAATTGAACTACAATTTAGATCAGTTACATCCAGATGAATAATATCATGTCCATATAGTGTGGAACGGTGATTAAATCTGGCATCATGAATCACAATCGAGAAAAACAAGAGTTGGCTTTGAAAAAAATGTTTAGTCTTTATTCTACATTGACATAAACAAAATCGTGATCCTCTCATGAGGTTTTTTTGAATCTCCCAATTCTTTGGTATCTTTCTATGTTGATGTGCACATCCAAGTTTACTTGATGAATGGTTGCTTATTGAAATTAATTCCAATTAGAAAGGCTGTCTTCATGTCTGTTTTTATTGTATATAGTCTAATCCACAGAAGAGATTGATTTACAATACTTTTTTGAAGAGGGCTATTGTTGTTCTGTTTTAAGATAAAATTCTCTTTCTTTTCATTACATAATTAGTATTATTAATGATTTGCAGTATTTAGCTCTACTGTGAGAGGATTTGATTCAGGCTGCTCTCAATAATCTTAGTACTTTCAAGAGCATGTAATTTCCGTCAGGGACCTTTGCTCTTCACAGTACTCTTCACACAGCATTCTGCTCTTCATTAACATATTTGTTGCCACCAGGTTATTCCAACCTGCTATAATTTCTGATATTTAATATTAGTTGCAATAATTAGTTTATTCAACAAATATAAGAGAAAATTACAGAGAGAGGTTCAGCTTTGGTGGATTGCCAAGAAATCACAATGAACTTCCCTATTTGGCTGAGGAAGTAAATGTAGTCTTTTACCTCTTCAAATGGAGAAGAATTACTAAGTTGAGAGGAATGTGTCAGCTTTTGTAATTTCACTTTGGAGGCGGGTGGGGACACCTGAGGTCAGAACAAAACGTAACAACTGAACTCCATAAAAATAATACTAGAACAGTTTTCCTAACATTTCTATTCAACAATTATGGATTAGTAGTTCCTAATGACATTGCATAACCTTTTTCTTAAAGAAAGCATGACATTAATTAAAGTATACCTTATCCCTCTTTCCTTTTAATATCAGGTCATTCTGACCATCTTTTCCACTCTTAATTCTACTCCACCGGTATTACTACTTAATAGGTTTAACAATTATTTTTCCTATTTTCTGATAGCTTAGACTCTCTTATGCCCCTTAGTAACCCTGTTCTAAAACCACTTCACCTAACATAACTTTAATCCTGTTTTATAAAACAGGATTCACATATGCCTGAGAGCCTCTGCTGATGACTCCTTTCTCTGAGGATGCACAAAGTCATAAAGCTTGTACTGCTACCCACAAACCTCATTTTATCTAGTTTTCCTAATTGCCTGTGTTTTCATGGCACAGGCAATTTTCTTATCTGATTTTCAGTGAGGAGAACATAACGTTATTTTGGCATTTCCTTGTGGTGAGGTGCTTTTTGCTGTTTGCACTCTAACTGAACAAAAATCAGAAAATACTTTTAATTTTTAATTAAACTGTTAAAAAGATGATTATGAATTGCTTTGCAATGAATATAAGATCTGATTAATTTATAATGAATGTTAAAATATTACATACAATCCTAAAGAACTTATTTAGAATTATTTTTCATATTAATTACAAAAGTTCCATAAAGAAACTTAATTTTTGCCAGAGACGTGTAGGTGTTTTACTTGTTTGGAAATTTCAGCTTGGGTTTTGCTCAAACACCCTAGTTGTAGGTTTCACAGAATGACTTCCTTCTCATCAAACTAAATTCTAGATGTTAAGTATCATTATATCCTTCCATGGCAAAAATAATTTTTAAAATTGAAAGCTCAGGCAAACATCCATCTGCCATTTCAAAATAGCAGAATTCTACTGGATAGACCATATACAGGAACTCAGAAAAACTATTTAATTAATTCTGCAGTGAACTTTTATGGTTTTATGTCTCTATGTTTTAATACTTTTGTCTATATCATTCCTTTAATAAATTTTCTTTAACTCCTTATAGTACTTACCAGGTAATAATATATTAATTGAAAAATTAATTCTGGAAAGAAGTAGGTGCTTGGTGTATAAACCTTGACTATTTTTTTACGAAGAAAAAAATCTTAATAAAAGGAGATCTAGAGGAATGTGGGGCAGGGGTTTTGTGTTTTTTTTTATCTTTATAGTTTGTGTTAGCAGTTTAAAAAAAAAAAAAACAAAAAGCAAAAAAACAAACAAAACCCCACAAAGCACACAAAACTAAGGAACTCATCATAACCGTGTAGAACTTCCATTGCTGAATGTTCATGAGGCTGCTGCTATTCTACGGTTCCAGCATGCCATATCCTGTGCTTGATAAGTTTTGCGGGAGGTCAGTAGGCTGCATCCTAGACCTGTGGCTGCATCCTTTGTGGTAGTTTGATAGTATAGTCTTTTGAAGGTTTTTTTACACCTTCAGGAAGGTGGAACCTCATTCTGCAGCTGATTTATGTCTTTAACATCACAAATGACTCCACGAGATACCTCAGTAACTTAAACATACCTTTTTCAAAGCTCTGACCTGAGGCCATTTCTTATTTTTCTCCTCAAAAAACAGCTGACACAGAAATCAGTTGCCCTTCAAAAAATCCAACACTACTTAGTTCTTAGCACAAGAAGTATAAAGGTTAGAAAAACAATAAAAGCACTTGTAGTCTTTTAGTGCCAACTTTCCTTGCCACACCCCCTATCGTTTGTGGTAAATAAGGAGCTTCTTTCTTTCCTGTCTCCAGAGTCAGTGCTCTTCTTTTCTGTCCAACTTCTTAACTCCTTTCCCTCTTCCTGTGATTTCTAGAGTTAAAATCAACATCTTCATTCTTTATGGATACGTGCATTTCTTCAAATCTCATCCACACTGAGAAAAAGTGTCATACAGTTTTAGTGNTGGGGGGTTTGGGTTTCTTTTTTGTTGTCGTTGTCCTGTCCCCCCTCCCCCTGCCCCAGAAGCTGACTATGACTTAAGTTAAATTACTCTGCTAAACACTTCATTGTCTGGAAAAGGTGGATATGATTCTTCTGGTCACTACACACAAAGTTAGTTTGCACTTCTTGGAGTAATTATAGATTGTAAAAATAAATCTTTCAAAAGTTAAAGTTACTTTCATTTCCGATTTTTCATGAATATTTTTTAAAGGGTAAACTAATCCTTCCTTCCCTCGAATCAACCAATCTCATACTCCAAAAACATTATTCACACAAAGTTTCATTTAAAAAGAAAAATAATTTTGTAAAAATAAAGAAAAAAGAAGAATTATGTTTTAAAGTTTTCCATATTCTTCTCTTCCTTTTTCAAGAAAACAGGGATTAAAAAAGAGCGATACTTATGTATATCACACAATGCAGTGTTCTGGCCCCTCTATCTGGAGAAACGAGAAGAGGGTACAATAATATAGCAAAAAACAGAAGTAGCGAACTCCATTCATCTGACGGTATCAAGAGCATTACAAGACTGGCCTTTTTATCTCCCCTCAGTTCCCCTTCATGATGACTTTCCTCCTCATTAGTCCATATTATCTTTTTTTTATCTCATCTCTTTTGCTTTTCTTTCTGCTAGAAGTCATCAAGGGCAAAATTAGTTCATATCACACTGTTCATTCTGCTGGTTGGCTGCATCTCTTACTACATCCCATATCTGTTTTGCTGAATCCATCAGTTCTGTGGGTATTTCTGTACTGCCATTTTGGCCTGGTCCCTGTATTCCACCTAGGCCCCATTGCACTACTGTTAATGCACCTAGTACTTCTACTACCAAAAATCCATATTACACATACACTAATTCATTATTAGGTTTCCTTTTGGAGTGAATCAACAAGTTGCCAGTTTTGGAGAGAAAAATCTAGGGATTTTTGACTTTTTTAATCAGCTCCTAACAGATGGTGTGGTTATAGGATATGCCAGAATTCCACCCATGACAATCCTCTGCCTTTTATCTCAGCAGGTCTGATGCCCCCAGGCGTCCCCAAATGTAACACCTCAGGGCATATACTGTTATGTTAGACCTATATGTAAGTTCAGAAATTTTGTGACAGAGATACATTTTCTATTTTTAATTTGTCTTCTTCCTGGTTCCTCTGCCTCTTGCTCTCTTGTTGCCTCAGACATGAAGCCATGTCGTTCAAACATTCATCAGCACCAAATAGGACTCAAATTTATTTGTTTTGATTTGTGGCCTATAATCTACCTTTGCTTATACAGTTTCTGGCAAACTCAATTCTCAAACTTGAGAAGTAAAAACCGTGGGATATTGCGGTTCTCAGGAGATGTCACTTTGGGATCCAAAAAGAATTACTTTCTTCCAAGATAAGAGAAGGATATATTCTTGAACCAAGGCAGGGGATCACATATCCAGGAACCTTTGAACACGTCTTGTGGTATGTGGGCATTCTCTGTACCCATTAAAACCTTATCTTTCTTTATTCTTTGTCCATAGCCCGTATCTGGAAAACTACTATCATGTATTCATCTTAACTTCTTATGGATAAACACCTTAAACAATGGCCTGAAATTATGAACTCTTAACAGCTCTCTACTAGTTGGACAACTTCTAGCAACAAGTAGGTATGAGAGACTTGCTGTAGATTTCAACATACTTTTCTAATCCATCATCAAACTAAAACATTGTAATTCAGAACCACGGGAGGAGGAGCAGTTATGTAGGTGGCACGCGCAGATAAACAAACTGGGTTACGCTGTCTGCAATCCTATGAAGACTAGTATATTCTTGCTTCCATAGCCACATCAAGAGGACAAATAGCACTATGTGCAAACTGAAAAAACAATTTACACTCCATGGAAATATTACAGAATAGGAAAAAAGTAAATAGAGGTATCTCATACAGCAGAAAATATATAATACTATGCCATATTTTCTCATTTTTAATCCTATAGTGCTGTTTTGCCACCGTGAGATGGGATATGGAAGAAAACATGTTTCGCTGTAACTTTTTAGCACCTTGAATCATTTACCATGTGTGATATAGATAATACATACTTGCCAGTGCATAATATTCTTCAGAACTTTGCTGTTAAAATTTTTGATCACTGAAAAGGGGAGCATAATAGCTTGAATCTATAGTTTTAGGCAGCTAGGTTATGGATAGCTTACAGTTTCTTTTGATCTGAAATCATCTGTTAAGAGTTAATATGGGCCAGACAGATACAATTTTATAATTATTTTTCAATTTTTATCTCACACAGCAAGTCTTTATGTTGCAGAAATAGATGTCATGATCTGTCTTAAACTGTGACCTGTAAAGCTTTTTCCACTTCATACATGATCCTTTTTTTTCTAAGCATCATTAAGATGTACTTATTTTCTTTGTTGTGGGAAACCTAATTCAATATGATCCAACTTCTTTTTCAATTAAGTTACTTTTTTAAAGTTATCATAATCTTTAATCAATGCTGTTCTTGGTGCTGTGAATCAACAGGAAGGTTTCACTTTGGGGTAAAAAATTGAAAAAGGATTAAAAATAAAAATATTTTTTCTTGGTTTACTTCTATCTTGTAATTTTGATACACACTAAACTGAATGTATATCTACAAGACAGCAATACGATCCATCATATTTTTAGGAATATAAAATCAGTTTACTTCAAAATAGTTTTTCACTGCTGGTGAATCTCTTTTGATCTCATTTTTTGGTGTAACATTTTGAATAAAGAATATGCCAGAAGGTTTATTATTCTTTACTGCATAGTTCTTTGTCCTGGTTTGAGCGACACAGGACTAATTTCTCTTCTAATACTTGAGAAGACTGCACTTTTGAAGACTCTCGCGTCTGAATTTGTGAAATATTTAGTTCATAGCCAGCTATCATGTGTAGGTTTCAAGGTCTCAGTGTTTTCGAGCTTCCCAGGTGCAGGGATGAGGAGGAGAGAGACCCAGGCATTTGACCCAAGCTGGCCAACGGGATTATTTCATACCATGAATGTCACATTCAATATAAATTAGAAAGTTTTCTGCCAAGTGCTCTCTCCCTTGATGGCTGTGATCCAGAGAATTTTTTGTCCCAGTGCCGGACCCCTGAGCCCTTCCCTTCCTTCCAAAGTTGTAGCGTTCACAGCATCCGAAATTTACTGTCCACTGCTGGGGTTGCATGGCTTCTTACTGATATAATTGGATGAGTATAATCTTTGCATATTCTGTATTGGTATCAGGATCAGTACTGGTTCTTTAGTGCTATTAATGTTAATTATCTAATCTTATTCTATTAAATCTGTTTATACTTCAGCTCCCAGGTTTCCTTGTTTTTCCCTGATTCCCCTTCCCAGGTGTGTGTGGGGGGTAATTGGGTGATAGAATGATTGTCTAAATGACAATAAATTGTTATGGGTTTCTCAAACCATAACATGCTTAAACGGGCATTTTCCTGTTTAAATACCAAACAGTCAGATGTTTATAATTAAATTACTAGGGATATTATGTACTAGTATGACAGCCATTATGTACTCATTGGGTTATATATGCATGTCCTTATACTTTCTTAGTTCTAAATATGTAATTTAAAAAACTAGCTGCGTTGTCTTTAACCTGGGTCATTTTCACTTGTCAGCAAATTAGATTAAAAGCATAGAGTATTGAATTTATGGAGCTGTGAACAGAAAAATAAAGGCTTGATGGTAAGTGAACACAGAGGTTTCACATTACAGAACGTGGAAATGGAATATTGACTCCACATAGCTTTCCTGTGTTTTCAGTGTGATAAACCTATAAACCTGTTGTCTATATACAGGAGTTGAAAACTCCAGTTATCTAAACTGAAACCGTCCCACTGACTCTTTCTGATGATTTAGTTTCCCAATTTTACAAGATGTAATAGCAGTGGTACTGATGAGATTAATTTATAAAATAAAAGCACATACTGTCAAATTTGCCAATTTTTTTTGTGACTTAAGAAAAATGCGTGCTTAAAGATGCCCTTCCTCTTTCTATTACCTCATCAATTTCTCAAATTCCAACAGCTTTTGCACCTTCAATCTTTCAATTATTATTGTCAGTTCTTGTTAATACAAAGATTATTACACTTTGGAGGATCTCTAATTAAATAACTTTAATGTAATTTTACTAAGAAATAAAGAAAAGGTTGATTGAGAAGGCGGTGGCTTATTATAACTTGGTTCCACCCCTATCACAGCATGTATGAATTAACGACTGATTCAGCCCGCCTGGTACCTTGGAGGTATGATCTGCCTTTGAAGTCCACTTGAGGGCAAACTTGTTCCTTGTGCTACTTTGCACACTGCAAAAAAAATGTATTATAAATTTGATTTAGTTCATATTGAAAGTGATACATCATCTTCTGAAATGAATTAATCTCTCACTAAAAAGACCAATCACCTTCAGCTGCAGATACAGTGCATCCTCTATTAAATCAGATGCATTATTCACTGCATCAAATATATCACTTGTTAATTAAGACTCTACATTTGTATCGGAGCCTTGAATCAAATACATCATCCATTAAATCTTATCAATATTGAATAAAATAAATTGCATGTTAAGTGGAAGCATCACCCAATTATAACATGAAGCCTAATAATGCTATAAAGTTTTCTAGTGCTTTCCATTACTCAGGAATATCCCGACTTGTGTTAGTATTTTGACAGCTTGAGATCTCAGAGAAAATCTCAGCATGTAACAAGTCTTGATGTCTTTTTCCTTAAGGGTAATATAAATCATTCTTAGATTGTTTGAATGGTCCCATAAAGCTGCAAGGGGTGCTGTTCCTCTGAGGAGAGGATCAATAAAGTTAGATCAGAAAAAGAAAAATTATGACCCTTGCAAGCATTACTGAAGTATTCTGCAAGATATATGACATGAAATCAGTTAGAGAAAACTGCGATTCATAGCAACCATGCTGAATGGAGGTCTTGGAAGGGGCTTTCTAAGGGCAAATATACATGGCTAGTAAAGATGCGTGCATGAACACTTGTTAGCTTTAACTGCACAGTGTAGGTACTATCAGAAGTAAAACCCAACTCCATCCAGATTAATATGGTGTGGCTAAATGGCCCATGATAATGTGACTATATTTCTGTTTTGTGAACCCTATCACTTCGAATGAATATCTCTGTTTCTCTACGGGTGGTACTGGTTTTCATCTTGAAGATTTAGCCTGAATCTCAGGTAAAGGAAGAGCTGAGTTTATGTATGCACAGAAGCAAAACAATGCTTACCAATAAGAATGAAATTTTCAGCAGTAGCTGTCAAAGGCACTTTCTAAACACAATACTTTAAAGTTCTGTCTGACTTTAAAGTTACCTTCATGTCAATATTTTTTACCCCCTCTGTGCTCAGACACTGGGACAAGTTTAAATGATATTTAGATTAATCAGCTATATTGGTTATATCTGGTATGAAACTTTCACTGTGTTTATCTCCTATATGTCTGCTGAAATTTTTTAAGTTAAGTATTTGTTTGTTTGTTTTCTACCTTCACCCCCCATGCTTTTTATAGAGGGAAGTGAGAAAAGTGCGCAAAATGCAGTTTTAATTCTTTGCTCTCTTTCTGAGCCCCGACCACCCATACCTACTTAAACTCATCTGTTCTTTTCCCGTGTATGTATTTTCACAGTTTCCCTCTCTCTTTCTTCCTTTTCTTAAGCATCTTGCCCAGTTTCTACTGTCTCACACCAAAACTCCTCATCTTAACATTTCTTTTCCCATGAACTTCATTTACTCTATTTTACTTATACTAGCACTACCAAATGAAAACATTAAGGAGCCAGGAGCCATTCCAATTATAAGATTATTTTAAGATAAATCAAATTCTGAAGCTAATGTATCTGGGTTTGTTTAATTTGTTGGGTTAAGACTTTTTTTTTTATTTTATTTATATTTATTTTTAATTAGAATCAAGAAATGTGCAAAGTGAAAAGGTCAGTAAGAAGAGACTGAGTTTAAAGAAGAGCATCAGATATCAGAAGTATGGCAGCAAAAATAATAAGTTGTCAAATCTGGTCCCTAGTACCTTATCTTTAAGTCCCATATCTTTATTGCACTTTATAGAAAGGGAATCATATTTCTTGTGTCCAGTTTTGTGTTGTGATAGAACTTCACAGTTTATCACTATTATGTAGAAAATGCCAGGATCCTCTGACATAGATTTTCTATTTAGATACTCTTACAGCTTCCCCGGATTCACCATACATTGGTGATCTGATTCTTATACAGAACTCGTTGTTCCTTGTCAGTGTGGCAATTTTTCAGTCAAATTTCTTTGATGTAGCAGCATTTAGTATGTTGAAACATTTGTCCATAGCAAAGATATAAAAAAATAAAAAATCTAAGTGATTGAATGAAGTTGGAAAACTCAACAAAATAAACACAAATTCTGAAACATTTACAGACACATCTTTATCTGAAGAAAGACACTTTTAGAGAGTTGTACTTAACCTGTATAAAACTGTTCCCTTCAGAAACCAAATCAACTGGAGTTTCACAGTCTTGACACAATCCATTCAAGTCAATCAAAGGTTTTCCAAAAGTAGTTTTGATAAAAGCAGGAGGTTATGGAAATTTTTACCTATATTTCATAGAACATACAATGTTTAGAGTTGGAAGGGACCTTGAAGATCATCTAGTTCCACCCCCCCTGCCATGGGCAAGGACACCTTCCACTAGACCAGGTTGCTCAAAGCCCCATCCAACCTGGCCTTGAATGCTTCCAGGGATGGGGCATCCACAGCTTCTCTGGGCAACCTGTAATTTCAAATAGAATTAAAAATCTATAAGGAGCTACTTCCTCATTATACCCTTACCACTTCACTAGCAGACTTAATTAATGTAGCCATCCAGCCTCCAAACATACCTGCAGTTGGAGATACCCAGTATTTTCAAGACTGATTCTGTTCATATCCAGAGCAAGATCTGTTAAACTTAATTACAATAAGAAACCTATTTCTGTTACACAAATAATATTCTCATGTAACCTAATTTAAAATAATTGTCTACATTGCTTTTGTTCAGAAGGGAAAACAAAAACTAAAAGCGCTTTAATTATATTATTATGTTATATTTTGCTTAGAGCTTTTCTAGTACGCTGGGTTACATTTTAAATGAGAAATCTGAGGAAAATGTGGTTTATTCACTGGTACTCAGGAAAGACCCATATAAAACCTAATTTACAACTTACAGTTCTAGGTTGAGTAGGTATTAATTCACAGAAAAATCACCAAGAGTTCTTACTTTTATGCAAATAAACTTGTGTAGACAACTTTTATTTCAAAGGAGAGAAAATAAATGGTCATTCTGTCTTAAAACAGCAATAAGAAACCTATTTTCACCATGATACTTCCATGACACTGAAGGACCTTAAATTAAAAGAAAAAAAGAGTTCTGACATAAACGAGTTATCAGTTCTATGCTGAATCATGGAAGAATAGAAGTGGATGAAGTTATTAGATTATCTGAGAGAGCAAATATGAAATGAATGGGCTGTCACGACTCATCTCTTACTGAGCCCATTCCGTTCTGTCAGAAGTAATACAATAATATTAACCAAACCTGTTTTCCTGATGTCCATCAAGTCTTCATTCAAACCATAACAGCGAATTACATAATGTTCCTTTATTCAGCATCTCTCAATGCAAAAGATTCATGTTAGTAAAGCTATTTGAAGGTCTAGTTCTGGGGAGTAGTTTTCAGAATCTTTCTGTAATTTATGTTTTGATAATAATAACAATAATGATAGCATGACTATCCTTATGTTGTTAAAGATACATGGTAAATGTTGAAACAGGCTTTGCAAAGTAGTATTGTAACTTAATACAACAATCATAAAATAATCTTTCTGATGGTCAGATGCTTTGAAATGAGTGATATTGCACAGAAAAAATATGTGGATGCCAAGGAAGAAGTGAAGATTTGATGGATACTGTGTGAAGAGATCAAGATATTCAGGTTAAATCCTTTCTAAAAACATTCTTATAACTTCCCACAAAAAGTCAGCAGAGATGAGAGATCAGACCTCCAAGTTGCTTCTTCAGTTTTTGTCACTGTCTGCTCCCTGACAGTCTCCTGGAAACCCTTTTCAAAAGTTTCCATTCAAACTTTTCTATTAGTATTGCTTCATCTGCCTTTCATCCATATTTCCCTGAAACCTATTACAGTAAGATATTTTCATAATTTTTTTAATATACTTTGGCAAATTATTGTTCAGGTAATTAGCGTACTTGTTAAATTGAGATCTTAGTATGTGGACTGGAAACCAGATGGATATTAAAGCCTCTTTAATCCTGTCATCCTTATTTTGGTCTGTAATTTACTTTGTGTGTCCATTCTTATTCTCATTTCCAGGAAGCAAACTGGACAAGCCCTTGCCAATCCCATGATCAACCAAATAGTACTTTGAAGGGGATGAGAACAACTGACTGTTCTGTGCAATTACCTGATGAATATTATACAGATTCACTGGTGGTCCAAATAAAATAATATCTGCAGGTAGTACCAGTCTCCTTAGTAACCATGAATGCCAGCTGATTGATGAATAAAAAAATAGCTTCCAGAACTGGATATGTTTTGGTTGCTGTTGCATTTATAGCTAAATGTTTTAAAATTATCTAAGCTTCAATTAATTCCAAGTTAATCTGAATACAAAGTCTGAGCTTAAAATGGAGGCAGGACAAACTCAGGATGGAAGTCTGTTCTTGCCGTAATTGCAAAGTTTCCATCGATAAGATCCGGGTCTAAAAGCATGATCTGAATGTGCAGTTTTGTAAAAGTCCACTGAAGTTTTGAGACTGCCTCCTTTAGCATCAACTCACTATGTCTATTGTCTTTCCAGTCACAGTATCAAGTCTTAATACAGAGAATACCTTGTCTTCTGGAAAAAAAGCAAATAGATCAGGCAAACATGATAACTGAGTAGAAACTAAGTGAACGGAGGCTGAAAGGTGTGGAAATCAGGGGAGCTATATAAAGACAAAATATATTTAAGACAATGCTCTTGTGTGTTAAGTTTTTTTGAGATACAGGTATTAAGGCTTTTTTATTTTCTCACATTATGAAAGCTCATTTATCAAACCTTTGAGATAGAAAAATATCTTTAGAATAGGACAGAAATATGGATATTACATTAACATAGAAAGAGAATTACCAAACAGGAAAGACTGCATGCAGCCTAAGAGAAAACAGAATCAAAACCTGACAGGATTGCAGTGCCAGGCAACTATCCTGCATGTACATGGCTGCATTGCATAATGCAAAACACTTTGCGCCAGCTTCTCCAGGAAACTGGTTTAATAAAACCTGACCACAGGAATAATAGCCACTCACTGGATTATCACATCTCTAATTTATAATTTTATAGGAAATTAGGTAGGAGTTTGTTGTCAACTCATGAGAGAGATTCTTACTTAAATTTTTGGAGGTGCTAGTAAAAGAGGTTTTGTTCCTGTATATAGTACAGGAAACTCTTGGCAGTAACTAGCTCAATTTTTAAAAGCAGAGTTGGTTTGTGAAAGTTGACAGACAGTTCTGGAGACAGAAATCTTCTACTGATTTACTAGACAGGTACAGAATGAGCAACAGGCATTTCTTCAGCATTCTGTTCGATGTGCTTCAAATCTGAGCAGGTGGTTTTTTATTCAATTTCTGTGTACATTCTGACGCATTTCTTGAATGATCCTGAAAGGTATTAATTAGCTCAGAGTGTCTCGTAAGAAACAAACTGCGACTGGTGAAACTGTTTTCTATGGGAAACTGAACCTTGCTTGGGTAGTAATGCTTTTTAGTCACTCACTGCTGGATTTACATAACTTTGTAAGGTATTGAGATAGTACAAATAAATGTGACCCAGTACTAAAAAAAAAAAAAAAAGAACAATGCTCAACTTGCAGTTGATATTGTGACTAAGTCCTGGTAACTCTATTCTGCAATTGACTGAAGAAATGAGCAAATCAAAACCACAACCAAAAAGAACATCTTTGCTCTTAAATAACATCTATAAAAGAAGGCATTCCTCAGAGAAAATAGGAGAGATGTTTTTAAACTTAACAGTGGCAAAAAACATGGTACATAGCCTAATTAATACTAAGTTTTTCCTGTGAGAAAAGACTTCAACCTTAATGTCCATAATTCCATCAGAAACACTGCATATAAAGCACAAGACCTACAGGAAATCTCTACATCATATAAACACATATAAGGAAGTCCTCTGATTTAGATGCTAAAGAAAAAAGATGATGCAATAAGTCTTAAGTTTGTAGGAAGAACACACCTTGTTTTGTGTTTGCCCGTCTGTTCTGGTTCAGTAATTACATACACTCAAGTAGCTAGCAAAATGAAGTATGCCACTTTTCAAAGCAGTTGGTACTGGGTGGAAGAAGTAGAAACGTGATCAGCCTTGGTAAAACCACCCAGCATCTCCTGCACAAGGATGTGTCCTGGGAGCAACCTTGAACAAATGTTCCTTGCAGTGTAAGGTGGGTAAATACAGTTGGGATAAAACACTAGTTCTACCACCACCCTGATGACCTAGTCACGAAGAAAAGAAAGGGAAATCAAAGAGTAGTGCTGAGTAATATCCAGAAAAGAAATCAGACACAGATGACACTCCAGTTCTCACTTGCTCTGTAGGCATAGGAGAATCTATTTCATTATCTTGCCTATTGTGACAAACTGTCTGATTTGCCAGTAATCTAATTCAAGTGCAACAGCCTATGGAAATGTTGCCTGTTCTTTCAAAATAAAGAACAACTTATCCTGCAGAAGAATACTGAAGAGATGTCCTTTACGATGCTATTTATGTTTCAATAGCTAGGATCAAAAAAAGAAACTCTGGGACTAGATCTTTACTTATACAGCTCCAGGTAAAACCAAAAGACCTGCAGGCTCACTGCATGGCAAACACTTCTAAGATGCTCTCTAGTAAATAGATGGAATGGTATAATACCATTACATAACCTTAATGCAATGGATCAATTCATCCTTTTGTTTAAATTCTCACCATCATCATTACTTCAAGTACTTTGTCTAAAGGGAACAGAACTCTACAAATTGTTCTCTACACATGGAGTTACAAGCAAGACAATTAGAATAAAATAAAAAAGCTCTGAAAAAAACCTAAACCGTTGGGAGTTACTTTGTCTGTATTGCTAGTGATTTTTAACTTTCTTGTTCTTGTCCTGGTGAATAAGATTTCCCAATGGTGTTTTCAACTGGCTCTTACAGTGTATTTGGCTTAGAACACTATACAAGCCACATGTTTACAGGAAACACTCTCAAATTTGTTTACCTCCTGCCTGTGTTACTAGAAAATCTGTAATGAATAATTACAAAATAAATCTATAGATAGACTGGATGGATGGATTAAGTACATTAGTATGAGAGACAAATACTGTACTGCATCTACACAGGACAGTTAAACAACTGATGGAAATATCTAAGTTGCATTTACCTGTTAATCTGGTGCCTTGAAAGGGGGCTGAATAGAGTTTCCAGTCAAAAACATTCCCTAATATTAAATTCCTGCTAGTGATACCTTTAAGTATTTTAAATGAGAGTATACTACTAAAAGTTAGTGATTTTGTTTACTCAGAGCTAAGTTCTCCAGAGACTGAAACTTTTAAGCATTTCAGCATTCTCACTAATAAAATTTGGCTAAACTTTACAGTTTTATTTTGAGCAAGAGATAACCTAGCAAATTAAACTATAAAAGTACAACTTTTTTTGAGTTTGTAATGTGTGAGGTGTTCTCCAGATACCTAAAAGGAGAGCTTTAGTTGAGATACATCATGTATCTAGTAATGATGAAGTGTATTCAAGACACCTGCAACATGGGCAGTCTGGATGATTTTTCTGGACTTCTATGTATGTTTTTCAGATTCTATTTCAAAATCCCTGCTGAATTCTTAGAGGCATTTAAGACTGAGATGCTTATCACAAGCACAGTCATCAGAGCTTTTATATATAATCATACTGTAAGCATGATTAGAAGCACGTTTTGTGCTTGTAATACTTTAGAAGCAATGAAAGATGTTAATGTATGTTTCAGTGGACATATCTAGATGTTTGCTGTAAACATTTCAAGTAATATGACATGATATTACATTTTAATTAAAGTTGCTAAGAGTTATATAGCTTTGCATTGATTTCTTCCCCTTTTTTAACATGATACAAGTTCTGTTGGCACCTAATTATTAATAACAGTGACTAGACTGACCTCGGAGAACTGCAATTTAGATGATACTCTGTAACAAGAGATTTTAGACATGGGACAGAAGGGATGAAACCAAGCAACACTTTCCTGAAAGTGTCAGAAAGTTTAGTAAAAGACGAGGACTGGAATTGGTGTAGTTTTCCTGTATTTCTCACCACAGGATATGCTATTTCTAGAAGGAATTAGATTATTATACCTTATACAACAAGGAGTCAAGTGATAGCATGGAG
This sequence comes from Ibidorhyncha struthersii, assembly GCA_013398815.1. Taxonomy (NCBI): domain Eukaryota; kingdom Metazoa; phylum Chordata; class Aves; order Charadriiformes; family Charadriidae; genus Ibidorhyncha; species Ibidorhyncha struthersii. The sequence goes on along the minus strand of VZSZ01010242.1, from coordinate 537,777 downwards.
ATGGTGTGGGATTTGCAAATCTTTGATTTTAAATTGTTACTGAACAGCTAGAGACCAAAAGATTTTGCTGTTTATTGTAGCCTCAATTCAGAGATGCTACAGTACTGCATGTCTCTGTTACAGAATTCCTATCACAGTGAAGCAGACTTGCCTTGCTGCTCTGGAGGTGGCCCCTTCTGACTCAGAGCTGAGGTAAAACTGCTAAACTGCATCAATGTATTTGAATTCTTATTCACAGAGGCCTGGATTCATAAAGGTATCTGTTACCTACTTGCAATGAATTTAGAATCTTAGAAGTCACAATAATCTCTTTTACAAAAATAAGGAATACCAGTCTTTAGATCTGTAAAGTCATTGCCTTTTACAACCATTATTTCACTTTTCTGAAAAACAGATTTTTTCCCCTTTTCCCTGTGACTACAAATCTTCGTTTAGGACACAGACAGGAGCAAAAAGTAGCAGGAAAGTTTTTCTTTTGATCTAGCTACAGTTGGGAGATACTACTAACAATAAGATAGACTTTTATTAGGAGATTTGTAGTCTAATTTCAAGCCTGAAGAGATACACATATTTTGGAATAACCTTAATAGCTGCAGGCTCAGCTGGAAGCTGGAAGTAGACCCATTTCTAGATATGTACTACAGTTATGTTCACTGTATTTCAAAGCAAATTTTATAACTTTATAACGCTGAGAGCAGTTTAGGAATGCCCTTTTTCATGGGTGTGCATATTTACTGTTGGCAATGGCTAGTAAAATACCAGTGACATAAAGTAGCTGATTACAGAAAAAGAAAAGCAGTGATTCAGTAATGTGTTTCCAAAGGTCAATGAAAATCTTCACTTTCAAAATCCCTTCAGTCCTTATTGACACTATTTGGTGCTACTGTATTATACTACTTGCTTAAACTGTCTGTCTTTAGAAATACATCTAGTGTATGGGTAGCTCAGTGAAAATGTAACATACAAGATTTGGGAGCCCACCTCTAATCCCATATCCCTCTTGATATGCCTAACTCATGCAGATATGGCATAAACTAATTAAAAGAAATTAAAATAAAGACAGAATCAGCGGTACTAGTCTTAATAAATAGTTTGGAGGCTGCTTTCTAATTTGTTAAGAGAAGAGAAAAAGGGAGCTTGGGGCACCTGGTATGAATCTATACAGTTTTTAAGATTTCATTATTTTAGTAATTTTGTCTCAGAGAGAAATTCTGCCTTCAGATATATACTTGTTGATGTTGTACTTGTTGATCTCAATGGAATTGCGCCTATTCCCTGAAGCTCCCCCTTTGGTTGTGTGATGGTTATAAGGTCAGAATATTTCCCTTCATCCTTAAATTGGTCTCCCTGGTATATACAATCCATGGAGATTCTTAGAAGTTTCTTCTTTTAGTCAGTTTCAGGAATAATTCTCCCCACCCCATTTTCATTTAAAAAGGTAGTCATTTGAAAAAGAACTATATGGCAACCGTGATTTTTGAAGCCCTTAACAGCTTGTTGTCAGGCTGAGAGAGTTAACTTCTACATGTATCGTACTATGAAGATGGGAATACTTAACCTGTTAGTTAAGTTCTAGTTTCTGTAATTTAAATATGAGGGAGGTCTTGTCAGAGAAGTCTCTTGACTAAGACTTACTTGCCCAGCTGCTTCAAAACATTTTATACTTGTTAATCTTCCCAAAGTACTATAAAGCTGATCTTATCTCTGACATTTGGAGCGGACATAGAAGGATGGGATGAATAAGTTTTAATGAGATTTCCTTGTGGGATGCATTTATGATTCTGGTATTTATTAGTGGGCATTTATTTGAATATGAAAAGCAACCCATTATAAGACTGAGGTGATTGAATATATATCCTTCGCTCCACACGCTGTCATTCAAAGTTGTTGTCAGTTATGTAGAGGTTGAGGGGTTCTTTTTGTTTGGTTGTGGGCTTTTTTTCTTCCTGGCAAGAAGAAGGGAGAAGGTTAGGAAGTCAGGAAATAAGGAAGTATCCAAGAGAGAAATTATTTTCAGTCTTTTTTAGAATATGTGTGTGTGCAAGAAACCATTGAATAGCTGTAATGTTCAGCATTTTTCTTCTGTTGTTTTTAGTATTTACATTACTTTTTCAGTTATTTGAGTTTGTATTTACCAATCTTTCTCTTTTCTTAAGAAAATTCAAGTTGCAGGAGGGAAAGAAAAATTGTATTATTTTGGAAAAGTACTATTTCAGAACAGTCAAAAGAAGAAATATTTCAACAGCACTAGGAATATAATGCTGTAAGAGAAATTGACTGTTCCAAATTCTCATTAATCTTATGTTTGCTGTCTAGCTAATGTCTAACTGACCTAGCTAATTTTATTCTAAGAGGTATCAAATCAGTGAACTGACTGGTTTTACTCCAGTGTATCTCAGATCCACTGCAAATATCATGTGCAAGCACAGTGATCTGTACGTTTTCAGTTCCCTGTCCAGGTTTTGATTTACTTTGTTTTTTTAAAGATGATGGCATCTTTTTAACAGAATTCCAGCATGCCCATCTCTCTCATGATTAACCTATATATTTCTAAACAATGAAGGCTCATATAGATTAGTTTACAATTAGATTACGCGAATAATTAGAGTATACATAATCGAGTATATCCAAACAAAGTAATCCCTTACATTTTAAAATGAACAAGAACCTAATCTTGTTAGGTGTAGAGACTGTAGAGGGCAGTATTATACCCTCACCAAAAAGGTCTTTCACTCCAGATGTTTGGCAATCTGATTAACAAGTCCCTTACACCAACAGAATAATGACTCTATTGAAGTCAAGGAAATTACATCAGTGTATAGGCCCAGTATTTCCAAATCACTGCATAAACTTGACAGATAGAAAATCAATAGCACACAATTCAATCATATCATTAAGCTGCTTGACAGAACGTATATATGAACAATTGATGAACCAAGTATTAAATGAAAGGGTTTGGCACTATATGACTAAGTGTATAATTGATAATTATTGATTGCCATATGAAAACACTAAAAAAGCCTTCAGTACTCTGGAGGGAATGTTTCAAGAGGTGACACACAGCCTAAATGAAGGAGAAAGGAAGGCTCTATATATTACCAAAAGAATGTATTTAAAATAAGTTGTCTGTAAGTCCTTTGCGTATCTCCTTTTATTGTTTGTTTGTGTTTTTAGCTTATTTTGTGCTATTTGCAGATATAGAAAAAGAATCCTGCTAGTGCAAACAGATTTAGAAAAGTAAATAGCAAAAACATATGCTGTTGTCTCGTCAGATTTGATTAATAAATTCTCAATTTGAATGGGATAAAGTAAACATAATATCAGTGCAAGGTAAAATGATGACTTCCATTTTGTTAAAAAATGTAATTAGGATAACATTTTTGTAAGCACTTACTTTAATTGCAAAATGAGTGATTTCACTAAAATAAAGAGCAAGAACCTCTGTCCATTAAAACAAGATTAGCCAATGACAAACGTACCATGCATTGTGGATCACCAGGGGTCTGCAGGCTTTTCAATTGCTTTGAAAGGCAGTTCATTCATTTGACTCACAAACTATCCATATCCATGAGAAGAAAAGGTGATTTGATCCACTAGCCTCTAAAAGTAGACATTACTAACTAGTTTCAAGGAGCAGAAAACCCTGCTGTGAGCAGCTGGGAAGCACAGAGGATGTTTATGTTCCAAAACAAGAAGTTTATTCACTTCCTCTCTTTGCTGCATTGTGGGAGTGAATTCCACAAGGTATGAGTTAACAATTATTTCTGACTTGTAATAAACTCATTTCTGCCAAGATATTTATCAAATTGTTTGCTAGCCAGATGAAAGGAATGATTTTTTTGCTCCTTCACAAGGAGTGGTATTTGCCTGGGAAGCTGTTGCCTGACCTGGTAAGTTCTGCCCCATCTTGTTCCCATTCTCTGTGTATCAGTGAGAGACTGCACAGTGAGCTGCACCAGAGAAGTGAGGGCTGAAGACAAAAAGGAAAAAGTAGAGGGATACAAGGGAAGGTTTTTTTTAAATCCACGCGATTTTCTCACTCTGCATTTCCATGTGGCAATGTGCACAGCTACACTGCCATGGTGGAGAAGGCAACTTCTGAGTCGAACGCTGTGGGCAGTAGCTGATTAACCGGCCATGCCACCAAGAGTGAAATCACGTGCTTTTGGAGCCTAATGTTCTTCCTCTGTGTACAGAGAGAATTTCACTGTTTTTCATAAGGATTGACTTCTAAAGGCCAAGACTATGTCTGAACTCAGACAGCACTAAATAATCTTTGGTTGTGTTTCCGGCATGGGAGCTGAGAGAATTGCCTTGGTCTGTGCCAGTCCAGATGACTCAATTTTCTCCAACAGCCTACTATGAGATTAGAGCCTCTCTTTTTTTCCCAAATAGCTCTGTAGGCAGTATACTAGCATGTGAAAGTTCTGCATTGATGCCCTCAAAGCTACTCAGCTCCCGTATTTCACAAAAAAATATTTTCCCATTTCAGTGTGGCACTGGATTCAAGGCTGTATAGCCATGCCTCTTTTAAAAGGGCTGATTAGTTCTGGTGCAGTATTGTGCTGCTGCAATGCCTGCTTCCAGAACTAGGGCAGCCTCTGTTACTTTAGAAATACCAGCACCTCACTCCCCTTGTGCAGTACAGACTGGCACTGAGCACTTCTGTGGAAAGAGCTATGGGCTGTGTAGATGGGTACAAGCAGATACAGGTTAAGGCTTGGCTTCTGGAGGCACTTCCTACATGATGACAGCAATGATGTTTGATTTCCAGGACAAATGTTGTGTCAGGAGTCTAATAAAATTAGAATTCAATAATGAATGAGTAAGGCTAAGAATAAAGTTAGTTAGTATGGTTATGTCATTGCCCAGGTATTAATATTTCTTCAGTTTTCAAAACACACCAAAGATAAAAATTATCTTTCAAGGTAAATATAATGTTTTTAAATCTGTAGAGTTAAAAGTTTATTACAAGAAAAGATTATTTTCCTGTAACCATAGACTGAAAAATCAGTACTTATAGTTAAAAAAATGTTTAATTTGTTTCAATCTATTCCAACATTTTTATGAGAATCATGACTAACAAATCATTTCTTCTTTACACATACTTTGTAATAGTGAATAGCAGTAATTATTATGTTTTGCCCACCCATTGTAATGCTTAAGTACCTGTGCAATGAGAAAGAAACAAATGTATTTATAAATTAAATTTCATTTCGTACTGAAACTTCATTTCATTTACTGAGTACTGTAATTGAAAGTTCTTTGTAGAGAATAAATTCACAAAATGAACTTTGTAAACTTTGTTTGATGGTACTATAAAAATATTTTCCTTATTTGAAGATAAATACAGATATAAACATCTATTATATGTTCTCTGCACTACTTATTATTATTGCAGAACATAAAAGCTATTCTGTACACGCCAGCTGATGGAAATAGTTCTACTTTTGCCATTTACAACAAAAATGGAGATGACCAGACATGTTCCTTTCCCCAGGATACTGAAATGTGGCTTTCATCATTGCTACTGGGCCATTCCTTATCCTAGCTGCAAATTCAGTCAAATGTTGAAAGTGTGCCCTCCAACCATTTAAGATGCAGTCCCAACTGCAACTTTACTATGCTTATCAGAAGAAAATCCAGAGAACATTTAAAATGAAAAATTCTTGCCAACTTCCTGAGCATATCTAATTTTAAATTTTAGGCATGAAATAAGAATTAAAGGATGTCACAGCAAAAGTCACAGTACAACACTAAAATAATCTAGGAGAGGATGCTCCATTTGCTAAACAAGCTGTTTCTCATTGATAAACTTTGAGAAAGTCAGTTCCACTTTGGCACGCACAAGAAGAATACATATAAAACTTTTAAATTACAATAAAAGTGTCATGTAAAAAGTTATGCAGCTCAGCAGGAACCAAACATAGGATTTTTGCTTTTTGCATAGTTGCTGGTTGTTACTTGGTTTAATTGTTAACAATATGAATGGCAATGGGACATCCTAAGCTTAAAGAAAGCAAGACTTGAATAAATCATCTCACAGTCTGGCCCGTATCTTCCATCTGCATTTAGCACCTACCATCATGCAGAGCTGTATTGCATAATAAGATTAGTGATATTCAATATGATCACAGGGGTCACCTGTATTTTTGAAATTAAGGATTAATTTGCCTTCTTTTAGGTGATTGTTTAACCCCAATAGCCTATTTGGTGGAGTTTCAGTCTCGTTTTGACACGTCAGAGAAATGAGGTATTACCTTTATCCTACTTTATAGATAGCCTTACTTAATCCCCTTGGCCATCATCACTACATTAATTGATTTGCTTGTGTATTTTGACCATTATACGTAAAAAGCAACAGGTGGCAGTCCTTTTCTTGACTCTTTTCCAATATAGTCTGAAATAGCATGAACCTGCTGACCATAATATTTGTGGAACTAAGACTGAAAAAGAAAGAAAATTTTAGAAGAAACTCAGCATTAAGTTTTATTTACCTAAATATTTCTGAGGAATGGATTTAGCATGCTGAACTCTTTTCTTTACCTTCTTTGGAGTTCTAGTATTAGAGTACTTTACAAATAAAAGTGTTATTTAGTTTATCTGAGATGATAGAAAGAAACAGAACAAGTCTGTATGTATTTCATTTTATGATTTTTCAGTTTTTCTTTGAGTTTTTGCTTTAGAGTTTTTCTTTGAGTTTGGGTTTATATTAGTTAAAGAAAAATTAACTAAGATTTCTAAGTTTTGTTTGACTGTACATCAAAACATCTTTCTGGAAATTTTTGATTGCACTATAAACCACTCAGGTTTGTGTAAAGCTATTCCCAGGGTCCTTTAAATACCTTGTAAACATTTTAATGAATGTGATCTGAACTACAAGTTTGTAATTAAAAGCCTACTTCATGTTTAAAGCTTCAGAATTTACTCTTTGTGTGATAATTCAAACCTGTAGAGCTTTTTCCCATTCCATGAAGTGGCAGAGGATAGTTCCATGTAGAGAATCACATAAGTGATTTTTCAGATATTTGTCATCATTTTCTAGTAAGCTTACAATATGAATGGTGTTGCTAGAATTTTGATTTTTTTTCTGAAGTGTTTTAAGTAAAAGCACTGCCTCCAGAACTGATATGATTGCAAGGGAACCAATGATCATTTATTTTTCAGAAATCGTTCAAATTCGTGTTATTAGAACAATTCCGTGCTTGTCAATATTGTATTTTTCCACCCTGACTTGAAAGAGGAATACAAAAATCGTTTTTAGCAAAATTTTTCAGCTTTTACCCAAGAGGCTGAAAAGGCAATAGATAAAACTCTTGCATCTGCAGACTGGTAATCCAAATAAATCTTAGCTTCTACTCGATACAGGTTTCTTTTCACTCTGTCTTCCATAATAGTCTTTCTCCGGTTTGAAATCTTCAACTTCAACATAATCAAAATTTTAATATAATCTATACTTTACTTTAAAAACTTGTTCCCATTTCTTTGTGTTACACTGGACACCATTATTGTCCCTTCTATTTAGGCAAGGACTATGGATTTCCTCTCAGACCTTTACCCTGAACCTTTAAGCTGTTTTAGAATACATGTTTTCTCTCCCTTTATTTTCCCCCAAGATTTTCTATCTTTCTGCCTCCTTCACATATCACTAAAACTTGGATCCAATGATTATTCTCATCTGGGTAAATTACAGAACAATCTACTCACTGTTCTTTATTGCACTTTTTTGATATGCATAGGTACTGATACATCTGATGAAGGCATGTGCCTCACTTGCTGCCCCAGCTAGCTTAACCTCACCACCAAATCCCTTTTCCACCTCTTTTACAATGTTCAGGATTAAATGTTCTTGTTCTCATTTGTGAGGCCATACATGTTCATCTGTTTTATCATGTCTGTTTGTCTCTTTCTATATTTTGTTGCCTGCTTTGGAGTTTTTTGTTTGTGTGTGTATGCATGTTAAGCAGACAAGTCATTTCTTTGTTTTAAAAATATGTTATGCTAAATTTCCTCCTGATTCTGTTTGGAATATTCTTATTAAACTTATCAAAAAGGAAAATACCCTGTCTGATAACCACCTCTACTGTATCTCTTACTAAAAGTATGAGTGAGAAAGTGATGGCTAGGTTGTCTTTTTGGGGATTGTTTACTTATTATTACTGATTTTAAAATTGAGATTATATATAAAAATATTAAGCTATAACTAATCAGCTGTTACTTACTGCTTCCTCTTTGAGTTGTTATTCATATCCACCTTTTTTCAAATTGACTAAGACTCCTCTTACGTGTGGGTTTGTGCTGCTTCCAGCTCAAGTCTCTCTCATGTACTGTTTTTCTGTCTTTTTGAACAGAATCTTCTTGATCTGGTCTAGATCCCTTCATAACAGCTAGGAAGACATTCACAATAGGCTGACCTTTCTTAGTTGTCTTCTGTTGATCCTTTAATCTACAGGCATGCCAAAACCCAATGAAAGCTACTAATCAAAGTTATTGACTTTTGAGCATTTCACAGCCATTCAAGGTTTTATCCCCCACCAAACATATGAGTAAGGAAGGTACTATTAGATTGCTTCAGAAATGGACAGTGGGTCACTGCAAATGTACGCATGCTGTTAAGTTTGCTCATTGCACATTTTGCACCAGGACCCTAATCCTCTAATGTATGTATCTTTGTTGACATATATGCTAGTATTACAGCTCCAGTCTAACTTGGATCAAGCAGTCCATGCAGCATAGTTGCCAGGCATGGTTCAGAGGTCAGTCTGCCAGATGGTCTACCCAGAATACAGCGTAGGTGTGAGCTGTGCCATATTTGGCACTCTGAGAGAGATTGATTCCTTAAACAATGTCTTCACAGGCTTTGCTCTCCTGCCAGCTGAGTCATGGAGGAGTGTATAGAGAAGGATCTATATTGCCAAGTAAAGGATAATGAGATAGTTATAACAGCATGACAAATTCCTGCTGATATGCAGTAAAGACACAGTCAACCTTAAGCATTCTTTTTGTAGGGCACGAAAACTTGAATAGCATGGATACGAGCCAGGCCACCATGTGGGCAAGTGATCAGTAGGGTGGATTTATCCAGGAACAGATGTAGTCAGAGAGACTAATAGTAAAGATAAGGAGTTAGGTACGGTATTTAACTGTAAAAAGAAACAGTAAATTAGACATCCGACACAAAAATTAAAGACATCATGCCTCTGAACATGCCTTCTCCAAACTCAGAATTACACTCTTTTTTCTGTCCTGATGAAAGTGATATTGGACTTAACAGCCAAAACATCTTTGCAGTGATTGCTGCAAAGTAATTCCTAAATCCCAAATTTCGAGCAGCCTCTATGTACACACTTCTAGCTTTACTCATTAACGCATGCATTTATTCATAAGGAGATCTGTGTTTCCTTACACTATCCTATAATAATGAATCTGGGCGAAGAACATACAGTAGCAGATTTTTACTATTGGTAAATGTAGTAGGTAGAGGCTGCTCAAATTTGGGGATTCAGGGAATCAGGGACCAGAAAGACCACTTGGTCATTAAGTCCAATATCTGCTGCTGAAGCAGAAGTACAGAAACACTGTATTAGCTACAAAATTCAAGCAAACCCTGTCTTCCTGACTCCCCTGATCATTTAGAAAATGCAGCTATCCTTGTTTTTCTCTCCTCTGCCCCCTCCCTTCTTTATTTTGTGTCCTGGTTTGAGATAAAACAGAACCAATTTTCTTTTTGGTTATTTTACTTTGCAGCTAAGCCTCTTCTAACTAACTAACTGTCTGAAATTAACAGCATATTTTTCAGACAGTTTCCGCTTCTAGCAAAGAAGGTCTGATGTTTACAGTGAATACCAAGAAATAGTATGCGTAGAGGCTCCTGCTTATACTTACTGCTGTAAAAACCAAGGTCAGCTATCTTTGTTATGTAGCAAGTTGGAGGGTCAGAAGTGGAAAAGCGTAAAGGGCTTCACCTGTGGGGAGGAGTGGACAGGACAGGTGACCCAAAACTTACCAGTGGGCTATTCCATCCCATCTGCATCATGCTCAGTATAAAAGCTGAGGGATCAAAGGGGTCAGCCTCTTTCTTCAATGGCTGGCTGACAGGGAAGACTCTTCATTTTCCTTCGATCCTGATCTATGTGTTCCTAAATCCAGATCTGGAATCCAGTTCCCATCCATTGCTGTGCCCAGTCTGGGACTTTCCCAGTGCCTGCTGCTGATGTGATCATCATCCTGGGAGGAGCTTGATATCGTTTTGTATATAGTTCATTATTTTCTTATTAATATTATTATCTTTTCTTTTTATTATTTTATTATTAATATTTCATTAAAGTAGTTTAGTTTCTTTTCCACTCATAAGTCTCTGTCATTGTTTTCTGCCCTTCTCTGAAGGGGAGAGAGGACAAAGAGAGCATCTGTCGTTCATTCAGTGGCCTGTCCAGCCCAAACTGTGACATTTTGTAACAGTCATAGCTGTGTATAATCAGCTATCCATTATAATGAGCAGATAAGCAGGTTATGCACAGCTGTGTAATGGATACAGAGATGTCCAAGCTAACTCTCATGTGGGGCAATGCTAGCCTCCAAGCACTAGAAATATTTGTATTTTTCCTTCATGTTGGTTATCTCAGCTGTCCATTGCTACATTAATGAAGAGCCGATTTAAAGAAATTTTGCACTTCTAGTTTGTTTTCCAGCCACACATCATAAGGTAGTTCTCAAAAGATAGGCAAATGAGTGTTTTACAGATGGAGAAACTGAGTCCGGGCAAGTGATGTATTCAAAATTCTACAACAAGGGATAGAACCCAGGTTTCCTGACTCACAGTTCATTGCTCAAAGCACTATGTAATGCTAAGTTACTTTATAGGATGCCTTTAGATGGCAGAAAGGAACCAGAGTAGAATAGCATCTCCTCCTAATATTCATGTGCAATGTGTGCAGTCAGCCTCTCCATTTTCTCATTCCTCAGGGGGTCCCATCATCTCTCACCTCTTGTTTGCCAGACTCTATGCTAAGTAATGCTGCACAGGGTTAAGAGAAAAGGGAGAAAGAACTAGAGAGAAGGTATGGCAGCTCTACTGCAAAAGGGGACTGCAGCAGCCTACAAAGTGTTTAGCATTCACACTTTACATGTTAGAAGAAACTTTTATCACATCTATCACAGAGACACTACAGGCAAGGAAACCAAGGGAAAAATAATAATTAAAAATGCTTGGTCCTCAGGATATGGCTGAGTTTGTTTATCATTCTAAATTTTTTTTGGCAATTTACTTTTTCCTGCAAGTTTTTTTCTATTGTATATAATGTCTGAATTCAATCTGTGAACCCTCTTCCCCAAGTTTCAGCCTCACTTACACCTTGAATCAAGTCACTCATATCCAGCATTTACAATTTGCCAGTTAGCAGCTGTATGAATAACAGCAATGATTGTTGAAAAAGAAAATCCTTTTGCTAGGAATGTTGAAAGGATGGTTTTCTAATGGAAAACATGCGAAAGATGTAAATGCAGGTCCTACCTCTATTCACCACCTATTACAGACATTCTGAGAAATTCTGAAGGTGCTTTTTATGCTTTTATATACTAATATATCACTCAAAGGCAGAACAGACTAAGAGGTTCCAAGCAGAGATTCGATGGGAGATTTTTAACAGGAGTAGCTTAAAGAGATTATACTGTAAATTCACATTCTACCTGACATCATGAACATCTTTGTATCTATAATGTATATAACATACCATTACATGGTATGGCTTCACATACATAGGAAGGCTGCTCTCTCTACCCGTCACCTTAGTTTGCTCTGTAGACTACATTTTAGAACTTTAGAGACCTTTTTCCTTTTTTTTTTTTCCGGTAGTTGTGATGGAGTTCACCCAACAAATAACTTCAAATAATAATTTGTGTGGGTTGACAAGGGCTGTCCATAAGAAACAGAAAGTAGTATTATTGAATCAAGCTTGGATTAACTGCATAGACAAACACAGACCAGAGAGAAATTATTTCCCTATTACATTTTGATTAGTTTGTGGTTGTCTCCAACTTGTAATTTACCTTTTAAGAGAGTCTGGATTTCTCTCTGGGAGCCTCCCTGACAAAATTTGTCTCAGCATTGTCAGTGGAGTACTGAGGTCCCAGACAAAGAATGATTTTGCTCATTATTGGTGAAATCATTAAGATGACATCCAAATTTGGAAGAACTGGAAATGAGGAAGAAACTCATGCTGGATGTTTGCAGCAAGTATGGAAGCAGCTAAAGGAGATCAGTTTTATATGACACAATTTGCTCCAAATTCTTTTTTTTTTTATAAAGTGTACAGTGTTAGTCTACTCCTCCCACTTTATAAAAGTATTTCATTTTATGAAATCAAAATTAAAATTCTAATACATACATCTGAGAATACCTCATCCACATAACTTCCCTATTATCAATCAGAAGGAAGCTGACTACTGACGTAATTCCCAAAATGGATGTTGCTATTTTATTCTGGACATGATTGAAAAAAAACCCAAACCAAAAAAAATTCCTAAACTTTTTTTATAACCTACTTTCAATGATATTCTAAAATCTTTCTTTCCATTGCAAATGCAGAAATTTTTCCATCTCTCAAAGTAATTTAATAATTATATATAATAATTAACAAGCTTTTAAACTTGTTAAGCCACTGAGCTAGAAAGAAAAGCATATTTTTCTATTTTTATGGTATATATTTATTTTTTTGTTTACAGCTTACTAGAGTAGGAATTTGAACCTATTCTCCCTTCTCTGTCTGAGTGTTCCCCCCTCCTCCGATGGTCTCCTCATTCTCCTGCTGGCCACCCTTCTCTCTGACTGGATGAAAAATAAACTAGTTCCTCAGATGAGGAACTCATTCAACAGCAGGCACTGAAAACCCTCCCGCGTGTATTCTCCCTGCTCAAAAACACAGCTCACATCCCCTTAGATGGAACTGAACTTTGTTCTCACATTAAGATAACTAGCTTCATCACAAATTTGTCAAAAGAATTATTAAAATGTGACTACATTTACTAAAGCTATAAATGGGTAAGAGTCTTCAATTAGAGCATATGCACTAAAGTAATTTTTGGCTCATATATGCCCCTGATTTTCAATAATAGAAAAATGTACACATACACACTGTCCTCTGCCAAAACCTCAGTCTGACCCTTCTCTTTAGAGTTTTTGTCCCCTGATCCATGGAATTGTGACAGAAAACAACAGGCTACAAAAAATAATGATGAATATGCATTATCATTTTATGAACTATAATTCACAAGTTTCCAATACCTTCCTACTTTAAAACAAAACACAAAATAAGAAAAAAAAAAAAAGTACACTTGAACAGATAACAATAAGCTATTATTGACCTAGGTGGAGCCAAAGAAATGTTAGAGGAAAGACAAAATTTTAAATCAGGGAAATAATTGAATGACCTCTGCCTGAAAAACTGAGCCATAAATTAGCTTTGCACTCTCTGGAAACATTCTCTTTTGCCTTTAGAGTAAATCAGACAATTTTCAGGCCAAACCAATTTTCTAAATCATAATTAGACAAGAGGCTAAAATAGGTCTTTGTAATGGAAGTGGGTTATAAATTTAACATGATATCCATAATTCATCCCTGAAGAAAGGCCCTTTACATTCTGAAAGCTTGGATAATATAACTTAAAGAGCTGGCCTGCTAAATGGTGTAACAGTCTATCTTGCTTAGTTTACTTTAGAACTTTGATTCATACTGTGCTCAGTTCTTTTCCCAGTGGGAAAGCTAGATTCTTAAACCTCTTTCTCACACTTATTAAAATAATTCCCTCCTCACCAGGATATCAGCCATGGGCATGCCCAGTTCTTTTGCTAATAATTTTGTATTTTTCAGTCCTTAGATGAGTTCTGAATTATAATTGACTAGTAAAAAGCTTAATTTTTGTATTTACACACACAAATGCTTAAAATACTATGCCAACAGAGGAAGAAAACATCCACTGCCATTCGATAACACATTAGGCATTTAGCATACAAAAAAGAGTGGGAAAGAGTGGTTTGAAGGACTATGACAAATGTGTCAACACGCAAGTTTATGCTTGAAAAAAGCTTTACCTTTAAAAAATGTGAGTTGCAAAATACATACTTTACATAGCAAAATTAGAAATTCTTGATTTTTCACCAAGTAGTCAATTAAATTTTCAGATTTCCTTCGATGTCATGTCAACCTCCTGCCAATTAACAATAAAACTAATTCATTTAAAGCAGGGTTGGGTTTTTTTCTTCATTGCAATTTCATTAGTTTTTCAAGTAAGCCAGAGAAGAAAGGAATGTTCTCCAAAAACGGTCATCATGAATATTTTCCAAGAATGTTGAGAAAGAATGTTGGCTCTAATTGAGCCACAGTTTCTATCACAGTACAGAAAAATCTATAATCTTTCTATTTTCCCAGCATTGCTTCCATAGCTTCAGGTACCGATCAGAACTTCCTACAGTGCAGATCATAGACAGTTATCATGAAATAAATCTGACAAGCTGTTGTTCAAGGCTAGTGTGGTTGCATTTGCAAAACTACATAGGTACCGAAGTAAAAAAGCCAGAGGCTCTTTTACAGTAAATTCTAAATCTGTCATTTAGCCAAATGACACAGTACTCCTCAACAGAGGAAATAATTATGCTCTGTAACACCACTGTACTAGCAAGCAATCTGCTTACTGAATCCTTGATGATATATCATGTTTAAAACATTTGGCCAAAACCACCGGCCACTTGCTTTGCTCTTGCAACAAATTTGCTAAGTCCATTCCCTTTTTGACCTCATTTTTAGAAACTGTTTCATCATTCTCGTTTGATTCTTGGCCACAAGCAAGAGTGGCCCCATGCCAGCATTGTTTGTGTCACTCAGGGCTGGTTTGAGAACGTTGAATCAACATCTAATTGAGCAGACAAGCTGTCTCTATTCGCCCCTACGTATCCATTTGTGGTTTTTCATCCCCTCGTGGAAAGACTGTCTCATAATAAACCTTTGATTAGATTGCAAGCTCTTTAAGTCAGGTATTGTCTTTCTACTAACTGTGTGTACAGATCAACTTTAATAAGGCCTTGAAACTTGTTTGACCTTTGGTCAATACTGTGATAGTAACAGATGATAAGTTTATCCCACTCCTGACTTTCAATACTCCTCTGTTTTCGCTCTACAACACACTGAATGCTGCCACTGCTGCAGCATTTCTTTCTTTCTGCTGTAATTGCCTTCCCTTGCTTATAACCTAGTGAATAATATATGTTCACATTAGAGTGTTTGTCCCTGTGGGAGGACCTTCCAGTCACCTCAGTGTTTTTTCAAACATGCTACTGTATGTGACACTATGAGATAAAGAAAATAAACAACCAGACTGCAGCTTGAACAGGTGCCACAGCTCAGATCTACAAATGCCCAAATAGAATAAAAGATCCTTTCTGGTCAGCACCGTATATTTGATAATTGGAGCAGTATCTTGCACTTACTTTGAATCTTTTGATTTAAGGCATTTGCAGGACAATAAAATGAGGATTATTAATGTTCTTTGGGCATTTTATTTTACATATGAAGAAAGTGAGGTCCTCTGAAGTAAAATGACTCATACAAGGTCATACTAGAAAACGGTAGTACAATAAGAAATATAACTTGGTTTGTATTGCTATCTATAATTAACCCTATACATAATAGATGAAATCCGAGTGAAGTCAACAGCACCAAGATTTCACTGAGTGTCATGGTTGCAGGGTAGGTCACAAAACGTTTGCAATTTTCTCAAGGTCTAAAGTCTGTTACAACAATCAGGTAACGTGATTGCATGCTACCTACAAAGACAGAAAAGTGTGCTTAAACCTAGAAATATGAAGGCTTATGGTTACTAATAACAGAACATGATGTAGGGAACGTGACACTTAGGTGAGTAACCTTTCCTTTATATTGTGCACCATATATGCCCCATCATTGGAGGCAGCAAACCCAAGGACAAAGAGAGCAAGGAGTAAGCCGCTTGGTAATCTTATCATGTAGCTTCTGCAAAATATTCCCTGCAGTGTAGGATTTTTCAAAGTTGCACATGCTGTGTGTTGCTTGCTGAGCGAGAAAACTAGCTGCCGTTCACTGAGGTATATTGAAAAGAGAAAGAAACTCGGTGACCTGTTAATAGGCATGCTGTGTGTGGTCTCTCCTGGCTACAAGTCCATATCTTAGTGATCAGCTGTATCCTTTTCAAACTAGATGCTGTTTAAATTTTACTGATTGGTACAACAGTTCTTAAGTCTGGGAGAGAAGCAGTTTGTAATGTTGTGTTTAATGTTTTTCAACAGCGAGTGACTCCTATACATTTCAATAGGAATAACTTTCTACCTGTTCTACTCCCTCTTTTCATTCTTCACACTGAAAGTAAATTGACAGTTAATTAAATCAAATGCAACACTCCAGCAAAGCTGGATTTTAACTCCAATTCTATGAATAATAAAGCTAAAACACATATTTAAGACTATGGTATCTAATGTTTGTCAGCTATGCAATACTTCAGTATCTCTTTAGGAGCCCGGATTTTTTGATAATGCTGAGAAAACAAAATCAGATTAGACACAGTAGGTTTTTGCAGCAACTTCAAAAATAAGGAAATCATGAACCTAAAAAAAAAAAAAAAAACGGGGCTAGTGTTTTACTTGGGCACCCACCCTGAGATCATCTAAGAAAGTTTCAAAGGATCACAAGAAATATCCACCTGTAGATCTGTTATTAGGACCTCAACTTTCTAGTCACTGGATTTCTTATCAGTCTGAAAGGCTATCAAAGAGTAGAATGATGTGTATAAAGTGCTGTTGGCTTCACTACAGGAATATCTTCTGAGTTATAGCAAGAGGAAATACTTTATTGACACAAAGAGATTTTTTTTCTGGCCATTTTTCTTTCAGTTTGCATGGTGGTTTAGATGGGAGAAGAATTAAAATAGCAGTATCATAGAAAAAAATGGATAACTGGGATTTTTAGACTGAAAAAAAGATTTTTTTTAGAAATAGATTTCATATTACTTTATTTTTAAATTCTTCAAAAGTATGGTTCAGTGAACACAGAGAAAACAATGAATTAAAGCATTAAAGCATTTTAAACCTAAGGATATACTGTTTGTATACAAATAAGTCACACAGAATACATGGCAATATGTCATGGAGGTAGCAGCTACAGTTGCTGTAGAAAAAAGACCAAGAAAACATAAATGAGAAGGATAAACAGCCTTTTGATATATAACATCTGTACAAAAACCTATTTACAGCCTATCTGTTTTTCCTTGCCAAATTACAAGGGTCTCATACTTTAAATACTCTTAATTTTTTATATGGAAGAAGTAATCCTGGTTGCTTGGGGAAGACAGCACAGCACAGCACAGCACAGTGTGAAAAATAACATTCTGTGACATGCTAATGGAGAGTAAATTTAGCATTAATACCTTTTTTTTTAATGAGCCATAGTTGTTTCCTGTTTTGCTCATTTCAGTGTTGCATCATAAGATGTTTTATGAATGTTTTTCATAAAATAATGTGGGGCATTTTTTATATTTTTAATAATAGTGTGCTGAATTTGGATAGTTTCATTTGCAATTTAAGTAATGCTTTGTTCTGATGAGATCTCTGGAGGTGGTTTTGACATTTAAAAGTGATGTGAAGAGATTCAAAGTGATTAAAGCTGTCAAATGTTACCCTAATTGTGTGACTGCAATCTTTTCAGCCTCTTTCAATGAGTGTATACATTATACACGCTGCACAGCACTTCTGTTTAGATTGAGGTTTTTTATTAATGCCATCCTGATTGACAGAAATTATTGCAAGATCACAAGTGGAACTAAATTAGTTTGCCACTGCATTCAAGCAACATGCATAGCCATGAACTTCTGAGATGCAGTTATCTACTTAACATAGTATAGGAATAAGAAAGTTTTGCCCATATTAGAATTATTTTAACCTTCAATTTGTATTCAAAATGCTTCTTGACAGGTCATTTTTTTAAAAATATGGTTCTTAGCTAAGAAAAGTATCAAATGTTCTCATTAATTATGAACAAGTCAGATTTTCATGACTGATATTTTATTAATAGTTTGCAACGTATTCATGGAAGCTGTAATACTTATTGATACCTTCTTGTTTATTTAAAATAAGAAAGCTACTAACCTACATTGATATCTTTAGATATGCATGTCTTAGCTATCTGAACAGGCAAGACAGGAGTAGTAATATTCCAATTATTTGATAATTGTTTAGTCTTGGATATCTAGTGGGTGTTTTTAAGGTAATTAGGTGCAAATGCAGTACTGCCTTCATAGATTTGTCTTGCTACACTAATAGGAATAAAGGTTTAAAATGTCCCCTCAACTGAAAAGTTTCATGAGGTTTTTTTATATTGCAGAATGCTCAGTAATGTTGCTGGTGTGGGTTAAAAACCTCTGTGTCACGACTGTTCAAGCAACCAGAATAAAATGCGCTGTGCTCACATATGCCAAAACCGCTGGTAACATGCAGCAAAATTTAGATGGCTGTAACCGTAATCAGAAGTTTTCTTTTAACATTAACTGCAATGACAATTATGCTTCTGAGTTTTTTTTAGACAATGTATGAAACATCTGCTGGCCTCCAGATTTCAAATGACCACACAAATACTGGAAACCTCGAAGCTCAGATCTCAAATATCCTGATTAGTCATGCTGCTAGAAGAGCTAAGCAAACATGTAGACTCAAAAAGAAATCAAAATGAACCTTAATACTGATGATGACAGCAGCAATTACTATGACAAGATTATCTCAACTGGAAATATAGTAGTGAGGGCATTGCACTATAGAGAGAAGATTTTAATGGGCTCCAAACTCCAGATCAAACACTCTTACAGCAAGGAAATGGCAATATTTGTTAATATCGCAATTTGAAAGAAGCAAGAAAAAAAAATATCTGAAAGAACTAAAATTTGGGTACAACTACTGCAGGAGAAAGTTGCACACAAGCAAAGACACCCAGTCTACAGACATTCAGTTTTACTTACGAAGAGTTAGAGGAGTGTGGGTTGCATTTCAAATGAACATTTTGTTCATACCTTTTTTGTAAGCAGGATGACCACAGTAAATAGGTGTAGGGACTATCGCCCCTTTAATTTTCTGCATTATTTTTATATAAAAAACCCAGACAAGTTTATGTAGTGTGCTTCTCAGCAGCACTAAGCTACGAGGTAAATAATGCTTTAAAAATTGCCTAGCCAGTGCTACAAAGAGATAGGAGGTAAATTCTCCAAAGGAACTTCTTTTCCCTTGTGTTGCCCAGTTAGATTTGCTTGCAGCTTTCTCAAGCTCAGTGAATCATTGTTATCTGGGCTGCAGAAAATAGAAGAATTAACATTTGAAATGTTAATTGTTTTAGTAGCAAATTATTATATTGCTTACTCATTGACGGTGATTTATTTTCAGCCTATTTTAATGCCATGTTTTGCATTTAGGGAATTATTTGTGTCATTGATACCTTTGGAATGTTGCGCACTTTTCAGTCATGTTGCAGTCTCTTGACAACAGTGTTAAGAATTAATTATAATTCATAATTATAATGGTTAACAATAAAGCTCAAGTTTCGATGGCTTTAGTGCCTGATGAGGGTAAGTAATAGAGTTGGGTGAATAATTCATAGCAAATAATTTATTCAGTAAATTTGCCAAATAATGTCTGCAAATAATTCTTTAGCTTGTTTGCAAGCAGTTCATTGTGAGTATTCCCACATTTGAAATTTGAGCTCATTAGAATGGACACATGGTCTTTATGGTGTTTTTCTGCTCTCTGATAGTAATTCTAGCAGAGTATTTTCATTTACAGAACTGATCACTTGCTTTTTACAAAAAGTTTCCCAGTATTTTCTTTAAATTCACCAGCAAGGCAATTGGCTAAAATGCCTTTATAGTAAAGATTAAATTAGAGGTAATTAGATGAGTATTTTCAAAATTAATTATTTTTTAAATTCTTGTCACTCTTTCTCATAGGGAGGTGTCTGAAAAAATTCAAAATTCAAGATTATTCTGTTGGATTTGATTTTGTTGTGTGGCAGAAAACACATGGGATCAGTACGCTGATGTGGTTCAGCTAAGCTCAGCCAAACTATGTCCTTGATCAACATTTTAATTACCTCTTCATTCAGCTGTTTGTTATGGTGGCCGTGCTTTTACATTATTTCACATTAATGGGTTAAATAACTTGTGTTACCACTGCAAATGCTAATTTATCTTTGTCACTCAGGCTGCAGCACTGCCATTACATTACTTACTCCAGGCTGACTTTTGGAACCAGCCAGTGTGCAGGTGCTAGATGCTGTGCTGAAATGAGGCTGCATACAACTCTTCTGAGGAAGAAGCTGCCTAGCTGTTTCATAGCAGGAGCTTATGTTCTGAAAAGAGAGCGAGTGAGAGAGAAAGATCTTTCCTCAAATTTTCCCCCCAGTTCTCTTTTAAATGAACATAAATCCACAGTGGAGTTTTATGTAACTCCACAGCGACAGAGCTTGCTGTTACCAAGCACATAAAAATGTAAGAAGAACCACACTGTGTCAGACCAAAGGTCCACCTTGCTGAATATTCTGTCCTAAGCAGCAACCAATAGCAGATGTTCAGGGAGGAATATAGAAAATTGATGAGTACAGACAGCTTAATCCCTTCTCTGTTAGATCTCCCAGCTTCCCCAGCTTCCTGAGCTGGAAGTCCATTGAAAACTGCCACTGGTAATTTTCCTGAATAATTGCCCTGGCTGACAACTGACAAGTTTATGCAGCAAGAATTATTCCTTTCTCCATGAATTTACACCCTCGACACTCTCAGAAGTTTACAAATCCCTCAAAACTCTTACATATATTTCTCACGTATCTGAGTCATTTCCATTATGCTCCTTGAAAGACTCCATCCATTGGGCAGATGTAACTGTCAAACAGCATGGTTCTAGTTTACAGATACTGCAAAATGCTTCATGGTAGAATTATAATACCAAAGATTAATGTGAAATCAATAAAGGCAGTTTTTAATCTTAATTACCTCCTCACATGCATGCAGATTTCTTGAAAGCAAGCAACTGTTGGTGCCATCTGAGGGAAACTCACACCAAAGTTCTTTGCGTTCCAAGACTGCTTCTCTATTAGTGGCTATTCACAGTTTGAACAGGAAACAAATGAAAGATATAAAAATCAAAAAATCTTTCCCTGTAAACCATATAATTTATACTCTAATGTAAAATCAAAATTGCTCTCACAAGGATGTGAAATGACACTGCTTTCTTTTAGAAGTATATTAGATAATAACTAATCATATCGTCTTCTGACAAACCTTTTAAGTTGCACTCGATATGTATATATGGGGAATAAATATTCTCTTTTATGAAATATAATGTTCTCCTTTAGATGAAGTAATAGAATTCATACTTTATCACAACAATATCCACTAAGTTTTGGAGCAAGCAGGATAAGACTGCTGTGGTGAATATGCCTGAGGCCACATGTATTATAAGGAAAAAAATAATCCTAAAAGAAGAAAGAATTGCTCAGTTGCTACTAATTAACTTTTTCTAAGTATGTGTGTACTTAATGTCTGCTTCCTATACTTCTGTAGATATGTGTAGATATTTACTTGGATGTGAAGTCACTGAACATGGAACAAATTTAGGAGGTTTGGCTGAAGCAGTATCAGTGTGCTTAGTCTTTGGACACGATACATTTGAAAGGGCACTGCCTCAGCTCTTTTACCAGAGCTGATCTTTTAACTCTCAAATGCCTTAACCACCAAAATTGCCATCCTGAGATAAAAGTCTGACAAAAAAGATCATCCTTCAAATGAGGTCTGAGAACTTTAAAAGTTCAACTCTTGTCAATCATTGAGAGATTTTCAGATCTTAGCATTGTCCATCACGCAGGGGTATAACAGTCCTGATATACTGCACTTCCTAAGGCACAGAAGATCCATCACATAAAATGTTAGTTGGGGCTGAATTTGAGGGTTGACTTAGGGGAAAAAAAGAAAAAAAACTGATTCTGTGTACTTTAGAACATAATGCCTTAGAGACATTAGAATGGAGAAAATGGACAATGACCAATGCAACCCTTTTAATCTATCCCCAATTATATAGGAAATTTGATTTTTTCTAATAGGGAGCTAACATAGACCCTGTGTCACTCACAATGCAGATGGCTATGAGAATGTGAAGTTTATTCATTTAAAGCAAAAACACATCTTCATAACCATAATAAAGAAGAAGACAAAAGAAGCATTTGCTATATATTACACTGCATTTTCCCAGAAATATGTTGTTTAGCTGTTAAAAATACCCAGTTAAGCACGTACGTTTCAGATTAGCAGAATATACTGTTTGGGATGTGTAATTTGAAAAAGAGGTAGAATGGGGGACCTTTAAATTAGACAGCAGGCACTTCTGAAATTAGATAGAACATACATTGATAGATAAAATCAACATATTTTCCAATACTTGACAATTTTTACATTTTAGCTTGTTTTAAAATGAAAAATATACTGTCTGGTGTGATAGCATTTTGGGGGGTCTCTTAGAAGCCTTCTCATGGCTCTTCTCTTATTGTAATGAACCACTTCTTTTCAAAACCTTTGGGGAGAAAATTTCTTATACTTTAAGTTAGAATCTGACATTTGGGAGCAGTTCACTGCTCCCAAATTTACTTCAATGTTTATAGCAGATTTTAAACAGAAGCCATTCCCTGTAACTGAGAACTATCAGCATGTGAGATTTAAATCAATATTGTTTTAACTAGACTCGACACTTGAATTTGCTGGCTGGAGGCTACATGAGGCCTTAGTTGTTCTTACTGCCTCTCTGCATTGTCTGCCTGTTTTGCAAAGTACCCTTTGTCACCTGTGCCTTTCTTCAGCTCTGTGCTGCATGTTGCTCTCACCTACTGTGGTTCAGTCCTTCCAGCACTTAACAGAATTATGCTCTCCTGTGTGGTCTGGGAAGTGGCTGAGGATGCTGTTCTCAGTCTCTCAGTTCTCTTTAGTTTCCAGTCACAAAAGAAGGGCCTGAACAGGAAAATGGAGATGATGGGTAGGAGCAGGAAGACACTGAGTGTCTCAGAATCTCTTTTAAAATAGAGATTTCAAGCTAATCTTGCTGACGGCAAAGGGGTGGAGATCTTTGGCTCTCTTTTCAAGGGAAGGGATTGTAGACTGTCCTCATCATGAAAGGAGAGTGAACAGCCTCTAAAAGGCAAAGACTTCGCATATATGCCCTAGGGCATCAGTAAGTCTGAGGAAGGTTCTAGACTGAATGTAGTTTTTGTCTTGCTTATTCAGTAGCAGAAAAGCAGTGCGTCAGCATGGGATGCATGTCAGTACAAAACCAGGCACTTGGGTAGTCATGAGTCAATGCTTCAGCATAAAACAGGTTAGCTGCTGTCTCAAATACTGTTTGGAGTAATTTTAGGATAGTGGGAAGGAAAACTTCGTAAGGGAAAAGGAATAGCTTATTCAGGGTTCTCTACAACAAATGACTGTGAAAAGTTTTTCAGGCAAACATTTCACAGAACAGACCTTGCCTCCTGAAAACAAGCTC
The DNA here is from genome assembly GCA_013398815.1 of Ibidorhyncha struthersii. Taxonomy (NCBI): domain Eukaryota; kingdom Metazoa; phylum Chordata; class Aves; order Charadriiformes; family Charadriidae; genus Ibidorhyncha; species Ibidorhyncha struthersii. Next base: position 514,197 of record VZSZ01010242.1, on the reverse strand, counting down.
GCTCTGCAGACTGGAATCCTGGTGTGCTGTTTAGGTGTGCTGGAAATATATGCTCCAAAGTATATTGTAATGCTACGAGAGAAGGGAATAAGAATAGGCTAAAAGGCTGGAGGGGGAGAATCAGTCTGAGAAAAGATAATATTTAACACTTAGGGTAGCATTTCATTTTCATTGCACTTCACAAACATTGGCTGATTAATAATCTCACAGCAATGCACTGAGTCAGGTGGTACATTTCCTTCCTATTATTATCCCCAGTTGGTGGTGGTGGGGAATGTATAGAACTAGATGGGGATGGAGGGGACACATCAAGAGCTGTCTGAATTCTCAGTAGCATCCTAGAGAATTCTTCCTTATTATTTTGATTTAAGCAAATTTTAGCTTTTGAAATCAGAGCCCACAGAGTGCCTCATTAACAACATTTTGCTGGCAGTGCTTCCATTTTTTCATTTCCAATTACAAGGCAACAAGCGAGTTCTTCTTTGTGTATGACAGCAATGCCAGTCATTCGTGTTTGCAATATATCTGTTGTTGTTTCTGTTGGTGGGGACAGGGAGAGGAATGAGGCACTGAGAACAGGCAGTGAGTGGTATGCTCTCAGCAGCTGTCACTGCTGTCAATTACTTGGTTTTCATTTATAAAAGGCAATATGGGATCTTTAGCTTTTATAGTACCCAAGGAAGGCTTGTTGGTGATTATTGATTTTATTTAGTCCGGGAGAGCTGCTCACACACAGACTACAGTGAGTTGTGTGCTTCCTGCTGTTAGCTCTCCTGCCACTTATTGTTTTCAATTATTTATAAAATCCAAGGCACATCACAGAATAGTTCAGCATAGTCTCTGAAACAGTCTGCTATTACAGTGCTCCATCCATGTGCCTACCACTTTTGTAACAGGAATTGACATGACCAAATTGCCCTAATGAGGTCTGATGCATTATGAAGGCCTGGACAGTCAAAAACTATACAAAATCTGGTATAAGCATCATAAGCTGCAAATGCCATGGTCATCACTTTCTCAGGTAACCACCACTATGTCACTGGCTATCAGCAATTTAATGTGCTCTCCTGCAAATGACTCCATCCATTTTCTGTTTGTCCTAGCTTCTCTAAGTGCCTTGTGTGGATAACGATATGAAGAGATCTGTTTTCTTCAGTGAGAGAGACTACTTTGGGTCTCTCTGCTAAAAATGGTTCAGAAAAGTAAAAGAACCCTACTTGTCTCCACTCAAAAGATCCATGAAAAAATGACAGTAAGGGCTTCAGAAGATGCTTAATTGCAGGCAGATATTGAGAGGAGAAAAAAAAAATAATAATAAAAAAGAGCTTTAAGGGGAAAGAGAACCAAGAAAGCATTCCTGGTCATAATTGTTTCCCACTTTTTCCCTCGGAGCTGGAAGTTATGAAAGAATGAGGAGGTGAACTCCTTAACAGTTCTGGGGTCTAAGAGGGGTCATTAAAGCTGTAGTCAAAGCAGGACAAAAGATCAACAGACCTTGAAGAAGTGCCTGCGATCCCAGAGGAGGAGTTTGGCTGAAACTGAAGTTTTGTGGGAGCTTTTATTACTTGGTAAAGGCCTGAGGTTTTCCAGTTATCTGCAGAGCTACGGTAGGACAGAAAAGGAGCAGTTGCCTTTGTTGAATGAAGGCTAAGCAGAACATAAAAAAGCTGGTCAGAATGATGGGGATTAGTTCAAAAATAATTTGTTGACTAGCAAAGAGAAGTCTGAAGTATTTTTGCAGGTGTTTCCAAGCAAATCACTATTTTATTTATATTGGTACATAGCATACTTAAAGATATTTCTAAAAATACAGGACCTAACTCAAACTATAGGGACCCTATTATATTTGCTTTCAGGTAAAATCCTAAAAGCATCCTGTCCAGATTAGATTACTCATATTACTAACAATCACAGAATAAAAGGTCTAGTATTGGCATTTAGAACTGGTAATGCTGCAAATGAGCACAATATAGTAGGTGTGGATTGTTACTTTCAAGAAGCTGATGATGTTTTTCACATTTGATGGTATTAAAACATCTTCTTACAGTACATAACATATAAGATATATTTTCTATTTTTTATTTTCTCAGAACTGTGGTCCTAACTCCATAGCTTCTGTTTTGATCACCAGAAAAGGTTATAGACAAACTTTTATCCCAGATTATTTTTTTAAGTTTATGCCTCAACTAATGTAGATTTTCTCTTTAAATAGTGTGTTTGCTTTCCTTTTGTCTTAGTATGTCCCTAGCAGAAGCAATGCCACTTTTAACTATATTTCCATGAAAATTATTGGAAAAATGGTTCTGACATTTAATTTCAAAGTATATTTAAAATTTTTGCATAATTTTTTAAAGGAATTCTTTAGGCTGTTAACTCTTATACTAAAGTTTACATGGGAAGCAACCATATAGAACAGTGTACAAGAATGAAAATATATTTATGGAAAACTTTCTGAAGTACTCTACCAGCTTCAGTCTCAAGTGTTTTCAGAGGTTTCTTTGTCTAAAGGTGACAAATTTTTCAAATATAGCTTTCTTTGAGAGTCAGCTGTTGATGATGTAGTTCAGACCATCTTCCCAGGATAATGGTACTACAGGTAAAGAGCTAGATTCTCCTTTCTAGCCTCCGACACATAAAATTAGGTGGCACGAGAAGCCCAAACATATGAAGGAATGTGTCCCATGTATTCTAGGTCTATGTATACTGTAAGAAAAGAAACTAAGATATTGGAAAGCCATGTTGGAATGAATAGAAGTTTCACCAATCATATCAGTGGAACTTATAATCAGCCTATATTAAAAAAAAAAAACAAACACAACAACCTTCTGCTTGAATGTAATAAACATTTCAAATTACTTGTTAGAACTTGTTCATCCAACAACTTATTAAATCAAATAGGAAATGCGCTGTGAAAAATATCATTCAAGGTGAAATACAGAAAAGTGGCAGTATGGAAATGTCACAGTAAAAATGAAGATACAGTTTTAGACTTTATTCCAAAAGAGTGTTCTTTGTGGATAGTCTCTGTGACTTGTGTGAAGATTGACTCTGAGTAAGCAGGGTCAAACTCAGACCAGGAGGTCTGACCAGAAAGATCACCTTTCAGTGTGAAGGCTGCTTGTAACCCAGTCTCCTGTTTTGTACAGATAGATCCTATGTTTACTCTTTACCTTAATCTTCATGGTCTGAATAAAATTAAGCAACCAGTTTCATGACATTTAAAGTTTTTCCTAAATACTTGAAAACTTACCAAGACCACAAACTGTAAATGTGTTAGAACTGTAAGAGAACAGTCGTAAGAGAGAGTATTCATAATGGTCAGGAAACATTATACACATCTAGCTGTGATTTTTTTTAAACCATATTTTGTTTTTTTGTATTTAAGATAATAATCTTAGAGGACATAAAGGAGTATTTTTATCCCTTTTGTAGCATTTGTTGCAAGTCAGTCAAAATATCAGATAGGAAAGATCTGTTTTGTGTTTGTTTATAAATAGCTTCTGCTTCCAAAGTAAGATATGTGATTCATACACTAAATCTTTTCTTCCCAAAATGTACTAGAAAGCTTAAAAATGCTAAAATAAAATTATTATTTTCCTCCAAAGAAAGAGACTTTTGGGCCCATGGATGTATAATACTATAAAATTTTTGAAGCAGAAAATAGAGAATAAAGAAAATATAAAGACATTTCAGAATAATTATTAAAAATAGCTTCAGTCACCAGCCCACTGATACACTGCAATGCATGTATATTCTCATTAACACAAGTATAGAGGTTTGGAGCACTGCATAGATGCAGGGGATCTTCCTGTGTGAATTCACCTGTAGGATCACAGCCTAAGTAATAAAGTATGTGTTTAGGACTGCAAGTTATATGCATTCATTTGCACAGAATGGACAAAAGGTCTAAAGAACAATGGAGACCAAAAAATAAGTATTTTCTAATAATAAAGACGTTAAACTTAGTTCATCTAGAATTAAAGAAAAATCATATTACAATGAGCATCACTCCCATCAATTTTGTATTCCCAGTCTAGATTTCGAGAAATCTGTTTTTCCTGGAATTAAATAGCAATAGCAATAGCAGCAGTAACAGTAACAACAACAACAATAAAATTATCATAGGAACATTTCTATAAATATGTTTTTTACAAAACCAAACTTTCAGCCCAAAGTTCACTTGTACTTCTTCTAGACATTAAGAAACTATTTCCTTCTCTATTTAAACATCCTATTTTACTCTCACAATATAAACTGGTAATGAAGTGGAATTTTCTGTATGCTGCATAGCAAAATTTGTGTAGAAGGCTCATGTAGTCTTGTAGACAAAGTGTGCTTGGATGTCAGCCAAGTATTTTTAATAATGTTGTAGAGGTAGTTTTGGAAATATCTAGCTAGACATCTATGATATTTAGGCATCATAAGGTTAGTCATCCTTGATGAGCAAAAAGGTCCTATTATCTGATTTTAGAGTAAGCTGAGTACATTAAAGATTAAATTCTTGTCCTGTCAAAGTCAATGAGGAAGTCAGTCGGCAAAGATTTCATCCTAATAGTTGAATCTGGATACATTAATATAGTATGTGAAAAATTCTTTTAGCTGCGCTTTTCACTACAGTAAAAGGATGGACATCCAGATGTTTTAGTCACTTGGAAACTGTCCTTTCTACATTATGGAGGCAAACATTTCATTTGAGAACTCCCCTTTTCTCCAGAATTCAATCATTCTATCATTTCCAAAGATTTTGAATTTGATTACTATTTGACCATAAACTTGACCACACTTGCTTGCTCAGGTCCATAATCAAATAATACTAACAGAACCTATATTTAATGCAGTATTCACTGTTTCTTATTGAAACTAATGATTTATACAGTTTGAAAAGCTGTTGCTTCAATAGGCAGCCATGGACAGAGGATTTATAAAGAAACAGTTATCATTAAGTGTGTTCATTCAAAGAAACCATGATCAGCTTTGATAAATAAACAAAGCCTGGTAAAGGTTTGATTCTCATAACTTCTCCACTTAGTGACAGCAAATTTTTAATATCTACACAATGAAGCTTTGTAATAAGTGGAATAATGAAATTCTGTCAAGATTTCTGAAGTTTTCATAAGGTAAAACTGTAGTCCTGCAGTGAGCCTTTACATACTGCGTTGTCTCACATTTGATTAGCACAACTTCCTTTGGGAAACGATTGGGCACAGAACTGAACAGGACACCTTTTGCCTCATGTGTTGTACTATAATCAAACTATCAGTAAATCAGGTAGTTATTGAAAGGTAAAACAGATATACCCATGGGTAACCTGAAAAATTAAGTTTTTATTTAATTTTACTGAGAAATTTCTTGGGCCATTTTGAAGAGTGCTAAACCCCGTGTTTTTTCTGCTTGCTGATGACTAAAGAAATAGTGATTAAATTAGATGATACAACTTAAATATGCAAACCTTAAAAGAAATTATACGGTTCACAGACTCAAAGTTCAAGTTCAGGTTTTTATTTAAAAGCCTAACAAAAATTAGAAAGCCTCAGGACTAGCTTCTGAACTCTTACAAACTAATGAATCTCTATTGAAGGCACAGTCAATGTGGGTTGAGGAAAATCTGATTGCTACAACATGTATAGCTGAGAGGTTGTTTTTCAGTCAGCTGACACTCTTATTCAGGAAATGAAGCAGGAAACATTTCATTAACAGTGGAAGAGAATAAACATAGTGAAAAACAAACAAGGCATAGTCACAGGATCAGACATTAAATGGGTGAAAATTGGCATAGCTCCATTAAAAATAATGCCACTTTATACCAGTTGAGGATCTGGACCTCACTGCTTTAATTAAAGTTGATTCCAAGATATTAAACAAGGACTGTTATCAGGCTTTCTGGATTATTGCGTAGCTCTTACCTACACTATTTTAATCAACTGAGTCCAAATTGGTCTTATTAAAAATAGATTAGCATTCATCAATATATGGAGAGAGCTTAACGTAAGACAAACATACCCTTGAAGCATAAAACTATTATCATTTCACTACATGCAGAGGAAATAAATGTTCACCAAAGCTGAGTGTCCTATTTGTGTAACTGTGGAAGTTCAGATTAGAAAAATCACTTTTATTAAGACTATTTTAAAATCCAGCAACTCGGAAAGACAGTCATAGTGTTTATCTTAAATTGAGGCAGATATCTTGGGACTTCCTCTATTTTTTTCTTAAAAAAAAATAATCACTCTTTTACCGTTGCTAGCTTGCGAAATACTTTTAACAGTGAAGTCACTAAGGGTTGAACAATAAAGCTGGAATGAGGACCTTGTTTTTTCATGTGTTTGGAAATGGATAATGGCCAAACTTTGTACAAGCAAAACTCTGACATAAGGCACTTCAGCACAATGGATCTACCTGTTGAAGCCTGACACAGAAAAGGCCTCAACTGAGTGATGTTAATGCAATCTTTGTCTGCAGCCTGATACCCTCTTCCTGATTTGGGCATACTGGTTTGAGATATTACACCCTCCCCACTGACCCCTAATTGCTCGTTACCACCCAGCAGCTGGATGTTGGCACAAGTCATTGGCAAAGTCACTTTTGTGAATACTCCCACGTTTGTTTACAGTAAGATCAGTCCTGTTAACTCAGACCTTCTACTTAAACTGTTTAAATAGCACTGTTGGTTTTGCAACCTGCTCCACCATGCAATAGTGAGAGCTGTAAGCTTCCTCAGAAGTACAACAATCAATAGCTAGTGGCAGTAACATCTTAAACCACAACAGCTGCTTGCAGAGCAAACATCTGTCTATGGCCAGCCTTCCACAGCCTCCCGCTTTCCTCAGCTCAGTGACCACAATGGACCTGAGGCCTGTGGGCTGCCTGAAAAATTTAACAGACTGGACTGATTTTTTTTAGATTGGAAGGAGAGACATAAAGCCAGCATTGTTCTGAGTTGCTCAGGACAGACATAAAGCCAACTTTGTTCTGAGTTGTTCAGGATAGATACCTAAGAATATAAAGTGTCCACTATGCATGCTGAGGTGGTTTCACTGTAAATACTGAGAATACAATCTGGCCTCCTGGTTTTGTATCTTACTAAAGTGTCTGTAATTAGAACCAGCCTGTTCATATGTTTTTTTTTAAAGCAATAGATAGACTCTTCTAATCTAGGAAACATCTGGATAGTGTGTATAATGACTGCTCTGTTTCTAGATTCACATGACCAGGAAAGCCCAGGTCAGCTTTACTAAGGATAACTGGGATTTACCAGGGAGAAATGTCAGCTCAAGGTCTACCCTAAATGCTGTGGACTTCTTTCTAAATCTATTCAGAAGAATTACTTCTGCAACTGATTGCTTAATTTATTTTACTTGTCCCCTGCTCTGCCTGATGCACAAAGATACAGTTTTAAGCTGTGGAATCTGGCTTTATATTTAAGTCTATAGGAACTCCTGCTAGGGGAACACTCTTTTTACCAAAGTAAAAAGTTAGGTAACATCCTAAAATGATAAAGAAATAAAAGAAACTATCTCTTAATGTCTGCTGAACAAGATGATTTTCATCCCAATGGATGTCTTCTCATACATTTCATGTAGCACATACCATCAAGGCTTGCAATGAGGCAGCTATTTTTCAGCTGGAAAAATATTTGTCACAATTAATATGGTTCAAATAGGAGGTAGACTTGGCTAGAGCATAGCAATCCAATTTTAGCCACGGGTAGTTGTATCTCTAGAAATGTATGTTTTTTCATTAAAAGACATTGAGGGTCAGAGTCATGACTGAACAACTCAAGACTCACTAAGATACAACCTGAGATAACAATAGAACCATTCTTTGATGTATCAAGATCTCTGATGCTAATGGAACATGGATCACAGATAAAAAAAGTAAACCCTGAAGAATTAGTACCTGGACATGAACTGATAAGGGGGAAAAATTGATTTTTTTCTTTCTCCAATATTCTCACTTAAAAAGATTCTAAATAGATTCCAGTCATTCCTTTTACTTTATGTTTACTAAATAGTTATACAAAGAAATGGAATTATGCCCGGTCTGTTAAAGTTCACTTAATTTGTGTTCTTAAACCATCTTTCACTAAAGACAAGAAAATCCATTCCCAGGAATAAGGCTATATTTTATCCTTACTTAGATATCAGATATTGCAGTCACAAACATAGAGTACATTTCTGCAGGTCTCAATTTGAAACTATGTTAATAAATCTGAGGAAACATATAACTTCTATTCCTATGGAGTAGCTTATTAACTTGCCCTGTGGAATATGAAATGTGATTTAAATAATAAATAGCAGAACATACTATCTGCCCATGATAAAAGCCTAAAAGATAGCCATTCTCTCTCTTTTTACTAGTATACAGCAAGCTAATGAGGCCACAAAGAAAAGAAAGAATTGTTTCTCCTGTACAGTAACTCACTGACTTTTCTTTACATAAAAATCACAACATCAAGACCTCAGAAAAAAAAAAAAGATCAGAACATGAAAACAGGGGGTAATCCTGACTTCAAGGTGATTTTAAGAGTTGAAATCTAAAACTTTTTTGAATCAATATTAGAGAAGTGCTAAAAATCAGCTTTTTCTACAGAAACCACATCACAGTTTTAATGTCCCAAGTTATAAAATAACCTTTCATAATTATAGTAATTTAACAGTTACGTGAAAGAAGAACTAGGTTTCTGGACAAGGGAGAAATCTTAACTCCAGACTTGGCCAAGAATCTAATACAGAAATCAAACTTGTTGACTGGATGAACAGAAATAACATAAATTCTAAATGAAAGCAAAATTTTCAATGCCTTTCACCTTGAACATAATTCTTAGTTGGATCAAGTTATTGAGGGAAAAAAATTAAATAGGTATGACTCACAACTCATGTGTCCTCTATGTTATTATACAGTTTAGCAGTGTTTCTAAGACATTATGGTTCTTCATCCAAAGCTGGGACCATATTAACTTCACTGTGCTAAAATAAGTAAGGAACTATAAAGCCTTTCAAATAGGCTTCACTACATGCTTTTTTGAAAATCTGGCTTTTCATTGCTCAGTCTGCCACTTGTCTGTTACATTGGATAAGACACCAAAGCACAGGTGATCCAAATGAAAAATAAAATAAACGGGTATTTCAAGGACAGTTTTCAGGGACTATCAAGAGGTTGCAATAAAACATTCGTCACCATCTGCAATTGCAGAGAGGTATATTACATTTAACAACATAGTATTAGCATACTATTGTGTTTGTTAATAGTGCTTATTAACAATAAAGTCTTAAATTACTGTTATTCATTTGATCTATAAAGGAGATTGAAGCTAATAGCTACAGAAAACACCTTGGTATTTAAGATGAAGTTTAAGATGAAACACGTTTAACATTTTCTTTTGAAGCAAGTGACTAACCATTTCACTTTGAGTGAAACTATGCCAGGTCACAAAATAAAACTCAAAATACAAAAGGCATGTGGTGCTGTGCAGCTTTGTCCCAGCACGGGTATGGAAACATTTTGAGCCAAATTACACCCCAATTTTAATGAAATTGCATAGGAATATCTTCACTGAAAATTTTCATCACTGTGAAATATGGATATTCTTAAATTGCTTCTGGTTCTAATCTGTTTTAGAAGTGTATGTTTTTATTTTCCAAACAGATTCCCTGCTGCGTCTCCCCCAAATGACTGTATTTTAGAGACAGTTTATGTGCATGCATGAATTAGTGTGCATATATGAATTACTCACTATCAAACATTTGCTGTTTCAGAACTGTCCAAATTTAAGCTTTGAATCAAATCTGGCACTCATTGGCACCTGGACAAGCATATTAAAGCACGTGTTCTGTGTTAACACCCAATTTGGCTTTAACTTTGCATATGTCTCCTTCTATAAATGTCCTCCTATGGATCAGCTTCCACAAACGCAGAATAAAAGAGCACAGCAATGATATTTCTTTGTTACCAAAATACAACAACGTGCATGTAGATTATTAAAAAAAATGCAGGATAGATAATTTGCTTAGCTTTACTTGCTAATGTACAATATATTTTCCCATCTCCTCCCATTTAGTGAAATTACTCCAAAAGAAAAATATCCCTTTTTATTGAAGTATACTGGATTAAAGTGAATTATTAAAATGCATAAAACAAGACAGTAATGTATAATGTGGTTTGTGACAAAATGTACTGTAACCTTAACTGTAATTATATCAAATATATTGATTTAAATTTCATAATCAAATTGTGCAGGTAACGATCCATATCTTTGGTAATTGAGTTGTGTGTGCAAATGTAATTATAGTAATGGTATAAAAATTTGATGATGCCATCTAGATTAGATTGAACTTTGGGTGTACTTTAAAGAATATGCAGGGATTCATAAAAAATCAGTTTATGTGGAAATATATCATAACAAGGGACTGATGTTTTCCTGAGAATGGAGCTTAATCCCTGTTAAAAATGTGGCAGAAAAACTTCTAACCAGGAAAGCATCTTCAAGTTTTATGATCCTATTTAAGTATAGGACACAGCTGATGCAAGCCTTTGTAGAAGACGGCAACTCTGCTTTGCGTAGAAGCAGTATTGTTTTTCCTGAGTGAGCTTTTGTGGCTAGCAGCACTTTCTACAGATGCTAAAAGCTTCATGCTCAAAAGTATTCTGAACTTTTAAAATAATGACCAGTAAAGTTGCATATTGCATTGTAGAAGGGAGATGTATTTCATAGCTCTGCATAGAGCTGAAATAATTTAGGAAAAAAAAAAAAAAAAAAAGACAGTCCTTTATATAGTACCAAATGGTCAGTCATCTGGAATGATATACCTACCCTGGCTTTGTTATCAAATTCTCTCTTGTGATGGTTACAGTAATAGTAAACAGTGCCTGTAGATTTGCTAGAGTAACACATCTTTTTTAGACTGAAAGACAGAAGTGCTAAACAAAATTTTAAAGATCTGCAGAAAAAAATGAAAAAAAAGAAAAAAAAAGAAAAAAATTGAGCGCTCTCTCCATTTCTGGAGATAACTCTTCCCTTTGTTATGTTTTCAGCTCACACAGAAATTATTAATCTCAATCGTCTCTATATTTATGTTTTTTAAAGAACAGATTTTGTCTCAGAAATTCAATTAAATTTTTATGAATGGATGTGACTTTTCCTTTACTTCATGGGAATTGGTTGGGGGTATAAAACAACAAATATTTTCCAGAATAAATGATGTCAGCCAAAAACCTGCTGTGTTAGAATTGCCCTTACTGAAATGTATGTGTTGAATGCGTAAGTAAATTCAGAAACATATGAAAATGGTGCGTGTATGTTTTACTTTTCTAAATCTGCATTATTCTCATACCAAAATCCTATAGCACATTTGTTGCTGGTAGAATCATGTATCTAGCAGAATTTTAACCGCAGTATCGCAAATGCAAGTAAGACTAGTTTGTCTCAGTACTTGAGGTTGTATATTTTTTTAAAAAGTCAGCTATATGGAGTTTCAGATTAATCACATGTGTTTCTAGAGGATTTGGGATTCAAAAGATGTAGACAAAATTTGAATATGTGTATGGATAGCAGCGTGTGGTTATTGAATATTCAGCTAATTAGTTTTCTTGTATCAAGCACAGGAAGAAACATTGTATGTTTCTGTCACATCTGATCATGCATACCATTCAAACATCAAGGAGAACTATTCTTCAGAATTCAGAAGAAGAAATATGGAACATATCTCCACTTTCTAAGACAACAGGTGGCTGTATACTAATGGTACGATATGACGAAACCGGGAAAAATTAATGTTATTTTATTATTTATTTATTCTATTTTTCCATACTTACTGAGAGAAGATCTACTGTATATATGAGGTAAAGGAGTACGAATGCTTCATATTGTTTCCTTATCTTCTTTAGGTCATAGCGGAAAAAAAACGGTAAATAAAGAAGTTTGATAGAAAAGTCACTGTTCTATGGGGACAAAGTATTATTTTTATGAAAAACTTTAACAATGAAAAAAGCAATCACAACTATTGTGTGAACAGAGGAGAAGAAAAGAAAGTGACAAAACCCACATTTCATATTATTAGTTTGCTCAAAACTGCACCTGTGGTTTATAGTGGCTTTTAAGTAATTTTTTTAAGGTTCTATTCATGTCACACAACAAACCACTAATATTGATTTCTGCTAATACAACATAAATGCTTCCCATATAAATTAAAGTCAGTGACAGATAGTTCAGCATGGTATGGCAGCGTATTTACTCAATTACAAATAAGAAAATGCTTTATACAAATCTACCTATAAAAGGGGGAACAAATTCTATCAGAGTGATGGCTAGTGTCTTTCATGTCATTGGCCAAAAATACCCCTGAATAAGTCAGAGGGCAGGTACTGGGCATAGAAAATATCTCAGCTATATGTAAACCATGCAGTTAGTATTCATACTGTATTTTTTCTTAAAAAAAAAAAAAGGCCAATTAGTCCAATATATGATAATACTTTTCACTTCAAACCATGCAAGAGGAAAAACTCCTTCCCAGCTACAGTCCATCCAAATTTTGATCGAGAAAGATCTAAGTTCATGTCACATATTTTGGATAAGAGGATATCCAAATCATTAAAAATCTGTGTTTCTTGAATCTTACAGCTATGATTCTCCTCACCACAGCACCTACAGGGAGAGGAGACTGCTTCACCTGCTAATGCCTCCTATTTGTAGCAATATGTATTCAAAATTTGTAACTGTTCTGTAGATGTCAAAAGTTTAATCGTGTCACTTGATAAATACTGTAAAACAGAACAAAGAAATATGTACTTATTAAACTCAAACACAGTTCTTAAACATTTCACAAAGAAAAAAAGGACTGATTAATGATTTTTCTATGTACACAAAAAGTCTAGAGAATAGATGTATTTGTAGTATTTAAGATAAAATTTAATAAATGGAAATGTTATATTTGAAGATGAAAATGAAGCAACATTATTTTTTAACTGGTGTTTATAATTATAATTTATAATCTAAGCTCATATTTATCCACTGCTCTGTTTTCCAATGTGTTGAGAGCTCGGACATTATCTCAAAGGTCAATGGAGATACACACTGACATGGTACTAAACAGGAGAAAATTAAGTATCATTTTATTTGTTTGATATGCTTCTGAACAAAATGTATTTTTACCTTTGATATTTTTTAAGTGCCACGTCTGTCTATATGCTAAGAAAATAAACAGGTTCCTCATGACCTTTTGTGAATAAATCCCACTGTTTTTTAAATTTAGTTTAATTCTCAAAATAAAGTTATCAATTAAGATCATAGGACCAGTATTAGATATTCAACAGGAATGGCAACATTCAGATCATCTTATTCTGATTAGCAAAATGATCTATTTACTAAACTGATTTTTCAGCAAAATGAGTAGATTTGACCAGAATTTTCTTTTAACTTAATACCAGTTCATTTCACCTTTTCGGTCTCCATAAGTTAGCAGTTGTCAGAAACATAATGTATTTTTCTTGTGACATAACGCCTTTGAATTTATTCATTTCTCTTTATTGATCTACTTATGAGTCTTAATAATGTAGAATTATCAGAATTGCTTTGTGAAGTAGTAACTGGGGTGCCTTTTGAAGGAAGACATTCCTTTTTTGAGCCAGACGCACAAACACTAAGAATATCACTAACTGAGACAAAGGTATCAGTGAAAAGAATTACAAAAGGAAGAAAACTGGCACTTAAATGTTCAGAGGGAAAAAAGGAAATTTAAATGTGGAAATGTCTATGAAAAATATTGATCTCCTTTTATTAAATATATTTTGTGTGCAACGACTGTGCAAGTCAAAATAAAGTTTTCTGTAGCTTATACTAGAAAGAAAATCTTTCTTTTAGGAATAAAATTATAGCCCTCAATTTCTTCAATCAAAAGCTTTCTGAATGAAATTCAAGATTAGCTTTTTTTGCTGAAGCAGTTAAATGATTTAGCTGTTCACAGTGCAGTTGTCTCCTAATTATACTTTAGATAAAAGAATATTTTAATGGTCTTGCATACTGCAAGCAAATAAAACCAGACAAACTTATCTCAAAGTTCTTGCTGATCCTTCAGTTTCATGAGTTTTTTACAGTAAGCTGAAATAGGAGTTGTGAATACTATCTTTTCATTTCTGAGAGTTGTTTAACTTCCTCAGTGTAAAGCTCTTATTGCCCATTCAGTAGAAATAATATGCTGCTTTGCACACCTTATAGGCATAAAGCTGTTGAAGAAGCTATTCTTCAGAATAGTGTAATCAACTACAAGACCTGGTTTCTAAAATCCACAGGTGTCTTTCTCAGGCATGAATCCTGCTTTTTGAAAGATTAATGTAAATTATTGAAACAATTCAGAAGATATGTGCACTTACCCATATTCACTGGCACTCATTTATTTCTTAACTTTCATCTCTGCCATCCCAGTTCAGTAAAATATATAATCACATAAGTGGTCATCAACTTAGTGAACGAGCAAAAAAAAAAAAAAAAGAAAAATTAGAGGTAACGCATAAGCTCCTGAAGGCTGTTGGGCACAAGAGCACTTACATAATGGAAGGTACTCCTGATTTAAGCTTTTGGGGGCTGAATCAAGCACCTGGAAGGTAAAAGAATGTTTCATTCACATTGGATGTTTTGTGTTTAGGGGCATCAGTATAATGACTCAAATGTGAAAGGTTCTGTTGCTCTATAGACACTTATAAAAAATTTTACAGCTCACAGAATGTGATTGAGTATGAAATATTAACACCCTAAGAGAGTCTGGAGACAACTGAGGGTCATTACAATGTTGGCAACAAAAAATATCTAATGCTCTTTCTAGAAACTGTCAGAGGAGACAAACTCGGAATATGAATATCAAACTGTTAATTGTTCAGAGCCATGTACATGCGTACACAGTCCTGGGAAAACAAGCAAAAGGTAATAGACAGTTACGAAACCATTGTCTTAATAATGGATACGTATGCTCTCATCCAAAAACTTATTTTTCAGGAAGTTAACAGCAACATATGCCTACAGCACAGTGATGTAAGATTGCTATTTATAAGCATTTTGGGGTTTGCTCTCATTTATACACTTGACTTTCATCTACCAGTAAAAAAGAGCCTAGTTTGTGGTACTTTTAGTCAGTTACTAATTGGGTTTGAGCTGCTGCCACTGAAGTCACTCTGATATCTAAATGCATGACTAGTGGGAGTTCCTTGATAATTAGAGGTGATAGCTACCATAAAAGTGTTGAAATTACAAGAATAGAAATGGAAGTCTGGGTTTTAAATATTGTTCCCAAATGTATATGCTCCATTTTTTTTTTTAAATTGTCTCACAATTCAGGAAACTCTTTATAGTGTTAGTCTGAATCCTCACATACTCAGCTCAGTTCCTGCATGATGTTGCACGTCCACGACTCATAGTAAATGACACAGTAAATTCACAGTACAGAAAGGCATCCAACTGCTGTCATTCTGAAGCTTAAAGGACTAGGAATTTATGTTTAGTTGGGTGTTTTTCTGAGAGACCATTTTGTGATTATAACACATAGATAAAGATAAATTAAGCAGTTGTGAGATAACATCACATTTTGCTATCTAATTACTATTACCAGAGCATAAATAAAAGCAAATATTATGGTAAAGAAGACATGTTAGAAAAGATAGGAAAATGGTGATATGATCAAATGAAATTACCCAATTCACCTGTTTAAAAATTTGGCCCAAAGTGATAAATAATGACAACGTACATAAAGGTAACCTTTTCTTCCTGCACCCAAGAAGCAGTGGTCTGTTCAGACTGATACTGGACTCTTGTTGCACCAAATCAATTTTACTGCCTTTTTTTTATCTCCCAAGACACAACTAAGATTCATCTCCTGCAATGAGTCTGTAAAAATTAATCAGGACATGATTGTGTGATCCAAAAGCAAAGCAGAAGATTTCCATTACACTTTTATAGTAGGAAACTCTTCTACCTCTTCCGAGAGGTTTATGAAAGAAATCCATGGTTACAAAGTTCAGATTTCAAATATCCTCAGCAGTTCATTATTGTTTGGGTTTATTGTTCTGATTAGCTATTTAAAAAAAAAAAAAAAAAGACCTGAAAACTGCAGCTGAGAATTTAGGTGGATGGAACCTTCCCATGTATTTCAGAGAGGAGTATTTGCTTTGCTTCTGCTTCTGCAGTGCTTTTTCAGGGTTGAAGGTATAAATACTTTATTTACTTATTTATGCAATGATTCTCGTTAAGGGATTCTGTGAATGAGAGCTGTACAGCATGAGCAACTCAGAAATCGGCTCTTCTACTGAAAAGCATGTTATATGAAAGTACAAATCTCAACTTCTCATTACACCGTAAATCACTAATAATTTTTTTTAATTGTAAGGCTCCAGACTTTCAAACTGAAATGTGGAACTTTTAGCTTGTGCTTAATACTGAAATAAGGAAAAAATAAAAACTGAACAGAATTACAATTTTATTTCAAGTAACTGGAAATTATTATTTTTTGTTTTGTCATTGCTGAGAAATAAAAATGATTCAGTTTAACATTGTAATTGTCTTTTAAAATAGGCTAGGTTTTAAAAAATAGAAGGTCTTATGGATTAAAATATAAATTGACAAAATGAATCCTCTCCAATACCATCTTTGAAATAGCTGGATAAGTAAAACACAATTTTGCTATGGAAATGGGAATTACTGCTGTAGCGACACTATCATTTCAGCAAAAACCTACCAATAAGTTACCATAGAGTTTGATTCACTGCTAAGTATTTTGAAGCTTTTCTAGAATGAAAGGCTGAGACAGCTGTAAAAATTGAGTCTCCACCAGTCTAGCTGATTCAGCAAGGAATTAGCCATGCTCAGGAAGTCCTTTAAAAGATACTCTATTCTGATGCATCAAACCATGAAAATATGTGGAGCTACTGTAATTGAGCAGTGCAGAACACATGTCCACATATTACATACTGTGGGTTAAACAGTAGCACAAAATCTCTGCCTCACACTGGAGGCTTTATGGACAGTGTTCCTATTCCCTTTAATGTTTCTGTCTTCACAGGCCAGTGGGAAGAAAGGATAAGGCTATTATTTTGAATCTTTATGTTCAGTCTTTCAGAACAGTGTTCACTTCTCTTTTTGGAACACACCAAAAGAGCATTTTCTGGCCCTCCAACAGCACAAAGAGTGGGATGACCCTTCTCCAGGGTGCTTGTAGAGAAATTGCCAGTCTTGCATTCCTTCATCTCCTCTTGAAGTGCTTAACCTTCTCTTCGCAGTTTGGCTCCAACATGTAATTACATACAATTATCAGCACTTTGATTGTAGTGTCCTCAATTATATTAAGAAAAAATTCTAACCATCATGATTCTGGAGAATAAAAGTTGAAAATATGGATGCTGAACAAAAAGAAAAAAATGAAAAGAAATTAATTATTATTAAATTCATTACTGATTACCCAGCTTCAGGAATTATGTAGGTATGGAGTCACGCTTTTTAATACTTGGGAAGGTAATAGCTAATAGACCTTCAATCAAGTCATTGCTTTTAACACTACTCCATTACTCTGCTGCACAGTACAGCAACAGAAAGCAACTTTATAGCCCCTAGGGCACTGTCTTGGAGTCTAGAAATTCTAGGCTCTGTTCTCTATAAGACAGATTTAGAAGGTGGAGAGTTACATTATTCTGATCAGCTCTACTTCAGTTTTCGTACTTTCAGAACTGTCAGTATGTTTCAACATCTTCTGTGCAAAAGGCAATGAACATGTAATCCAATTTTAACACACATTATTTCATCACCATATTAGTGTTTATATTTCAATTATCCCCTCAGTGCAGATTCTGTGTAACTGAGTTCTAGCCTAAGTGTTTGTAGGTAAAACAGTTATGTATTCAACAACACAGTGGCACAACCTGCACTCTCATTTTTATTAATGGAGGGCTACTTACAGTTTTGCATAATAGGCCCATAAGAGACAGTGTGCTTTATAAAGTTCTCAAGTAGATTTCCACATAGGCGTGAACTTCCCCTGGAGAGACCAATGTACTTTTTCCAAAGTGGACTATGTATAAAGATGCCAAGAATCGGTATTTTATGTCAGGTAAACATTGCTGCAATTTGCTTTAAAGGATGTGGAAATGTGCAATCATGGTACAGTTATATGGAAAGTAATTTGCTAAGAAGTGGCCTTGATTTGAGGAGTCATTGATAGCATAAGCATGTGTTGTGTTCTGATCAGAGTGTCTAAATTGCCTGGGTGGTCTGAGCCAAGTTAGAAGGTATCTCTGAAGAGAAAGCGTTTTCTGTGCTTTGCAGTAATTACATTTCCTGGGAATTACTTTTAAAATGTCATTTTACATGAATTTTCAAATAAATGTAGGAGGGTTTAGAAGAGAAGAAAAGACCATTCTTTTCTACTATATCTGCTCCTCGAATTTATAGACATTAACATTTTAAGTTTCATACCTACAATTGTACTTACTGTTTTTAATTGAAACATTGTTAAAGGGTCATGTAAATTTTTATATTTACAGAATGTATTCCAAAAATAAGCTATACCCTGCTTACACTAGAAGACAAAAATAGACCCCAACTTACTCCCATTTCAGACTGGCCAGATATCAGGCAGCTTCTGCTAGAAACTGCATAGCTTTAGTGGTATTGCTCTGAGCTAAAAACCTCTGTTTTTTTCACATTTAAGGAAAATGAAAGGATGGAAGTATACAAAGATGGGGTTTGTTTTAAAAAAATTGTATTAGATTTATACTGCCAATTTATGGGCACCTATGAATTTAAAAGTATTCTCAAAACAAGCACAAATTTATCTTTATATTCTTGGGCCTCTTTAATCTGCTGCCACCTATGTACTACATAAAAAAAAAAAAAAAAAAAAAAAAAAAAAAAAAAACAGAAAAAAATACTGTTTTCCTTTTGTCCAAAATGTTTGCCATGTGGGTCAGTGGATAGCTACTTTGAATTTTCTGTGAATTATTTCCTTTAGTAAATGATGTCAAATCTCCATTAGGCTATATCACAATCGCAGCTGGAGATGTCCAAGCTGTAGCTATTGCTCAACTGGGCCATTCTTCAGCTTTTTATAAATTATTGTTTTGATGTATATAATGCATTAATTTTACCTTATCTGTTTAAATACTGTCTGAAATACCTGAACCACATCCCTCAGAATATTACTTATTCTTAAGAAGTACATTAATGTATTCTGAGTGTTTTTCTGATGCCTTTTTTTTCATCAAAACTTTGGTATATGGTACCCTCGCTTCTTAATTCACTATGGCTTTGAGTCATAAAGTTGAAGAGTATCTTATTTCTCCTCAAATGTTTGCATATATTTCCTCTTTCTAAATCATTGTTGATGATGACTTTTTTCAGTTTTCTTTCCCTACTTTGGAATGGATGTACGCTGTTGAAGATTTATTCTTTTTGATCTCATTTTATTAAGGAAAAATAAAACTATAATAAGCTTATCTGGAATAAGATTTGACTGGAAAGTGAATTTTCTTGTTCCTATTTTTCCATCTTTTTCTCTCCATTTTCATCTTCTGTAAAAGATGCTGAAGCAGAGCTATACAAAATGAACATAGAGCATGGTTACTGCCAAGGAAAACTTTGGGTATTCCCTCAGGCTCTTTCCCAAATCTGATTACTCTTCTATGGTCATATTTGCCTCAGTTAGAGCTTTCTTCTTACCCTCATACAGCTTTTGGGAGTGTTTTATTTATAGCAAAATTAAATCAGGAATATGCATAATTTCTGGATTTTTTATACATAATCATATTGCTAAAAAAACTTCTTTGAAGACAAGATATAGTAAATAGTCGTCTTTCAAATCGTTTGGTTTGGCTGAAGGTTAAATGAGTCAGAACTCTTCCAATTCAACATTTAATTCAGTGCAAAGGATTTTAGTATACAATAATGCTTAACTTATCAATATTGTATCTTCATGTTTAGTCATTTTCTAAGTTTTGTATGCATATGCAATTTGTCCGCCTGAAAGTTTATCCTGTTTTTTTATAGCTGTATTCGTTAATCTAAAAAAGGTATTACCTTTCCCCTGTGAACTTTGCCTCACATTTTCTTAAACCTTCAAAAAAAATGGCAGTGGTGCTATTACTAGTATGTTCTCAGTAGATCCAATAAAAATTAGAGATCAGAATGAGCTCCATTTACAGAGCATATCTGGCATATACATAATTCAAGCAATGAACTAGAATATATTGAACTTGGATTTGCTCATATACATATAAGTTTGCTAGAAGAACAATAAGACTTTTGTTCCATCGTGATGTTCTTATACAGGTGTACGTGGCAGTGTTATTCTGTGTTTTCCTACAGCTTGTTAATATGCACTATTTAAACTATGAAAAGTAGTAAGAAAATCAGTTATTTTTTCAGCAGTTTAAATACTAAGCATGCAACAGTCTAAGGTATCAGTGCCTTTTGATTCTTTTTTCTGAGTTACCACTTTTAGAGTAAATCTGGGCCTACTGAGTTCAGCAGAATTATTTTCAGTCTACACAATGTGAGGGAAGAATAAGGGCGTTAGTTACAGATTTCCCATCCAGCAGTATATTAGTCTCTCATATTCACATGCATATGTACACACATAGATATTGATATGAGCATGTGAAGAGTCCATTTTAGTTTTTCCAGGTTCTGATTATACAGATGTTAATTTGCATATTTGGAAAAGGTAGCTTTCATGCTGGAGAAGCAGGGAGAAAAATCATAAAATACATCTCATTTTATAACTCATAAAGCATTTATTCTACATGGCTTTGTTCTACGACTGAAATGAGAGGGGAAAAAAATCTCTTTCTCATCTGTCTCTGACATCAGTCACAAAACTGTTCACAAAATAAATGTTATTCCTGCATGTTAGCAGGCTGTGAAAGTAGGTCTCGAAATGGCTGCCTGATTACAACCTTAACACCAACACCTCCTTAATCAACACTCCTTAACTCCCTCCAAATAAGCTCTCTATGATGTTATGATTTATTATATTGACTATGGCTTTTTTCCATTTTGCTTTTTAGGATCTCTTAGAAAGTTGTAATTTAGTTCCTCCCCACCCCCTGCTTCCCCTTAGTGAAGTGGCTGCCTTTGATTAGATTTGCTAGGATTTAGTTCAGAGGGAATTTATTTTTATTCAATGCCAGAAAAAAAGAAAAAGAAAAAAAGAAAAAAAAAAGTATGAGTCTAAAAGAATAGACATTAATAGGTTCACTGCCAAAATAAACCAAAACAAAATCCACAGTATTAGATCTTTGATGTCATTTCTTTTAATATTTTGCTTACTACATAAAAGATAGGAACAGAATTTTCTTCTCTCCTAGTCTCTCAATTTACTTTTTGAGGAAAACCTTGAATCAAAAAGATAAGACTTCGTAGATTTCTGAAGCACAAGAGGCAATTTATTCACTACAGTACCTTTCAGAATGAACAACTATTTCTCAAGAGTTTTTGACCAATTATAAAATGAAACATGTCTTCTTATTTTGAACAATATATTCTCCCTATGTGGAACAGATTACTTATACTAAAGGACATGTTTCTATTAATACCTAGTAGAGGCTAAGATGAGCTGCAGTACATCAAAATACTATCTTAGAACTCAGAACATAATCAGAAAATATTCCAGACAATTACAGTCTTCTGCAATACATTATTAGCTGTAACCTTGATCTCTAACCCTGTCATATAAAAAGTTTACCTGGTGGGCATATTATCATCTATCATTTTACAATGTGATTTTTTCCCCCTCAGATTCTATTGCATATATTGTTTTGATGCTTTTGAAACAGATACACAGTCAGACAAACCAATTATCTTACTCCTTGCCTGCTAAGGATAAAAAAATATGATGTGAAACTTAGCCTATAGGTGACTTACATAGCTATCTAAGGATGAGAAATAGGTTTTAATAGCTTTTTTTATTCCATGCTATTTTTACGACCATCATCATGATAAAAATATTATTTGTTATTTGCTGAAAAAGCTCTGCTGCTGGATTGTAGTTATAACTGGTACTTTGCTTGAGGAATCAGCCTAACCTCAATCTATTAAAATTTGGAGTAAGTGTAACGAATGCAGTTGTGGAAACAATTAATTTCTGTAATGTGTACAATGTGATTTAAATGTGCGGTTTTATCAGGACAATATTTACTTACAGATGGCATTATGATGCCAAAGAACTATTATTTGGAAAAACTTCCAAATACTACATCTAAACCTTATCACACATTGCACTTTCTCTTAAGTGCTTGGTTGTGTGGCTTTAGGGAAAGAGAAAGGTGAAAATGTCAACCCCTCCACAACCCCTATAGAATGCAATCATTCAACAAATTACTTCAATTTAATTTGGGATTAACAGTTGCATATCTTATTGTCATAAGATACATTCTCTAAGAAGGTCTTCTTATGAGAGAGATATACAAATTAATATATATACAATACCTCCATGTTGGTTTAGGTACTAAAATGAAATGCTGTTCGAAATGAGTTCTAGGTCTTTAAACTACTTCCAATAATGTTAGTCAGGTAATTGCAACGTGCTTTAATTATCTGTGAATGACAAATTCATCTCATTCATCTTGTCATCAACATTCAATACTTCTGCCACAGAAGGGGAAAAAGAAGGTGCCAGAAACATAAAAGGAGGAGATTAAAGTGCAGCAGAAAGTATTATTTCCTTCTCCAGTACTTTTGGAGTTGGCCAGATTAATAATATTAAGTCTTAGAATGTTTTCAGCATCTGTCCATTTCAACTGTTTTGAGACAAGTAGCTCAGTTTCACGATTCTTGTAAATGTACCGGTCTGAGTTTAGCTGCATCTAACATTCAACACTTCTGTGCAAGGCATGGGCTATGACTCAGGGCTGGGCTGGTGATCAGTCATTAGGTGGGCATGAAGTTTGGCCACAAGAAATTTAGCCACTTTCATAACATTTTTTATTCTTTGAGTGGTCTAGTCTGTAAGAAAATAAACTTTGCCTTTTAAGTTGGCAAGAAGTTCTCTCTTGTGGAAAAGATTGTGGGCCAGTGATGAACTGGCCAGTTCTCATTGCTTTCAGGATTGCTTTAAATGATTTTCTTTGTTAATTATTCCATTCATAACGCCATCCCTGAAGTTTTTTGGCTTCAAAGGCATATTTGAACAGGGCAATGAATTAAAAAGAGATTTACTTCCCTCTGGGTCTCTGAGTTGACCTGGCTAACTACACTGGCAACCTTCAAAATTCCTTTTGAACAAAGGGTGTTCTACAGTAACTTCTCTTAACAAAACTGCATTTTCTTGCTTGAGAATATCAGTTCAAATCCATAAGGAGAAAACCAAAACAAAACCACTCTTAGTTTTATAAAAATTTATTCTTCGCAGAAAATGATGCAAGAACTAGTGATAATAGGTGATTGTTACTTCTCACAACAGTCTGCAGTTAGTCAATTCCTCCAAAAAGACAAAGAAATCTCATCTGATTCAACTCCCTTGTTTTAGCCATTTATCAAAGAGTAGCTACATCCCTACCTGCAGATATTTTTCCTACTTAAACATTTATATTCATTGTCTTATTTGCCGTTAGTAACACTTCTAATATCTGTATGAAATATGTATATTTTCTAGTGATTTTCATTTATATAATTAAATTTAGGTGCATTAGTGAGCACTTCTGATACTGTACAATTTGGAAAGTCAATGAGAAGAACAGGAAAATAACATAATCAGGAGTAGTTCTTTGGTATTTAGAATTAGCCAAAGGTATATCTTCATTTTCATTCAAGGCTTAAAAAGCATGCAATCTTGGGGGATAAGGGAGTATCCAGAATGAGAGAAATATAGATACTTCAAGTTTGATTCCATATGCATAAAGTTGCCCTTACATTGTCCTATTATTTGGTTCTTTCAGGAAGTATATAGGATTTTCAATGACACATAACCTATGGAGGCGTGACACCCGCTGATCCTTCTTCAACCCCTTTTACACAGTATTTAAACATGCTGCATTTAATGCTTTTTGCTCAACCTTCCCTGGAATTTGCCCACCCTTTAGGGACATATCTGCTAAGGGAAAGGTTTAATGAATTGCAAATCAGAAACATTTATAATGCAGAAAAAAGGCTCTTGAGTTGTTTGGTTGTTTTTTTTTTCCTGAGTAAATTACATGGAAACGGGTCAATTACATAATAAGAACAACAATAGTAACAAAAAGGAAAAACCTTCTCTATCAGGTCATGATACAAAGTGTCAAAGTGACAAAAGCTAGAAAATTCAAAGATGCAGCACAGGCAAGATACAGCCAAGATACAGACATCAGAATCTTAAGATTAAATTCCAATTATGTGTCTTCTTTTGCAAAATGACTCTCAGAATTCTTAGTCATCTACTTCTGTGAACTCCCTGTTATTACAGTAACATCAAACCATTGTAAGGAAAGCTGGTTCTCCTTCGTGACAGTTCCATTTTTAACCTGTTAACAGGCTGTTCTACGGTGCAGTTGAATTTCTTTGCCAAATTCCTAGACTGCAGTCTAAGATCTAAGCTTTCATTACAACTAAAATAAAAATTATGACATAAACATGTTCAATTAAAATGTTGCACAAGTGAAAATGAGAGAAAATTATACCTTGGGTGGGATGATGCTCAGGATAGTTGTCACTGTGTAAATAAAAGTGGGAGCAGCCTATTAAGACTCTAACGCCATAGAGGAGTCCTTCAAAACCTTTATTTTTCTGAAAAAGAGACATTAAATGGGAGATTTCTTTTCCAGAGAGAAGGTTGAAGGTTATTAAAAGGATGCTATATTGAAAGGATACATGGAGATCATCCTTTCTGCTTAAAGAGACCAACAACCTTTCCTTCCTTCTGCCAAAGAAAGGGAATACTTCTGTTTCCTCCACTCCCCTCAGCTGACAGCAGATTCAGTAATAGGAAGAGCTAGAGAAAACACTAGGAAGTCTTTGGGGTACTGGCTGAGTGGTGAGAGCTGACAACAGAAGTGTGGGCATTGACTCCTGTATAAGAAACTGTTCCTTCATGCAGTAACTCGTCACCCTAGCTTCAAGAGGAGCAGTTCTGTTTCAAGAAATAGATAATACACATAATCATCTTCTTCTCTCAAGTGCATTAACTGCTTCTAATGTTATAGACTTGTAGATCAGAATCCAGGAAAGAGAAAAACCTTATGTGCAATTTGGCAGGAATAGAATGAACTCAGAAAAAGGGAGAAAGAAGGAAAAGTAACTGCGAGAGTAAAGGAAAAGCAGGATATAAGCCTAGAAAAGAAAATAAACCAATAAAACTAAACCAGAAAAGGTACTAATGTACAAACACAATACTATGAAATTACTCCTCAAAGATAGGAAGCAAGTGAAAGTAATGTGCCTGGGAAGCATCGATCTTCCGAGCAGATGACCAATCTACTCACTTAAAGGCGTCAGTTAAAGAAGGGAAGTGAGTCATAGGCAGTAGTGGATCCTGAGAATAACTTCTTTGGTGGGAGGTCCTGTTTCATTTTTCCTCTTTGCAATCATAAAGAAAGAGAAAGGAAAAAAAAAAAGGTAGAAAACTACAACCTGAGGATTTATAAATCAATGTGGAATTAATGAACATCCCTTAAACCAGCAAAAACGGTATGCCATCATATTTCCTTTGCCTTTGACTTAGCCTATGTATGAATTGGGTGATATTGGCACTAACCTGTTAATCATTATAACTATGTAGATGGGGAGAGATAGTAGCTGATTTAGAAATTTCTATATTAATATTATATATTCATTGGGAGTGAAGTGTAAAATTTAGACTAGCTTTCACAAACAAACAGTATAACAAACCACTGATTTCTGTGTGCTTGCCATTATCAATAGGATTTCAAAGCCACCTAGTAACTAATGCCATCAGATAAGTTAAAGACCTAAATAGACTTTTTGAGAAAAATGTGGTATCTTACTCATCATTCATTCACCTATTAAAACAGATTGCAGTGCTGAAGGCTGTATATGTGACCTATTACTGCATATATAATGGCTATAATTTCTGTTCTGTAGAGATGATGAATCAACCTTTAAACCAATTTTTTGCAAAGCTGAGTGGAAAACAGGCATAAGATAAAAATCTGTCCTTCATCGATTTCAGATGATACACACACATACAAGTTATGTTGGTTGGATTGGCAAGAAAGCCTTCAGTGTTTACAGTACCATGCCTGGGACACCACTTCTAAATTACTACAGGTATTTCAAGTGTTCCCCAGGAGTTATCTACATATGGCTTCTCTCTGGATGCAAACTGACAGTGTGGCAGAAGCTAGGTCAACACCTGCTGATGAATATGCCAGAAATGGCACATCACCGTATTTTCAACAGGGAATTGCTGCTCTCCTGACAATGGTACCCTGTATCTCTGCCTTCTTAACCCTACGCATCAGCCCTAGAGAGCCACACACAGGCTGTGGCACTGCTGAAGAAAAAGAGCCTGGCTAGTGGCTAAAGCCCATCTCTGAAAACACACCCTCTGAAAACATGTCTCCAATGCAAGTATTTTTTTGGTACCTGACATGAAGTTGTTCCCCACTATCGGACTAGATGGAAGATGATCTACTTTTTCTAAATCGTAGACATTTTTACAGTCACATAGGGGTTTACTCAGATGATGCATTGTTGAAGTATTTTATAGATTTTTGTAGCTTGTAGGTATACAGAAAAATGAAAACTGTGCAGTAGCAGTTAGAGAAAATTAGGAAACAGACACAAAACTAATTGCCACAGGATACGTTAAGGTGTGAGTTTACTTAGTGCATGAGCTACTTAGTTTTAAGTTGTAGCTCTATGCGTACTTTAAATTTTAGGCTAAGGTCCTTGGTTTTATTATTTGTATATTAATTTCAACCATCACAGTTCTCCTTTTTGACAAGCCTTGAATAGATTTGGTGATTGATTTTCAAAAATTTGGAAATGTACCAGCTGAAAAAATTTGATGGTGCAGAATGAGTTTACCAATAATACTGTAAATGCTCTGGACACTAAAAGAAGATTGTAAATTCAGCACCTTTCACAGAAAACAGATTTGTTCAATGGTAAATACATTAGTCAA
Source organism: Ibidorhyncha struthersii (assembly GCA_013398815.1). Taxonomy (NCBI): domain Eukaryota; kingdom Metazoa; phylum Chordata; class Aves; order Charadriiformes; family Charadriidae; genus Ibidorhyncha; species Ibidorhyncha struthersii. The sequence goes on along the minus strand of VZSZ01010242.1, from coordinate 487,114 downwards.
AGTTTAAAATAGTCAAACTTATTTGAAAAAAAACCAATACCTGGAACCTTGTGCACTCAGATTTAGCCTGAAGTAAATTTTTATAGCTAAGTAATAAACAACCTCAAATAGCTTATATAATAAAAGTGCTGACACCATCTTAACTACATCCTAGAGTTGCAAACAGCAATGTTATAATGAGTCAGACTCATTGTGTCTTTCACAGACACAGTTTCATTTTTAGAAGTACTATACTGCTGATGGCCCACATTTGCATTACATAAACTTTCATGATGAAATATCACACCATTTCATCTGAAAAGTATGGAACAGAGATCATTTTTTGTTTAATTAGTTCTGAGTTTGCCTAAAGGCTTTAGGAACTAGAAATTTTGCAAGCTTGTTTTTACAAATTAGTTGTGAAGTAGAATCTGTCTTTTCTGTTTCTCCATCAAGGTAATGTGCTTTGGTCACATTTATCCTTTTTTTTCCTAATGAGCTGTTTCTGATAGTCAGCTGCTTTTTCTGCTCTATAGTTCACTGAGGGCACCACGTTATCTGCATTATTCATTACTGGAACTGTGGCATACCTTGGTTAGAAACTAAACACAAAACAGTTTCTAGGCATAACTCTATGTCTTCTATAAAAATCATGAATTATGTAATGCACAAATCTCTCCACAATAACATCATTTCTTTCTCTGGCAAGCGAGTCAGCTATTTTTATTAAATATTGCTCATCTGCCATATGGACTCCAGTATTCAAGGTAATTATGAAACTGAAATATGGCAATACCCTCTGAATCTGTAAAATCATTTTCCAATTAAAACTATTTTAGAACACAACATATAAAAAATAATTTTATCTGATTTTGCACATCAAGAACAAGAGACTTTTTTAATCACCAAAACATTACACAAATACCCACATTTGTAGTCGCTCACAGTGCTCTACATAGAATTAAACACGCCTCTGTGAACAAATTCTATCACTGTTTGACAAAGCCACAGTAGCTGCACCAACTGCAAAACAAATGTCAATAAAGAAACAACTACAGAGCTCTTTATTCCTGATTGCTAGTTCTACTATTCTTGGATTATTCTTAATGTTACATATGCATGCTGTATGTGGTTGAAATGGGTATTATGTGGAAAAATTTTCCAAACTTTTGACTTAATTGTTCTATGATTTACATTGCTGAAATTAAGGAAGATTTTTTTTTCATATGGACAGGATTATTTGCCTCCAGGAGGAAAATATGTATATGGTTAGACAGGTATTTGGTATGATGATCTAGATAAATCCTTCATTCATCGATGATCTGGACGAAGGGATAGAGTGCACCATCAGCAAGTTTGCTGATGACACTAAACTGGGAGGAGTGGCTGATATGCCAGAAGGCTGTGCTGCCTTACAACGTGACCTGGATAGGCTGGAGAGTTGGGCAGAGAGGAACTTAATGAAATTCAACAAGGGTAAATGTAGGGCACTGCATCTGGGGAGGAATAACCCCATGTATCAGTACAGGTTGGGGGCCGACCTCCTGGAGAGCAGCTCTGTGGAAAGGGACCTGGGAGTCCTGGTGGACAACAGGATGACCATGAGCCAGCAATGTGCCCTGGCGGCCAAGAGGGCCAATGGCATCCTGGGGTGCATCAAAAGGAGTGTGGCCAGCAGGTCGAGGGAGGTCATCCTCCCCCTCTACTCTGCCCTGGTGAGGCCGCATCTGGAATACTGCGTCCAGTTCTGGGCTCCCCAGTTCAAGAA
>VZSZ01010242.1:407259-485254 GCA_013398815.1 Ibidorhyncha struthersii | reverse complement strand
GGGTAGTGGAGCACTGGAACAGGCTGCCCAGAGAGGCTGTGGAGTCTCCCACTTTGGAGACATTCAAAACCCGCCTGGATGCTGTCCTGTGCAACCTGTTGTAGGTGACCCTGCTCTGGCGGGGGGGTTGGACTAGATGATCTCCAGAGGTCCCTTCCAACCCTGACGATTCTGTGTGATTCTGTGATTCTGTGATTCTGTGATGGCATCCAGCATACTTTATGCTGAAGTATAAAAGCATGATATGCAGCACACTGAAAATGAGTATAAGCAATAGTTGGTGAATAACTACATAGGGCTTGTTGTTTTGACATTATTTCACTGAATCCTTTATATGATTCTCTGTATTTTAATAGTGCTCCTTAATAATAAAAAAGTAGGATTGCCTTCAGAAATTTCCTCCAAAGGGCACTGTTCCTATCATGTGTAAAATGTGCTATGCAGTTATCAACTGTATTTCATGTATGTTGTTGATTGTGACTGAAGAAGTCGCATCAAAACAAGATGTTGCAACATCCTAGTCAGCACAAATAATGTGCTAATTCAACATGAAGCTGTCCTAAGATTTTGCTGTGCCCATACAAAATCCTACATGGGGATAGAGTCCTCCCCTTTCAAAAAATGGCCTCAGGTTCAGGTTGCAAGAGAATACATAGTGATAATCAAAATTATATTCACACGAAGTTTAATAGTTCATCAGAAACTGAGCTGAGCTTTTTCCCAAGTTTTCCTCACTCGATTGCTTATTCATAATAACACAATGAAGGTGTAAAATGTGATGAGCGAGAGGATCACAAGGAAAGGGTTGGTACTTCTGGTATCTTCCAGTGTCACAAGTGCTTAGTCACTGTATGCTGTTTCCATGTTGGAAAAGTCACTGACTGGATGTATCTGTAAACTCGATAATTTTATTTTCCTAAACTAACTGGTAACTTCCTTTTCCTGTCTTGGGAAGTCAATGAATAATGTAATTGGAAAGTATCTTCTAAGAGACACCCTTGCAAGTGAAGAAAAACAGAAGGGTCTGATGAAATGAGAAATGTTTAAAATAAGGAAGTACTGCTGATGTAAATGTACGTGGTCATTTATAATCCTTGGTTCTCTCTGTCACTTTGATTAAGAGGGGGAGAATAAACACTTTTAAATGTATCTGTAAGACTTCAAGCATTATCAAGTACTTCTAGTAAGATCCTTAGCACTCATTAAAACATTTGATCAATGAAATAGAAAAAACGTACAAAAAACTTCTACAAATTATCTGAAGACTGAGAGAAATTTTGAATAATGAAAAAGAGAGGTCACTGATACTGCATGATCCTGTTTGCTTTGGAAACTGAGTATAAATAGATAATATCCATTTTAATAATGTCACATATTAACAAAGAAACATATTTTACACAAAGAGTAACCAAGAAGTAATAACAATAGTAGTAGCAACACTAGTAGAAGTAACAATAAAAAAGGACTGGCATTATGAGAGATAAGCAGCTGTACTTGATTTCACTTAACGAAAGGCAAATGGAGTATGTATGTAAAGGAGATCCTTGGGTAAGCCTAGGTAGATGTTTTGCACTAGCTTTATCCCTTCAGAAACACTTTTTTATTGTCAGCATCCTCAGTTAAAGAAGGATGATATAGTTTGCAAATAGTGCAGAGAAAACATATGTAAATGCTGTTTTACTGTGGTAAATAGAAAAGGCAGATACTGTTTAATGTCTTTATTAAAGATGAGACAAAACATACCCTCAGCAAGTACACAGATTTGTCAAACTGTGGAGAGCTGACACTACACTGGAGAGCAGGGCTGCTATCAAGAGGGACCTCAACAGACTGATGAAATGGGCTGACACAAGCCTCATAAAGGTAGATGCAAAGTCCTGCGCCAGGAATAGAATAAACCATGCAACTGTACAGGCCGGATGCCAAATGGATAGAAAGCAGCTTTGGAGGAAAGGACATGTAAGATCCCAGTAGACAAGAAGATGTACATGACTCTATAGTGTGTTCTTGCAACAAAGAAATCCAACCACATACTGTGATGTATTAGCAAAAGCATTGCCAGCAGGTAAAGGGAAGTGAACATCCGCCCCTTCTCAGCACTTGTAAGACTGTGTCTGGAGTATCATGTCCAATTTTGAGCTCCAGCAGAGTGCCACAAAGATGGTTAAGGTACTGGAGCACATATTGAGTGGAGAAGAGGTTGAGAGACTATAGTCCAACTGAGGTCATTAAGGGAGGATCTTATTACTGCCTTCAGCGACATAGCAGAAGGCCATAGAGAAGATGAAGCCAGATTCATCTCCGAAGTGCACAATGATAGGATGAGAAGGATGGACACAAATTACAACATGGGAAATTTTGATTTTAGGAAAAAAAACTCAGGAGGAGACTGTCAAAACCTGCAATAGGTGTTCAGAGTAGCGGCGGAATCTCCATCCCTGCAGATCTTCAAAACTCAGCTGGGGAAATCTGATATAGATTGCCTCTACTTTGAGGTGGCAGATCAGGCCAAATAACGCCCATAAGTCATTTCCAACTTAGATTATGCTATGAAATTATTTCAGGACTGGGAAACAGACATTAAAGTTTCTCAAAGAACTGACTCTGTTAGGCCCTGTATCTCAGAATTACCACAATACATAAATACTTACACAAGAAACCAAATGCTGACAATTGAAGATGCTTGATCTGAGGAAAGATCCAGACCCTGGATCAGAGGAAAGACACAGCTTCTGGAAGCTGGAGCTAGATATTCAGTCTAGACACAACATGCACATTTTTAACAGCACAGATAATTAACTACTAGAACATAACTTGTGGTGGACAATCCCATTAATGGAAATCTTTAAATAAAGGTTAGATTTTTTTCTAAAGATATACTGTTGTTCAAATGGGAATTAATTCAGCGAAATCCTATGGTTTCCTTTAAATAAGAGGTCAGATTAGGTGATTGCAGGGCTTCCTTCTGGTGTTACAGAAAATGGATCCGTGATCCCTAAGTCATTCTTTAACATCATAATGTATATGATACACGTGTTCCGATTGAGCTCTCACTTTTCCAAATTGCTCCCCTATGGATTGTCTCAGGACAAAGATAAAGGCAAAGAAAGATTGTGAGCAAGTCTGAATTGGAGCTGTCTCCTCTATCTTTTAATATAAAGGAAAATAACTTATCAAATGGATAGATATGAGGTCAGAGACTTTCTAGAAGCTAACAGTACAGATATTCTCCCTAACTCTGAGCCACTGGCATAGTCAGCTATAATTACCAGCAAGGTTATTATGCATCCACAATGACAAGCCTATATTTCTACCAACAAATACTTAAGCTTTAGGGGTATCCTAAATTAGCTTTTTTGTTTCCCCTTGAGATGCAGAAAATACTTTGGCTGATGAATGAAACATCCAGCCCAGAAAAATGTAACAGAAGCAGGGAACATATTTCTGTCGGAGAACAGAGAGTGACAGACCTATTATGAAAATATAAATGTAATTCTGGACCAAATGCTGTTGAGCATTTGAGCATTTGATATTTGGACTGAAGGCCCAGAATATTTTGGATGCTTAGCAGGCGTTCTCCAGCTCTTGAAATCAGTTTATGAAATTTCTCAGAAAATATAGGATTCAATACATAGATTACATACAGTCTTTTTTCAGTGGTGCCCATTGATAGGACGAGGGGTAATGGGCACAAACTTGAACATAGGAAGTTCCATCTTAACATGAGGAGGAACTTCTTTACTTTGAGGGTGGTGGAGCACTGGAACAGGCTGCCCAGAGAGGTTGTGGAGTCTCCCACTCTGGAGACATTCAAAACCCGCCTGGACGCTGTCCTGTGCAACCTGTTGTAGGTGACCCTGCTCTGGCGGGGGGGGTGGACTAGATGATCTCCAAAGGTCCCTTCCAACCCTGACTATTCTGTGATTCTGTGATTCTGATTCTGTGATTGATATGCTAGAATTCTTATGGATGTACTAACTGTCCTTTTACTGACCATTGTCTGTCTGTAATAAGGAGTGTGAATTCATCACATACACCTTTCATCTTTCACAGTCTGACATCCTTTTGTATGGATGTTGCCCATACATAGTTATGTAATTTAAGCACTAAGCCATTAACATGTTATGGTAGAGTATTATCCAGCACTCCATACTAACATGAGTAGTGCTATTGTAATAACAACTCGGTATGTTTGACTTATACAGAAAAGTTATTTAATAGACTGGATTTATTATTGGGCTATTTCTTTCTAGCAGATTGCACATGCAGTAATAAGGTCTATGCAATCTGAATTATGTGACAAGGGACTGATCTGGAAATAGTTGCTGAGGGCCTCTTTCATCTCTTGTAAAACTCGAGAGACATAAATGAAAATGTATAAGATTAAACTGAGAAAAGGATGGTTGATAACAATAATGTGCATCCCTGATTACAAGCAAATGGTTAAAAACTTTATTTGACTGTTTCTTATTGTCTCAATCCAATAAAAACAATATTAATAGTTTTGATTAGGATATTTTTTGCTTCAGGAAAAAAGAAATTGTGTACAACTGATGTAAAGTGATGGCAAATAAATAGAACTGCAGGTCCTCCAAGCTGAAACTCCCATTGTTAAATCTTAGGCATTCCAAAGGGGCCTGCATTATCAGGTCTTTATATTTTGAGCTAATAGAAGCATAATACTAGAGCAAAGCAACAGTGGAAGAATATAGAGTCCCCTGTGGCTGCAATTGAAGCTCTAAAAGCCTGTTTTTCATTTTTAAACTGTTCCTCTGGGCATAGGTAATGTTCAAAGAAGCATTTTAAAGAGAAAATGAAACTTTAAAAGCTTCAAAATGCAGTTGTAGGAAATCCAAGATGTCGTCTGTGACATCTCCTGTCTTATTGATAGTCTTATGGGAAACAGCAACGTTCAGAGCTTCTCTTGCTACATCACAACACTTTAGAAAAGGTTGGCCATGTCTTTCTAGAGGATCACTGCAACTTTGCAAAATCAAAGTCCTTACTATGGGGAAAAAAAAAAAAAAGAAATGGCTGCTTTGTTTGAGAGAAGTTTATTCCAACTGAAAGACTAGAGCTTTTGAAAGAAAATGAAAAAAATAAAACCACGGTAATACTGAGCATATAAAGCAAACGAAAACAGGAAGAACTATGTATTCCAACTTGTAATGTGATATTCTTACAGTGGCAGTGACTATATGCAATGCATACATCCAGAGCTGGTTGAAGAGCTAGTGAGAAGGACTGCACAGATGTATAGGTGAACATGGACTAGAAGTGGCCAGGGACGCAGACAAAACCTTTCAGATCTTACACATGTGTCTGCCACATTTCTTTGGGAAAAGATGGCAATTCTGGTAGAACTTGATTTCTGTCACTGAAACAAAACTGGAAAAAAGCAACTTTGAGGCAAACTCTGTTTTAAAACTCTCTAAAATTCTTTATGAAGTGATCGATAAAGTCCTTTTCTTTCTAAATAAATCCTAATCTGTACACTAATGCCTGCACAACTGTAGGTATGTAAATGAAAGAAGTTAGTCATATATGTTTGAAATTGAAAGTTACCAGTAAAACCGTAAGACTAGGCACAAAGAAATAAGAAGTTGGGAGTCAAAAGCATTTTCTGCAAGGACATACCATTATAGGATAAGAATTTCAAACTGAGATAGAAGGGAAAAATCCTCTGAAATACGTTTATCAGTGAATGACCCTGATCAGCTGTGTTCCATCTGAGGAAGATCATTACTGTAGACGTCAAGGTAGTGCAGGAGACAGGTTAAAAATGGCTTTCAGATTATTGACACTTACTTTTTTATTAAAGTTTATTTACAGCTAGGGATAAGAGAACATAGACCCAGAATTATGAAACTTTTTAAAACTCCAGAGATTATATCTTTGAAAACCTTTGCAAAATTCATAAAGTTTCTATTTCTTGCATTAATCCTATCTGAATGGATGTCTTTCAAATGCAATGCTCTAATTCTTTCAAGTTTTTATGTTTTAATGTATTTTCATTTTTGATATGTTTTCTGTTGAATTTCTATCAAAACCCGAGCCTTTCTTGAGCAAAGCATGTGCTTAAAAGCTTTGCTAAATAGGTTTAGGATTAAATAAGTGTAATGATTTAAGTTCTCTGTCTAGTCAGGATTTAAAGGCCATATCTAGCATATAGCTGCCTGCCCAAAGGACAAACTCTATTGGAATTACATTTTTAAACTTACAGCTCACCTGCAACTATTTTCTGTTCCTTTATAAATCTGAGATTTTCACATAACCGACACTGATGATTAATGCCTAAAGATGTGCATACAATTAAAATGCACCCTTGTATTCCTGAAGGGACATATTCTCTAATCAATTGCAAAAGATTTCTTTTAATCTGTAAAGCTCCATCTCCTTAAAAGTGAAGCTTGCTTTAGGAGAGAAAGTGGAGTATATTTACGCATAGACTAAGCTCTAAGAAATGGAAAAGAACATTGGTGATGGTTGGCTACCTGCAATAGCAAATTAAAAAGGAAAGCTCTAAATACTGATTTCTAGTGGATTTTCTCTGCCAGCTGCAGCTGAGAGTTATGTCCCAAACTTTTTTTTCAACAATAGAAATTCAATAGAAGAAAAGTCCAGGTGCCATCACATTTCTGTTCTGAAGAACTGATGTAAGAATATATATCTTTTTTTCATAGTCTCTGAAGGCTATTTAGAGCTAATGATAGAAATAAAAGATCATTCAAAATCAGATGTAGTAATTCAATACTACTAATCACAGTAATTAATTTATATCACTGCCCTCATCCTGAGCTGTTCTGTTGAGCCTCCTTTTAAAATACATAATGCAGTTGTGTAACTTGCATACACTTTTGTCTAAAGATATGAAAGTATGAAGTAATTGTGTCCACTGGGGCTTGGAATGCTGAAGGGAACAACTTTTTGAAACAACCTTCAATCAGTTACAGATGTGGAAAGAAGCTATCGAGTCTGTCATAAAATGCTATAATATGGACAAGCAAGAAGATGCAGAGTATGTCTGGATCTGGACCTTATTCCAGTTCTGAGTTTTCAGAGCCCTGTGCATATCTAGGGTTCCTAGGCAAGACAGATAACTTGTTTACATTTCTATGTCATTTCCGTGATGAGTGTCGATTCTCCATTCAAAACACACATGTAACTGCAAGAACTAATAATGACATTTGCAAATACTAAAAGAATAACTAACTAACTCCACAGCTATTAAGACAACTCATTACTGAGTTCTAACTTCTGTGCTCCTTCTTTTGGAATGCAGTTCCAGAAACACGTTATTCTAATCGTTTAGAACTGTCTCATTTCCAGCTAAATACATTTACAGTCATCACCATTTTTAACTCGTGACAGCATTGTCCTTTAGCCTACAATATCACTGCTCAATATTTACTCCTGCAATGTGTTTTTTAGACAGCAATCATATGTGCTCACAGATTTCAGTTGTTTTGCTCAGCTAAACAATTCAGACTCTTTAAATATCTTCTTGCATAACAGGCTCCCTAGTCCCTCGATTCTAGCAGCCTTGCTCTGTACTTTTCCACATTTAAGGTGACTTTTCTTGGATGTTGGTACCACTACAGAGCCCAGTGTTCAGATTATGTCTCCCCAGTTTCTAATGCTATGGCAACAATATCTCAATAGCTGTGGAAAACGAATTCCACCAATTACAGTTTCCTGAAGCTTGTTGATGTAAGACCATCAACTGAGATATTAGGGAGGGTAGAGAATGAGAAGGTAAAGAAAAATTCTAATATATTTATAATATTAAAGAGATGTTTTACCACTAGCTTTACATATAAGAAGCCTCAACAAGGATAATTCAGCATCATTGCTTAAGTTATACCTGAGTTGGGCTTATGATTTTACTTTTAGAATTTTAAGAAATGAAGTCCAAAACATTTTATTTCAAAGCATGTGGCAGGGCCTAGATGCTATTTTTTAGTCTTGTCCCAGCTCAGTGGGACATAGTTTTTGTTGGTCTTGAAACTGTAGTCTAATAAATGTAATTTTGAAAACTCAGAAATTCAGATTTAATTTTGGATCAACTTTGTAGTCTTCCATTATAGTGAAAGAAATGTTCATCCTGTGAATTTAAAAGGGAAACCCATGTGGGAAGGAAAAAAAAAAAGGAACAACAATTTCTGACACTCATTTCAGTGGATTTACTTTCTCAGGAAGAAAATATTTTTATTCTGTTACGGACAGGAAGGCACAGTAGTAGTGTCGATCAGACCCATACGCAGGAAGCTGATGAAACATACCTACCTGCAGCAGATAAGTATTTTTAAAGAAATATAGCGTCCAACACGTGGCATGATATAGGTAAACTTAGAAATTACCTTTTGATACTGAATCCATGGTTAAATCAATGGTTAAAGAAGGATATGTTGCAGCTCTTGGGTCACAGCAATATCAATAATTTATTTTCTTAAAAAAATGCAATATTTTGCTCATGAATGCTGGAATTCACTGGCACATTGTCTAATGACGTGTCTTTTAAGACAAGCCTCTGCAATGCACTACTTTAAATGATGCAGCTAAGACCAGGAGATTTTTTGCATGGAACTGAAGGGAATACTCTTGATCCATTTCAAGCATTGCTTGACACATTTCAGAATCATAGAAGAGGCAGTCAATTTCTGAACTTTCTCAGCTCACGCCTCCTATCACATGAGAACAGGGAACTATATTTGTTTTCTTGCATATTTTTTGTAGCCCAACAACAGTTTAGTTTATCTGACTGGGCACACAAATCAATATTTTTCATGATGATAACATATCCACTATGTTCTGTGGATATTATCTTTTTGCTCTATTTTTTAAAAAACCCCACCCTTCCAATTTCAGCATGTTTTTGCCCTAAGCAAACTCTTTTTATTAATCTCATTGATTTTCATTGTTTTTTTTTAAAAGATCTTCAATTGCAGAATCTCTTTTGGAGAGCATTTTGTTTATTTACTTGGTAAACTAGGTGGTGAGCATAGATACTGTGGCAATAAGAGACAAGAACACTTTGCTAGTGTACTGGTTCAGCAGCACACAGAAACTACATTTGAGCTGCTGAGAGGCAAATCTTCAGCTTGCATAAATTGTCATATTTCCATTGATATCAGTGTTACAATGATAAGTTATAACATCTGAGGCTTTGCCCCTTAAGCCTGAGATGAATTCAGTGATGCCATTGTCTAAAATTACTATTATTATTATTATATTTAATTTTTTTCTCAGTTGTCCTACAGCCTGAAATCTATTGATAATTTTCTATCTACATCGTGTCATGCATTGAGCATTATTTCCTACACTGTAGCTTTTCCTTCTCTTCTTACTGCTCCCAGTGTTTCAGCCTACTTAGAAGTATACACAGAACCAAGACCATTACATACCTATATTCTGCTTTGTTTTGCATAACTTCTGACTCTTTTAACTTAATTTTCAGTTTTACTTGGCTGCTAATCACAAGGTTAGGTGTATTGTGTATCCTCAAGTTGCTCCTTACTAAATATCGGGGGCAGATCTGGATGAGGGAAGAACAAAAGAATTCTTTCGGATCTGACAAAGCTATTAAGGGATCTTTTGTGAGGGGTTCTTCTGCTACTGAGTGTATTTCTCTTCACAGCTATCATTCAGTCTTGTGAATCATGCAGATGCCCATGACCAGAAGATGTGGGACTCTGACATCTAACAGATTTCATTAAACAGCCTGGAGGACTTCTTTGTTATTCAAACCACGAGGTGAAAGACTAGCAGCAAACCACCTGCCCACCAGTCACAGACACCTTCAAGTGACAATGGGCTGGAGTGAAAGGCTGCAGATACTGAATGGCCCGTGTGATTTCAGGAGAGTGCTTTCACAAGTTAATAACTGCCCAAACCAGTCCCTCTAAAAGCTATGTGCCATTTCAAGGATTTCTGAAAGATATTTCATTTTGGGCTCCTAAAATGGATTTCAGATATTAAAAACAGATTTACAATTCACCAGAATGGGTTGCATTGAAACAAACCAGTTGAAATTAAAAACACAAACAGTTTTCTCAGTATTTTCTCACTAAAATTTCAAAAATAATAACATATTTGAATAGATTCTTTTGGAAGAATAATGGTAATGAAAAGGTTAATTATTTTTAATTAACAGTGTTCTTAATTGTTGTTTTACCTGTCTTTGAAGGGTAGCAAATTATTCTCCCATCAATGAATACAGACTAAATGAAGTGTTTAGAGTATTATTCAGTCAATAGTAATAAATTACTCAAAGACTTAACAGTGTTTTAAAAGTGATCAATCGGCTTTGTTACATATTCTTGTAAGCACCAAATCACTACACATGAAAATAAATTTCTAGAAATACTAGAAATAAGTGTCTGATCCTGAAAATAAGTAGGCATGCAAATCAGTAACCATATTTACGTGAACTGAGGTTGGTAGAGTTAGTCACAAGTATAGTTATTCTGGTACATGTATGGAGAAGCAACTGGGTAGTGGATGAAACAGGCATCACTATTGCATGATTCAGAGAAAAAAATCTGTTGCTTTGTCTAACTGTGATCACACATGCCTATAATTTCCCACTGAAAAAAAATCAGTTATATGGATTCAAGTTTTAGTGCAACATGTTTATCTGCACTATGCTTACTGATACTGAACAGACGTAGTTGTAAAAGCAGTCATTTCTTTTAGAAACCTCAACCTAAACACCAGTGCCTGCTATATTGGTACAATTCTTCATTAAGAGCTGACAATAGATTAATTAAAGCAAACTTAAATCCGTGCAATTTGCTGTGGATACTCCCAAAATTATTGCGTTACAAGAGTATTTTCGAAGACTGCGTATTTCTCAAAAAGATAAAGAATTTATAATATCATCTATAACAATGACATCTGTACTGAAATATATATAGCAATTGTAATAATAGCTTCAGATTAATGCAATACCTGGAGGTTAGCTACCAACAAAGATAATGGAGGTTGGCATATATCAGGTCAGCAGTTCTTCCACTTTTATCAGGCAAAAATGCCCACTTGCCTTGATCATTACCTTATAATTATATTTTAAATTTAGAGAATGTTACCATGGTTAATTGTAGTATTTAATCATCAAACCTCTGTTTTAATATTTAAAAAGCCAAAAATAAATTATGTACCAGCAAAACTAGTTTAAAAATCAAAAACAAAGATGAGGTTTTGCTTTCATTAACTGAAATCAGCTAAGCTCTTTTATCCCTTTCTTCCCACTGCAATAAAAGACGACCTGAGCCCCCTTTGAAACCAGCACAGTGTGATCTGAAGAATGAAAAAATTTTGATTGACTGGCACTGCATGCAATAATTTGAAATGAGCATAATCTTTTCAGGTAAAAATGGAGCAGTGCACTGTTGATGTATGTATGAATGTGGTCCCTCCCCACTGCCTAGGGCAGGCAGCACAGCGGAGATGGTCTGTAACGATGGCCTGGCAAATATGACAGAATCATTTTTTTCACACAGTTTTCAGCTAATCTGTAACGTCAGACTCACATCGCTACATTTTCTGCAGCTCTACTAGACCTGCTGCTGCTTCTGCAGCTATGGGGCTTGTCCCCAACGTTTTGCTCCCGGACCCCTGGGGGATGCAGTTCTTGTGGGGCATACAGCACAGTGCCGGGGCATCCTGGGCTCGAGTCCCAGCTGCCAGCCGGTTCTCTGATGGTGCCTGCGGCAGAGTGTGTCATCGTAGGCATTGCTGGGAGATGCTGCTGCAGCTGCTGTATTTTGGTAGCAGTACAAATTTTAGATTTAACAGTCCTGGCCACTTTCATGTTTCCTCCCGTATCAATATTACAGAAAAATAATCTGAAGGCCAGGGCCAGACACAGGCAAGATCCCCCACATGGATTGCGTGGCTGTGCCTGTGGCTCTATCAGCTGCAACAGCTTTTATGCGGATCTTAAAACCTGGAGAGAGGGCTGTAGATTTAGCTTTTTCTATCTGTGTTTCAATAGGTCTGTATTTTTAGGTGTCACTCTTGCTAGCTTGAAAACAGAGGGAAGACTTCATGAGTCTTGCATTTTGGAAAAGTAATGTTGGTTATTTTTTCTATTTGAAATCCCTCTGTTATAGGTCATTTCCTCAAAATCCCAAATGTAAAATTCATCTTTACCCAAGGGTCACACAAAAAAAGAGCTGAGGAACAGGAATGGCTGTTCTATTTACCCATTCATCACTGAAATTATTGCACATGACGTAATCCTTTATGTTTATGGAATATCAGACTTTGCTTTCTCAGAGGTTCAGTATTGTGCTATAGACAAAATAGTTTTCTTTGCTGTAAAGTGTTGCTTGGCTTGAACAAAAATAAATATTCTTTTTAATTTTCAGTGAAGCAAGTTTAAAAACTGCTTGAGTAAATGAGTCTTTTAATACAATATTTTATTTAGAAATAAAAACAAAACTAGACACAATGAAAGTACTTTTTCAATAATGTTTTGAATTTGAAAACCTAAAGATCTCATGTAGAAACTATAGAAAATACTTTGGTAGTTCTTGCATTTTTAAATTCTGTTCATATCTGAAAGATTTCGAAATCAACTTGGATTTGCAAAACCTTTGCTAAACTCAGAAGTTTCAGACGGAATTTTTTGCTCAGCTCAGTCGATTTTTGCTTGTAATAGTGGAAAATTGACTGGCACAGCCCCAAGCCCTTTGTTTTCATTCTCTTTTTGCCAATTAAATTTCCAGGTTTTGATTTTATGCTTTTGCATGCTAATGTTAGGTTTCCAGAATAATTTAAGCAGTTTCTAAATAACATATTATCTTACTCGTTGCTACTTATGTTCTTCCACGTTGTATTTTGTCCTCTTTCCTGTTGTCAACTTCTCTGTTATGTTTCACTCCTGCTTAGCTGTTTTAAGTTCTGTGTCAGTAGAGCTGATTTATTATAATGTAACTCTAAAAAAAAATGGTATTTGAAAATATGGATATAAAGAGATGTATCTTGGAGGGAAATAACACAGCAGGTTAGTTAGAGAGATCTTAGAAAACGGCATAGTACAAAAGTGTTATGCTAAAGTAAGGGCGTGCTAGTTTCAGCAGCGTCTGACTCTGTCACTTAGGTATGAACCAGTAGCCAAACCAGAAATAACATTTCTTGCAAGAAAAAGATTTCATGACAGGGAAAATGATTGTTGTGCTATACTCTGTAAAGCTCGTTACATAACAGGGAAATTGCGTTTCACCAGTCTCAATCAGTGCTATATTTAAGGGCCTCCAGTCTTACCCCCGGCAAAGATTTCACTGCAATTAATTTATTTAAACAGAGCCACTGAGAATTTTTTTTTGTCATAGAACTTCAGGAACAGGCCCTACGGCACTTGTCTGGGAGCCAAAGGATAACAATTTCACTACATAGCATATTTCAATTACAGTATAATTAAACCAAATGTTGAAGCCATATCTGAGAATTGGGGTGATGGAAAGCTGAATCAGAAGGTCCTCAGATATTCCAAACCGCAGATCAAAAGTTAGGGTAGAATTCTGGGCTCAAGTCTGCACTACAATGTGTAAGGCTGCATTGGTTTCTGACTGAATCTGTATGTGGAGCAACTGCTCGAAGAGAAGATCTCTGCCTTACCTTTGTGAAACACTGAGCGGTCGACAAATCCCATCGAGCTTCTAATGATTTCTTGAAGCAGCGAGTGAGCAACACACCACTCACGGATGTAGAACCTAAGAGCTACCATATTTCATATTCCTGCAGCAGAGCTTGCTAATAGACATGAAGAGAATGAAAATAGCCTCAAAGATCCACCAGTGCAATTTTATCCACAGGTCTGGCAAAGTTTGTACACTCAGAGTTCTTGTGTATTTGTCAATTGCCTTAACAAACATACTGCTACATTTTATAACTGAAATATAATTCAATATCAATCTATCAAAATGGCATTAAGCATATACCAACTTAGTTAAGATGATGTTCTTAATAATGCAGTCATATTCTGATTTTCTTCACTTACAATTATTAAAATAATATTGATGACCTATCTAAATGATTACATCTGACTCAAAGGTACAGTTCTTATAATTATTCAGAAATCCAAAACAAGAGCAAAACCAAAAAACTCTCCAGACAAAGACTTGGATTGATTTTTTAATTTATATTTAAAAAAAAAAAATTCTGGGACATTTTCATATACCATAAAAAGATATTCTGGGCACTACATCACCAAATATATTTTGAAAAGATAATTCAATTAATATGTAAACATAATTGAACATTTAATTCATTTACAGAAATATTTAATGGACTTAGAATCAATTAACTTCTAATAGTGAGTAGAAATAAATTATTGCATCCTTACTGTCAAAGCAATTTCAGGTTTTGTATTCATCCTCTGTTAAGCCTTTTAGCTTATTTCAGTTTTTAAATCACACACAACAGAGCTTTAGGGGCCTGCATCTCTGTGATTTATAATACAAAGGAACAATTATTTCTGCAGGTAAAATTGTGCTTTTTGAAAAAGGTAAGATAAACAGATGTGCCTAAAGCATCCTTAGAAAATCATGGAGAAATGGCTAAATGTATTACAAATAGCAATAATAATAAAAAAATACAGCCATCAACTGTCTAAAGTACACTGTGTACATTTGTGTGTCTACCTATACGATTCAAGTGGTTATAAAAAACTTGAGAACAGAAAGCCAAAACCTTTTGGATAATCCCTTAAGCCCCCAAACAATAAACAGGAACAGGTTCTGACATGTAATTTATCAAGCTGTGAAGTTTCTATTCTTATGAACAAAAACCTAGTAAAACAAAAATAAATGAATAATGTGAGCACAGTCTTGGGAAAAGTTAGAATTGTTAAAAAAAAAAAAAGGAGCTTTAGCATCCTTTCTTCAAGTCCAACAAGCAAAGCATTTACATTAGACCAACAGAAGAAAAAAAATGTTTTAAATGCACACAGATGAACATAGAAAAAAAACCTTCAGTTATATTCCTTGAATTTCCAAGAACTTCTGGAAGAAGAAAAGTTTTCTTGTTTGACTTGACATTTTCTTTGGCAAAGGTTTTACAAGCATTAATATCTATTTGTTTATATGCATCAGGAAAAATGCCTGTAGCATTCCAGAGTATGAACACTATATTAGCTACATTCTAAACACCCTGAAATACCACAGAATTGGAAAGAAAGAGGTTGCTAACACTTCTCAGAAGATTATTTTTCTACAATCTGTGTGAGTCTTCACCATGCTTAGTATCACCTGGGTGGTATTTATGTTATTCCTTCCTAATAAATAAATAAATAAATAAATCACAGGAACATTTGTCTTATGTTATTATGTTACTAATTCAGTCCGAATGAAACGTAGCATAACCCAGCTTCCAAATTCTTTTTTACAAAAGGTTTCAAGGACCATTCACTCCACCTGAATAAACGCACTACCTATAGTTCACAAGAGTCTGGGTCTCGTACAGAGTTCCCAATGTCTGTCATTTAGCTTGTGTGTGGAAGGAGTTGTTTGTGTATTTGTTTGTTTGCTTGTTGTGTGCATCCAGACCCTGAAGGTCATGTGAAGAATGCAATGTTTGCACCTGTGCTTCAGAATTACAGTGGTTTCTCCCCCGTTTCTAATTTTCACACTAAAATTACTCAAGTTAGTTTCCCTGTAAGAAAAATATGCAATTTGGTTTTCTCTCAGAGAAAACTGGTCTAATAACTTCTAGTTTGTTCAAAAGAAAACATAAGTTGTGTGATTTTAATGATGGTTAATACTTCAGAAGTAATCACTTTTCTGTTGCTTTTGCACACATTCTGAATTATATTCAGCTTTTTGACTCAAAATGGAAAGGAAGAGGCCTTGCCTCAGAGCTCTAAAGGAAGGTTTTATTTATGTTCTTAAGTGTCAGTGGCATATTATAAAAGACTTTACTGATGAAGGTTCCTGTCATACAATTTTTTTGACTTATTCTCATTATGTGACATGCCACCCCTCTCAGCTAATTTTCAAAGGATGTGTTCTAGTCTTCTGCTGATTTTGCCCCAGTGGTGCTGAAAGTTGCTTTCTTAGATATTCTCTTTATGAAAAGTGGGTTTGTTCTGATTGTGACCTTCGTGTTAAGACTGTATTTATTTAGCTCTTCCCCCCCGCCCCACCATCTGAAGTCAGTTGTGTTGTGGTCACACGATCTTCGAGCCACAGCCAAAGGATTCCTTTCACAGTCTGCAATGACATGTCTTCCGAGAATTGTGGGCTTCTCTGCACAATTAGAGCTTCAAATAGTTTGTGTCACATCAAGCCAAAGCATGTGACAGCTGTCATTCAGGAATATGCTTTCTGACAAAGAGAGATGTATAACCTCACAGATCATGCAGTTTTTTATTATTTGTATTTAATTATCCTCCAGTGGGAAATAATAACTGCAGTTTTCCTTATGCTTTATTTTGGTGCAAGGTTGAAGCTTTTAATCACATGTACATTTCTAACTTCCTTAAAACAGTTTTTTTTTCCTGCTTGTTCCCAATTTTTTGCAGCCTCAGGGTAAACTCTGCACTTTCCATTATTAATTTAGACAGTTACATTTTCCTAGCAAATAATTAGTCAACATGTGGCAAACTTTTGTAATAAACTAGATATAAAATGAATAATTAAGGTTCTTGTTAAATCAATAACATTGATCTAGACTTCTCTTGAAATCAAATTGTAAGAGAGCAATTTCTTCTGACTTCTGAATTCTGTATCTGTGAATGGAAGACTGGCACTTGATTTTTATTTGTCAGATACTGAACTTTAAATAGTTGCATTTTCTGTCATTTACATTTTCTGGAAACTTGAACAATGAAACAAATCTACATATTTAATTGTCTATATTTTTTGGTGAAGGTATAAAACGCAAAGGTGAGGCAGTGTGTTGAGAAGGGGCAGGTTTTGTGGATGCACTGTCAGAAAACAGCTTCTAATTCTCTAATGTCAGCCTCAGATCACCAACATAGCCAGCCTCATGTCTTTGACACCTTTTTAGACCTGAAGTTCTTAGGGTTGTGTTTAAGACAACAAATTAAGACACTGAAATATAACCTGCTGTTTTCCAGTTGCAGTTGCAGCTGCTGACACGTTCTTGGCACTACTGCTGCTCTCTTGTTGAAGAATTGTTCCCAAGAGGAAATGACATTTAATTGTAGGCTAGGGTTACCTGAGCCTTGTTTGATACATTCGATCTGCCTGCTAACTGAATACATTCTTTTATAACTTTTTGAAGGATTTAATGACAACAGGAGTTTGTTCATTAGCATGAAAATTACAGTTTTGTCTTTGCAAAATCAAGGCATGCTTTGACATTCACTAGTATCAGTTTGCCTTATCTTCTAGCAGAACAAGTTCATACACCCGTAAGAATTCCTCTTGGGGATGTTATTTTTTCATGCCAGAACAATGGTAACTGATCAACGGTGCATATGCAGTTAAAGAGCATACCTAAAATGAACTAAAAGTTACCTGACTATCGTAGCAAATAAAAACCTCTCTTCTATAGCCAGTGGAAGCTGTCAGGCTTCCACGGCAAGGTCACAGATGCTGTCACTTCACTAGGGACCATGGTGAAAGAAATATAATTATAAACATGAAAATCTGTCATTAAGTCTTACCTATATTTTTAAATAAGTCAACTGAAATGGAAAATACTTGAAGAATATACTCTTTTAATAATCCAAAAGAATAGAAAACTGCTCAGTGTATGGTATATGTAACATAACCCTTAATCATTTTGTGTATTAGGAACAGAATGTCTCTCTTTTCCAGGATGCTTTGTCTTCTGCTGTCAGTGTCAAGTGTCACTAATGCCTGCATTTACCAGTGGAAGCACCACCCAGAGCGTATAGACTTACTAAAGAGGCAAATGCCAGCATAATTCTCCAACCACCTGCTTGCCTGGGACTGGCATGGGAAATGTGGCCAAACCTGCACTCTGCCCTGAGATTACTGGGTACCATAATGGCTATTTGGCACAATTAGTAGCCAGAGTAATTTAGAAAAGCATTCAGACTTCTCTATCTGATGCCAAGAATCTGGCCCAGCATGTATCTGGAGTAGGATGGGAAGTGTGACGGTGACACACAGCTAACTTTGAAGCCTACCGTCAAGTTGAGCTGTGTGTATGTCAGCAGCTGATAACCAGACCCTCTATCAATCTCATAGACCCAACACAGAAACAAATGTTCCTCTTCTGCAGATGCTTATGGTTGGAAGGAAATTAATACTATTCAAAGACTTAAGTAGTTAAATAGTGTATTCTTTATCTGTAAAGGTTAGAACTCTTCTGTGCTATACATTTAGAGAAATTAATCTGAATAGAAAAACTAACCTCAGAGTATATATGCTACAATATCCCTTTGAATGTTGAGGTCTTGTCAGAGAAGTAATGCACCATTAAAAAGTAAGAGTTCATAGTAAATGTTTTAAGAAAAAATTGGAAGCCGTATCATTTTTTATGGACAGTTTATGAAGTGTGGGATAGATGGATGGACAGTGGGGTGGATTGAGAACTGGCTAGCAGATAGAGCTCAGAGGGTTGTGGTTAGTGGTGCAGAGTCTAGTTGGAGGTCAGTAACAAGTGGTGTCCCTCAAGGGTCAGTACTGGGTCCAGTCCTGTTCAATATATTCATCGATGATCTGGACGAAGGGGTAGAGTGTACCATCAGCAAGTTTGCTGATGACACTAAACTGGGGGGAGTGGCTGATACGCCAGAAGGCTGTGCTGCCTTACAACGTGACCTGGATAGGCTGGAGAGTTGGGCAGAGAGGAACTTAATGAAATTCAACAAGGGTAAATGTAGGGCACTGCATCTGGGGAGGAATAACCCCATGCATCAGTACAGGTTGGGGGCTGACCTCCTGGAGAGCAGCTCTGTGGAAAGGGACCTGGGAGTCCTGGTGGACAACAGGATGACCATGAGCCAGCAATGTGCCCTGGCGGCCAAGAGGGCCAATGGCATCCTGGGGTGCATCAAAAGGAGTGTGGCCAGCAGGTCGAGGGAGGTCATCCTCCCCCTCTACTCTGCCCTGGTGAGGCCGCATCTGGAATACTGCGTCCAGTTCTGGGCTCCCCAGTTCAAGAAGGACAGGGATCTGCTGGAGAGGGTCCAGCAAAGGGCTACAAAGATGATTAGGGGATTGGAACATCTTTCATATGAGGAGAGGCTGAGGGATTTGGGTCTCTTTAGTCTGGAGAAAAGAAGATTGAGGGGGGATCTTGTTAATGCTTTCAAATACTTGAAGGGAGGATGCCAGGGGGATGGGAGCAGTCTTTTTTCAGTGGTGCCCATTGATAGGACGAGGGGTAATGGGCACAAGCTTGAACATAGGAAGTTCCATCTTAACATGAGGAGGAACTTCTTTACTTTGAGGGTGGTGGAGCACTGGAACAGGCTGCCCAGAGAGGTTGTGGAGTCTCCCACTCTGGAGACATTCAAAACCCGCCTGGACGCTGTCCTGTGCAACCTGTTGTAGGTGACCCTGCTCTGGCGGGGGGGTTGGACTAGATGATCTCCAGAGGTCCCTTCCAACCCTGACTATTCTGTGATTCTGTGATTTTACGTACTAAGCTGTGAGAACTCTTTCTACCCTAAAAGCAATGGCAACACCATCTTTCTGTGTTGAGTATCCAGCTACCATAACGTTCCCTAATTGTGTAGCTCTGGTTACACATCCTTTCTTCCACTGCTGCCTGGAGTACAGACAACCTTGATTTGCAGTCTGTAAATTTAATATTCATGTTCTAACAGGAGCTGTTCCACCTCCAACACTGTAATGCCCTAGAATGAAGACGTACACTTCAGCATTTCACTTGTGTTTGTATCAGAGAATGTGGTGTCTGAATGAGAAGTCTTCTCAAAAGCCAAGTAAAAATAAAGTTCTTAATGCATTCCAGCCTCAGCAGATGATGGACACTATTCAACTCTGTGTTAGCAGGAAAACTCCTGTCAGTAGTTTCCTTATTTGGAATCTTGGCTAGTAACAGTATTCATTTTTAATTGGAAAGAAAATCATTTGGCTGTTTTTCTGAAAGAAATTACTGAAGAAAAATACAAGACTTTTCCTCTAACAAGGCCCTAACTGAAAGCACCATTTCTACCTTTTCATATACAAATTGTTAGGAGGTGATTCACTAGTCAAGAATTTAAAACCTGAATAACACCATCCTGTTCTGCCACCAGACTGGGCGTTTAATGTATTAGTGCAAATGCTTATTTATGAATGTGATGCTTAGCGTTGTTGTATTCCTATAAAGAAAATGTTTTATGAGTTGTAGGGTATATAGTACTGTCCCTAATTAGCTATATACTGTTTCCCTAGTTTGCTGTTATTATGCTATACACTGTATGTCTCATGCATGAGAATAAGAACTGAAATTCATCACTGCCAGGGTGTGTGTGTGTATATACACATATGTATATATCTGCATATGTATTTATGTATATATATATACACATTTTGAAAACTGCATAAGTAATACACAGACTTCAGCTGAATATTATAGCAATTCTTGGTGGAATATGTCTCCAGTGGCAATCACTTTGATAGGTTACATGGTCAGTACAAATCAAAGATATGGAGGTTAAGAATAGGAAATAGGACTGAACAGTTGTTCAAAGAGCATCTTAAGGTGATGGAACGGTTTATATGGTAGCATACAACAATATTAATGGTGCCATAATGTTGTCCTATACATAAAAGCACAGTAGCCACTGTAAAGCAGAATAATATCATCTGTTTACTCAAAAATTACAATAAAAATATACTTTAAAAATATATCTGTCCTATGAGTGCAATAAAATATTTAGACACTCTACTAATCCAGCACCATCCTTATGAACATCTCAAACTCTTGGCAGCATAAACTATTTTAAGTATCCCCATTTCCTAGAGAGCAGGAATTTTCTTTATTTTGCAGAAGAGGAAACTGAGCAATGAGTGAAGGCTGATGTCTTCACGTTTGATCATCTAAAACTAAGCACTCAGTTTGGTAATCAAACACCTGCTTCATTTTTGTAGTTCTTTCAATGCATTGACCATCAGTTTTTCTGACAAAATTTATAATGTAGAGATATATTAAAAAAATATTTTCCTTCTTTATGATTTTAAAGAATAGACAGCCAGTGAATATTTATATATATTTATATAAAAAGATATATATATAAAGATATACATTTTAAAAAGCAGCTGGTTATTGCTTGCAAATCATGTATTATTTTGAGATTGACAGTTCAAAAAGATTTAAAAGGGGATTAAGTATTAATTTAAATAATGAAATATTATATCAGATAATGCACTAGATGTGTAACATAGCACTCACTTTCTAGGACATCAGATTGACTGCATGAGACGAGGGACAGTTTCCCTCTTGTGCTGTTGGTATTTCATTATGCGATTTTGTTTGCCTTTTTCTAAACGGGAAGACAGCATTTTTATTTCCAAGTGTAAAGATAACTGAAGAGAAGAATTGCATGAGGATTATTTATTGCATTATTTCAATCTTATCATTCTAAACTGAATAGTTGTATTCCTTCACTATGATATTTCACGTTGCCTCTGTCTCTAAGATATTTGCATTCCAAGAATGTGTTTCCCAAGAGTATCCTTAAAATAAGCATGCTTTCCCAATTTTTGAAGAAAAATCTTCGAGTTTTTTCAGTTTCAAAACATAATAATGTGGGTGTGCTTTTCAGACAATATATGTAGCTAGCAGGACGATAAGTCCATATAAGAATAGTTAAATTAAAGCTGTGAAATTTGTATTGAGAACTTCACTTCCTCAAACAGCATTTTATCTAGATTTGGAAATATTGCAACACATATATACAAAAGGAGTCAGGCAGAGTTGGAAATGTATAGATATTTTTAGTGCATCATTATAATTTCAATAACATTTTTATCACTTTCAGTGGTGGCACCATCATATATCAAGTACAGAAGCAAAAGCAAGGGTATCAATCTCATTCCAGATTCAAACCTTGAATACAATACGTAGATCAGGATGTAAATTTACCTCTCGTAACACGTAGTGAAATAACAAATGCATCAGCAGAAGAATAGATGAACCTTAAGTAGAAAGCAGTTTTACATATCAGTAATCCATTGTTTATTATTTGCTCAATGGATCGTAACCGTATTCATGACTTGGGTGTCTCTCTTGAAGGACGATACGGGGGGCAGAGGGGAAGAGGGCAGAAGGAGAGTGGCTTGTTTCTCTTTCATTTTACTGTCTTTCTGAGTCTCTTTTCTTGTTTTCTTTGATTTGCTTCCCTACCACAACCCATTTCTCTACCACTTCATAATGTGAGTTCATAAGAGGTTCATAACCCAGTGGATAATGCACTACATTGCTAACATGTGGTTTTTCCTATCCTTTTACAAGAAAATTCACAGTCTGTCACTGTTTAATGTTTCACTGCTGCAATATCTTTATTTCCAGTGTTGATGAAGGCAACCATGGCCATTCATCAGCCACCAGAAGACTGTTACTTTATTTACTCAACCATTTAGTTACTCTCTGCTCCTTTTTTCCATTCTCCTGCATATGAACTATTTCACTTTCCAGCTGTTACTGTCGATCTGCATTGTATCTATTTTCATGTGGCAACTTACTCTGATCATCAGTCAGCATTTTCAGATGAGATTTCTTGGTATCAGGGTATAACCTCCCTCTGATCAGACCAGAGATCACCTATATACAACCACTCACCTTTATTCCTTTTCCCATCCAACCGTTTATATTTACATATATTTAATTTGAAATATTTGCAATACTAATGCGTAACTTTCCCTCGTTTTATTTTTTTTTTGTGTTGTTGCTTACTCAAAACTTATAACCATGAAACTCTTTAGTAAGGCCACCACCTGCCTCTCTGTTTTCTTTTCTAACCTTTTTTGCCTCTTCCATCCTATAGTGTTGCCCCTGTTCATAAGAAATATTACAATAATAATTGCAATAATCACACAATAAATATTCAGTGTGTTAATGTAGTGATCTGCTGTAGAGCAAAACTACTACCCACCACAGCATCTCTCCCAGGGAAGACCACTGTTCGCTACACCAGGACTTCTGCTAATGACCTTTCCTCTCCCTTATGCTGTGAGGAGGGCAAATAACTTAAATCTGTGACATTTGGCTAAACATCTGAATAATGAAGTAGCATGAGGTGAAAAACTTCATTCACTTTAACAGTGAAACAGTGCTTGTGCGGTGTGGCTAGTTTGGATACTTAGGGTCTATGGAGAATCAAATACATACAATTGATATGCTCCTCAAATTGTGGCATATGGAAGTTGCTCACAATATTACTTGCACTGTTAGCTTCAGATTTGAACCTTGCAGAAAAATTATTGTAAACTTCACACACCAGATAAAATGTGAATGTTAGCTAGACTTAATAGAAACCTAGCTGTTTAGCTAGCCATGCTTTCAAGACAAGGGAGAAATGCAGGGGATGGCAAACAAAAGAGAAGAACAGAAGATCTGTACAGATGTTTGAAATGTGTGCTGCTGTGCCTGCTTTCCAGTGAACCTCTCAGCTCAGTCCCCTGCGGAGCAGCTGTTATGCACAGCACATCGTGATCCTATTTGTCTCCATCTTAGTCCCTCTGGCTGGTATCAAGCTACATACCATCCCGTGGAAGTATGGTGGAGTGTGTGGTCACTGCCGGGGCAGCCAGGGACCAGGGCATGTTGTGGAGAGCTACCTCCCTACATTCAGGGCATGACTAGTGTGTCTGCACTGGAACCAGCGCTTTGGATCAGAGCACACAACACCACTGCCCTATGGTGTGTGCATAGCTCTCAGTCACGCAGACTGCTGGTGACACAAAATCTCTATACCAAAGACATTAATTTAAATAATTTTCTGTGAGTAAATCATTTTAACTTGGAGCCAGATAGTACTGATGTTTGCAAGATGGCCTTATTAGATGCTATTTATTTCTGCATTGGAGGGAACAATGTGGATTGAAGTCACAAAAAGAATTACAAAACCTAATTTATGGTTTGTTCCAACTGGAATCCACATTTCTTCCAGGCAGACAGACTTTTTTTGTTATTGTTGTTATTAGCTTAATGAGGAGCATAGTCTCATTTTATCTCCTTTGGAACTCACTTCTTACAGCTTGGTCAGTTTGTTCTCATAATGCTGGGTCTTATCCAGCTGGATTTGGGCCCATTCAGGCATCGTATTGCTCAACTTGTTTTATGGCAGTTTATGGGTCTTATAGTTAAAAGTGCCACCTCTTCTTTAGGCATTATAATTTACGATATTTCACTTGTTAAAGTGGCTTCTAAATGTGCCATTATTCATCCTCTTAAAAACACAGCAACCCAAAACATCACTGATGTATATGTACCCATATGCACACTCACATATATTAATATTTTGACTAGTGTGCTTTGCAGTATTTTGGAAGTTTATTCAGCTGCATGAAGCTGGGTAGAGAGTGTTGTCTATAAAATTGTCCTTTCCTTTATTGAGGCTTAATGCAAAATTCTTCTACCAGAATCCTACTTGACTCTTTCTTGCTACCAGATCCTTATCACTAGGAAAAAAGAAATCTCATAGCTACACTGATATAAACTCTAACTGACGGTGTAACTTAATGCAAAATTTGGCCCTCAGTGCTTAATTCTCTTTTATGGCTCTGAATACCTAGTTGCTCCCAGGTCTCTCATCTGATTCCCAATTATTTCTCTTTCACACACATTTTCTCTCTTCCTCCAGGGGTTTCTCTTTTCTAGGCCGCCTCCTCTAAATGCTGTTTTCTAATTCTTGACTCTTGTCCCCATCATCATGACTTGTCCCCATCAGACCTGACTGAACAGTGTTCTGCACAACCGTGATTTAAGAGAACGAAGCACTAGGGACTGTAATTACTGGTGTTCTCAGCATGCTGAGACGTGTACTGGCAGCCCCTAAAACAGTTAACCCACTACATACATGCCGTACAATTTAAGCAAGTTAGATCACAGGCAGAGTCTGTCAAACAACTAATTTGCATAATTAAATTTAATAACCAAGATCTTTGATTAAATATGAAATGTACACAAAAGTATTTTCTTTTTTAAAAAAATGAAGATTAAGACATTCTCTAAAATGTCAAGGAGAGTTTCACGTCAGAGACAGAGGTACATTAGCAAACTTTGCAGAGACATTTACAAAGAAGCACAGTTATTCACACTAAAGCTATATGAATATGCCTCAAGTAAAACTGTTCGTGATATAAATGACATGTATCCGGACAAATGAAAGAAACTTCTTAAGTAGTGCACAGGTGTGAGCATAAAACACTTAAAGACTGCAGGGAAACCTATGCTGATATGTTGGTTTTGCTTGAATTGTTTAACTTAGATTGTACAGAGTCTGGATCAGGGCAAATAGTAGTGATAACTTTAAAAGAATGTGTTTTATTAAAATTATATCTAAAGGACATAAGAGGATCATATCATTATAAAAAAAGGTATAGAAATGACAGTCTTTATTCAAAATTTTTTTGTCAAATGGTGCCAAGATACGATCCATAGGTGAATGACAAGGATAGAAATGACAGGATCAAAAAAAAAAGGAGATGAGGCTGTAATTTACTGAGGCTATATATAAATTGATTGAGAAGGGCACTTTTAAGATTTCAGGTCCAGATTTTGATATTAAAATAACCCTTTGAGATACACATCACCACCACCTCCATGTTCAGATTATGCTGGAAAGAATAACCAGCAAACCAGGCCAGAAAGCAGCTGCAGTGGAATCCCACTTGGGCACCATCCTAGGCAATGGAGGAACCTGTTAGGCACCCATTTCTCAGTATAAATACAGCCCAAGTGACTGCAATTTTGTCCATATTATCCTGTTTCTGTTAATATTTTTGAATTCCTGTGATATTATCCCATCCAAATTATGTTGAATGAATGCTTTAAAGCAAAAATCTCACAAGAGATATTATTAAATATTCTAAGAAAATATCCACACAAAATATATTTACTTAGCTTCTTTCAACTATTTAGCATGGATACTTTATTAAATATCAACATTCTGCTTAGCACTGGAAGCATATAACACTGTGAGATGATCCTCTACCTCAAGAACCTTGAGATAACAGTGCTCCAGTATTTGCTCATTTATATACTATTAATGCCTAGGGATTGTCGAAACAGTGTCTCAATTACAGAGAAAAATATGTATATCACTTTGTAGAAGGGGTAATCTACAAAAACTAATTTATAATCTTGGAATTTAAGTAATAATCCACAGAACGGATGAAGTTAACCTAACCTGCAACAAGGTTGCAATTCTTTATTCTGTTTACCTCCTTTCCATCAGACCTTGATTGTCAGTAAAAGGGTAACATTTAACAGCTGCTTCATCGCCAGTTTATGAGAATGCCTCATCAGCTCCCCCCCCTAAATATAAGAAAATTAACTTAATCTGCCTGAGCACTCAATGAACAATATTTCCCATGGGCAAGAAGTAAATCAAACAAATAGGTTAACCCAAGCAGTACTGTATTGTCACACCTATTTTCAGCTAGCTGATCTGTATAGATATCAGTCTGGTTTAGGCTGATGATAGAAAGGAGCTCTTACTGGCTTCATAGGTAACCCAATTCTTTGAGCCCCCTTTGCTACTAAGTTCTTCTGTATAACCCTCTATTATCAGCTCCTCAACAACTTCAGTTCTGTAGCAAGGAAAGTTATATACAGAATTCACACACAGACATTGTTAGAGAGGAAAGATTTTCCAGTCTTCTCCCCCCTGAATTTCTGAACGAGGACATACATATCACATTTGTGGTAGTGGCAAACAGTTTGTCTGGGGCTTTGTGATAATGAAATTTTAACTATAACTTTGGGTAGCTATAAGCATTCTTACATTTGCTGAAAGAAAAAAATTGAAAGAATGATGAAATAGTCTATATTCTTATCATATGCCCTCATTTTTTTTCCTTTAAAAAAGTCCTTCTTTTTAGAACTGATTACTGTAAGGGACATCAGGGGCAGAGATTAGGTTACTGACTGTAATCCTGTGGACTGGAAACCTACAGGGCAATTTACAAGAAGATGAAATGATTGGAGGCAAAGTTGAAATGAAATAATGCCTAATGAAACTATTCCAGAAAAAAAGTGGAATATTACTCAGGTGTTTAGGCTTTTGCTCCTGGCTTGGCATTTGCCATCTCACAGTTACAAAATGGAATAGCTCCCAAGATTTCGGGGAAGGCAGGAACAGACAGGCCCTGAAGAAGGCTGGAGTCAACTTGTTACCTCTACTTGCCAAAGCATACACATGGGAAACTGACTACTACAGAACAACACAAATGATGAGATTGGACCAATAAACTTACGGACAACAAGAACCGTTAGGCCGATTTTCCATCCCGAGCTTATTGAAGAAACATAGGAGACTTCTCTTTTTCCAAGGGGACCTAAAGGGTCTACTCTGCCAGCAACTGGATCTCAGACAACCTGGATCTCCTTTCTCTCCCCTGCACTTGCCATATCAGTAGAAGTACTTAACTACCTTGTGCTTGGGTGAAATAAGATAACTGGCTTCTTTGAAAAGGAGGTCTATTAAACTGCTAGAATGAAAGTGGAATATTGCATACACCTATAAAGACTTTTGAATTTACTGTTGTATCGAAATACTAATTTATACACAGTACTTGGATGCCACTTTTACATGCTATACCTTCAATGCATCCTGCACTACTCTGTTGATGCTTGAACAGTGGGATCCCAATAAATAATGATCAGATAGATATCAAGAATATTGATTTTTCTTATATTTATTAGCATACTGAAACTAAATAGACTATAAATATTTTAATGGGGATATTTTATACAAGTGTGGCTTTCAATAAATTTTAGATTTTTATTTCTATTTTGCCTTTTATCGACACACAAAGAAATTCATTTGATTCTTGAACAATAAATTTATAAAACTTGGTGTTTATATGCATATTTCAGCGTTGGCTGAGATTGTCAGAAGTAACAGCTAATCTTCTTTATGTAGCGGGGTGCTGAGTAGGCTTAAAAGTCCTTTGCTTCCAGAATGCAATGTAATTATAAGACGTGATTACAACTGATTATAATCAATCAGCATAGTCTTAAGTGTAATTTATATTGCTGCAGCTGTGGTTAGATGAAATCATCATATAAAATACAATTTCTCCAAGATATGTAAAATTATTTGAACAAACCCAAATACAGTAAACTCATAATGCCATAAATATAGAGTAAATGATGCCAATTACATAATAGTTTAGGGCTGTGTGTACCACAAAATAAGTTTTCCCTCACAGAGGATATTCCTGATTCAAGACACAAAATAGTCCTTTTGTTATAGCAACAAGACAATCTTTCTGACCTTCTGAATGCTTTCCTACGCCATCTGTCACATATAATGTGTCACTACCAGCATCAGAACTACCACAGGCAGTAAGAGCTCTTTTGAAACAATAGTAGAAATTAGGTATGGGCGTTTACAGAACAACATGTTTTAGTAGAATAAGTCCCATGCTAGCTGTCAAAAACTGCTGAGTTCTCACTGCCGATGTGCCAAATGGCTTTGTTCAGTTTCTTACCAACAATCTATAGGTCCACGTTGTAGCAGGGAAGTGTGACTGCACATACGTATCAACCAGCTTTGCTCCAGCTGGTCTGGAGAGCCCCAGAAGAGAGCCAGGGTTGAGCAGGAGTCAGGGCTTGCTGCAAAGGGCTGTCCGCCACCAGGGGCCGGCCAGGACGACTCGCCACGGCTCTGGTTTTTCCATACCCAAGCAACTTTTCACTCTCTGTATTTGAGTTCTACTTCTGATCTTGGTGAAGGGTTAACCTCAGGCTTGCAGTCTGCAAAGCAGCAGTACCAATACTTACTGCCTTTGTTAGGGACGTGTTTAGAGCTACTGGAACGGGTTCTCAGTTCTTTCATTCTTCCACACAATTTCAGGTCAAAGAAAATCTCACCAAAGAATATCTCGTCTGGCAATCTGAGATTAGAATCAGCAGGAAAAATACTGTTTCTAAACTGATCAGAATATATATACACACAAAAGAAGAAACTAATTTACTGTTTTTTTGAAAGATCCCACTTTAGCTTTTGGCTTTAATGTCAGGGGAAAGTAATCAACAGTTTCCTCGCAAAAATGATAGCATATGAAATTTATAATAACCTAAACAACTGGTGCTCAGGATAAAGCTCTTCTCTATTAGATCCTAAAATTCTGAATTCTTGCCTGGGAGCCCCTTTTCCTGGTTTACTGAGAATCTGAAATAAAAACGTACAACATGAAACCCAATTCAGGTTTGCCTAAACTAAAGTATACTTCTCCCAAAGTTTTCTCAATTAAAAGGAAAATACATCTGTTCCCATTGGGGGAAAAAAAAAAAAGAAACACCCCCCCCCCGAATAAAAAAAAACAAATAAAGAGCAAACCACCACACCCCCCCAACCCTGTGGCTTCTAGTAGGAGAATATTTTTTTGCTCACATTCCTCCAGAACTAATGTGTCATGGCATCAGTATAAAATTTAAGAGTAACACCTTACAGCAGTAGGTTAGTTAAGACAACATCTAACCAGTTTGTAACACTGAGGATTTTTATTTTTGAGTATGAACTTCAATTTCCCTAGCAATTATCTTCCTTAAAAAGAAATTAATATTCCTGAAATCATGATACATCATTAAGATTCTGCACCCTAATTTTTCATGGTTAATGAAGGCACATTGAAAAGAGAGTTTACAAAACTGTGTGTTTAATAATCTGGAAACTGAGCCTATTTAACTCATATATGTCTTAACAGAAGAACAGAGGGACTGTGAACCGTAACAATGTATGATATAGTATAAAAATGTATTATTTATATATATCCTTTCTTTAATCAGTGACATAGTTCATCAGCTGATAATACGTTTCCTGTGTATTTCTATAGATGCTCTTTGTGTACCCATAAGTTGTTCATTGGCATCCTTAATTAATGGGCTTGATCCTCACAATGAATTCTCGTGCCGCTGAATAATTTCACTTTGAACCTTAGTGATTGCTTTAATTCTTTGCTGTTCTATTTTGGCTTGTACACAATATTTTTCAGAGCAGTATCTGAGAATGACCGGTAGTGTATCGAGGAGCATTAAAAATATCTGTTTCACATATTTGTTGTTAAACCTGTAAATATTAGAGAAAAACACATACAAAATCAGAAGGTAGGTCCCTAACCTATGACTACTTTCAAAAGAACAAAATTTTATCAAAACATATACAGTCCATCAAAACACAACAGAAACTGAAAACTGAGGATGTTAGCTGCCATTGAAAGGATTAATCTCTGTGTTTAAATGGTCTGTACCCAAATGGTATTTTACGTTCAGATGAAGTATTATTCTAAATTCCAGAAATTTCATGATCACCAGCCTATATTTTAAAAGAGTTTTAATCTAAATATTTTTTAACCTGCCATTTTCAAACTCAAATGCCTAACTATGTTTATTTTTAATTTAACTACACTGTACCAAATATGGCATAATTTCAACTTCCAAATTTAAGTGTTCTTCAAATTTCCAGTTATAAAAGTTGTTTTTCTTATTCAGTAATGAGTCTGCATTTGAGCCAAGCAGCTGCATATGAAGGCTGCCAGAGTTGCTCTTCACACACTTTTTGGTTAGCTGACTTTAAATTACTTTAGGTATGGAAAAATCTATTTTACTGCATTAAAAGGAGAGGTCAGTATGATGTCAGCCAATAGTCAAAATACACATTTTTTTTTATGCTTTGCATTTTTAGTATTCATGGGTTTGTGTTTAATAGATTTACTTTGATAAAAACCTAAACATAGGAAAATTCAAAAATTTCTCTCATTTATTATGAAAGCTATTGCTAATCTCTTTATCTGCCATCTTTAAACAAATTCTGGTCAAATTAAAGAACTTTAAAGTCCATACCATTCCCACGTGACTTTCCTACTCAAAATAATCTTATAGAACTCCAAATATACTGTGAGTTTTAAACCAGATGCTATCTTTAAGTATGTTCTTTTCAGCAAGGGGACACAAGTGCAAGCTAAGACCAAATTTTCAAAGTTACGTAGGCAATTAAGAATGCACATAGGCTGCTAAGAACACCTTCAAGAGCAGAGGGCAGGCAGGGTGCAGAAGCAGAAATGGGTCCACTACTGATAACAATGGTCACAATAAGAATAAAAGGCATATTGAAATAGCCTGCTTCTTCTGATTTGCCTATTTGGATCTTCAGTTGCCTAAATACCTTTTAAATCTAATATTAAGAGTTGCATTGCTGCATTCGAGCGGGATGTGTCTCTTGACTATCAATATTCAAATATTTATCAAAATTCAGTCAAGAAGCACCATTCACTACATCTATTTGCAAATATTTAACTGGGGATATATATACTAAGTCTATTCACTAAGCTGCTAGTTTTTCTAAAAAAATAGCCCAAATTAATCTTTAAATAATTTATGGACTTGCCTGCTATAATGATAATAATGACGTCAAATAGATTCTTTCCCTTTAATCATTAATATTCTAAGTGTAATTCAGAAGTTAATTTCTATGATACTCAAAAATGTGACTACAGTAGATGGTTGCTGAATGTTAAACTTAATATACCTCACTTACTGAGAAGTAATAAATACCTAATAATAAACTTCACAGCAAATTATTACAGAAGTTTCTTGCCTAAATTAATAAAAATATTAGAAAACAGGTATTTCTGTTGTTTAAAAAGGATAAATGATAAAACAACGAAACAACAATGGCAAGGGAGAACAGTGTAATTTTAGAATTGTTGAAATACTCAGCTAAAAGTACGTTTTCAGTTATCTTATTTATCCATAGTAGGGTCAGAACCTCCTACTTATTAATTATATTAAAAATCCCTTAATTATCTTTGACTCAATTATCTGAACAGTTTCAATGTCCAGCATGACATTTAGATAATGAACATAGCATTTTAATGGTATCACTAATGCCCACATGGATTTATTTAGCATGTGCTTAAATCTCTAATTTTCAGTGGGTTTTAGAACCTTAAAATCAGCAGGACCTATGTATTATCAATATCACTTAAATCAGAAGTAGAAGAAAGTTTTCAAAGGGTAATAGTAGTTAAATTCTCATAACCAGTTTGTAAACCAGTAGACCTTATATTAAACTGTGAGGAGAGAGATCCAAAGTCCATTTGTGTTAAAACTTGTGTTAAAAATCATAAAATTTAGATCAGGCCCTTTACACCCAATTATCTTCAGAAAACCGATCAAGTGCAGAAGTGATAAAAGACCTAATTTCCTTAATGTATCTTTGTTTTGTTGTTGTTGTTCCCAAGAACTGCTGACCAGTAGGAATACTATGGGTACCGTATACTTTGGTAAACCCATATGCAGTAAACTCTGTGATAATTAATATTCCAGACCACAATTCTACATGTAAATCTGAAGTCATGCCCCATTGAATTAACTGTGACATTGAATAGTTGCAAAGATCTACCCTGGTGAAGAAGACTGCAAATCAGTGGGCTTGTTGTTGATTTAAGTAGTTATGCATAGCCTATGTCTAACAAATATAGAATAAAAAATAATCCTGCTATTTCAATATGTGCAGATAACTAATGAAATACTTGTCAATGTTTTGGTGATTGAAAATTTTAAAGGAAACATTAAAAAAAATTTAAATATGGGAATATTTTATTATTATTAGACAGGGGTTTATCCCTTTAGACTGTGTTTGAAGACTTCTTTTCTAATTGGGAGACCAGGACATACAGATTATTATGCAAATACATGGCATACATTGTGTTGTAATTTCAGATAAGCGCCAACACTTCAAAGACGTAGTACAATACTATTTTATTATTTTAAAATACTATTTACTCATGTAAGTATAAATCAGTGTGATTTCTTTATTTTTACTCTGTTTCATCCAGAATACCCCAATACTTAACACATGAAAACTTAATCAATAATTTTATTTTCTTCAAAGGACCTGTTGTATTATCATGGTTGGTGGGGACACAAAACAATGAAACTAGAAACGTGCCATTTCTTTCAGCAGCATAATGGTGAATTGTGCTCATTATCTTAGTTTTTACCTTGATAGCATTTATTTTATGCCAATAATCAGCTAAAGTTAAGAACATCTATTCATGGTGATTTTCATGGCGTAACAGCAGAATTGCAAGTTCCAGAAATGGGCATCTTCATCTCCACTGCCTACTGTGGAAAATGAAGAGATTTTGTCAATTAATTTCATTTTCAATCTTAGTGAAATACTTCTATTTTTAGAAAAACTCCACGTAAATTTTAAACTTTATCTTTTCTAGTTTAAACATTTGTTTCTTAAGTTTGTCTAGTACTTATAAGCCCTCTCTACAGTCATTTAGGATTGGTACCAGTTTTATAACTTGGATACATGGTTATTAGATATCTGAAATGGATGACATAATGGCAATGATCAGTAACAAAATTTATATTATTAGACAACTAATTAACATCAACAATGAAAAGGAGTGAAAGTTAGATAAAAAGACTCAACATACATGTTATTCCCAATCAGACATGCCTATTGCTAAACCAAAGAAATGATACAATGAAAAACATGTCAATCTGATTTTAAGAAGAATATAGTAATCAAAAGGATTATTCTGAAACTGCATTTTAAGAAGGTGTTAAAATGTGATGCCTCGCACAGGTATAATGCAGTCCAGATTTATAAATGAGGATCTGTAGATTTATAATATACAATTAAATTATTTTGTTTTCTTGAAGCACATCTATGAAAACACTATATAAGCAAATGTAACTAGATTTTTGCATCTTTATATTTAATTTTAATTTTAAGAAAAAAATATCATGAAGTCCAATTGTATTTAAAATGATGTTACAAAATATGGTGCTTTACAAAGAATAAAAATAACCCACTGTGTGCTATTTTACAGTCAATATTTTTTTCTGCAAGTTCCTCTATTCCTCATTATAAAGGTCTTTTTCCAAACTGCATGAATCATGGGACATAACCTAAATCTTGAGTTCCATTTCTTTGGAATTAAAGCATTCTCTGCCATCATCACCATGACGGTCTGGTGATTGCTTTATTTACAGTGCAAACAATTCTAAATCCTCAAACCATAAGATTGAATGAAAACAGAATTAAAATGTGGTTGAGGGAGATATTACTTAACCTAAGGAGGCAATGCCACTTCAAAACATAGTCAAAACAGAGTAACTCCATGTTTTATTTATCTGTCTTACATAATTAGCGTGTATTAAGCAGTTTTGTGAACATGAGTATGAAGATGATGGGTGATGATAATTGAGGTCCTAAAAGGCTTTCCATTTCACTGCTGTCTTCTTATAGTTCAGACAAGTGTAACAGTCTCAGTTAAACTTGCCACTCAAAGGTGTTTGACCAGTGATATTAATTTGTCTTGAGGGGCATCTTCAGATTATTTGTGATTATTTATTATTTGCTACACATCAACAGTGGACTGCTACAAATACAGCAGCTTTTCTGTTTTTGTTGTCTTAATTACTATGATAAGTTTTCTCTACAAATCAAACTCAAAGATGCGCAGCCTTCATTCCTGTCTTTTCCATGTTGTAGTGTTTGTTGATATCAATTAAACAACCGATGCATAGCTACATATTTTCCCAAATCCCAAACTGCAAATGTGACGAGTGTGTGTAACTTCTTAGTTTATTTTTCCTTCCTTGCACAAGAAGTCTTTATCACCAAGCACTAGGGCTCCTGGCCAGCCCTTTAAGTTCAAATCAAATTGTTATTTTCGGATCTGTAACAACTTATTTTTAAAAGGAGTGTTTTTCAGGTCCTTCAAAATTATTCATGAGCATCTTTCAATTAATGTAAAAAGTTTTGTTTGCTTTTAAAAATCTCTTCATACAGTAAGTCATAGGTAGAGCTTCACCACCCCTTGTAAGAAAAAAACTGAACTTTGTAATTTCATATAAAACAGACCTAAAAATACCTGTAGACTTCAAAGCAGATAGACTGATTTGTGCGAGGAGCTGGTTTTACATGGTCTCATTCTCTGTAATGTTTGTTTCCAGTTATTTCCTAACAGGTATCTTTTTAATCAATGATTCATTTTCAATAAAAGGTCTTGAAGACTGTTTTCCACAAAACTGGGTCTTCAAGGACCAAAAGTATCATAGATTCCTTTGTATGAAGGATGTGATTACTACTTCCACTTCATAGCTGTCTTCCTTGTTTTGCTTACAGCAACCATCCAATACACAAACATGGTATAATGGAGAATAAGTAACACATTGATTACATTTCACTTCCTAATTAATTTTCAGAAGATGATGGATATTCCCATGTTTTCCATGCTTTCCTGAAGAATGTTGAGAAACATTGGATGGCATGGAGTTTTGGTTGGAAGAGACACCAGAAGATGAGGAAGGCAACATTAAACTCCCAGTGTGTCCTTAGATGCTGTATAAAAGTGGAAAGCTAAGTGAGGCTGCTTTATCTGCAAATTCATGGGGCTTAAGTCAGATGAAAGCCTTTAAAAAGTTGTGGGTTAAGATGAAAGGAACAAGTAAGAACAGAAAACAGTAGTACAGTAAGAACGGAAGTAATGTATTAGCAAACTAGTTATACCTACCAATGATTTTTTTCCACTTCATCTCTATTCTCAGCTCTTCTCTGCTGTGGAGTTCAGTTTTTCTCTAAAGCACAAACAACTTTTGAAGTATCATCTTCACTTTATGGCTGCCAACTAATAGATTGATGCAAAAGTATAGGCCAGCTTGCTCCCCTGAGATGGAACCATTTTATAGCCCAGTACGCTGCATATTTATTACAGAGCTAAATTATTTTGTGGAAAGGCTTCACATTAACTCTTTATGTTAACACTTCATTTAGGAATAGCGGAGAATGCACTCCAGTACAGCAGAGTGCACATTCCAGCATGATAATTTATTTTAATTCCCATACCAACCTTTTTAGGAAATTTTGTCTCAGCAGCTTTCTTGTCTGAAAATGAACAGCACTGAGGTCAGTAATTGCTGGAGTAGCAGCAGGTTCACGAATCTTCGGGTACCAAATGAAGGCTTTGCATGAAGAAGGAAATTCATCATGGGAAAAATGAAATGAGAGGATTTTTTTTGTTTACTTTTTGAGGAAAGCTTGTATCATTTAAGCTGGTTTTGTCTATAGACTGATTCTGGAACATCAGTTTGATGTCTCAGAGCTCTCTGTTTAAAGACTGGCACTGTGTGTTTGAAGATGTCTGAAGCTGTAGTCATTAATTTTAAGAAAGATTGCATTTGAAAAGATATAGCTGGTGAAACTGAATTAAAGCTCCATTACTAGTTATTCAGAACACAGCCTGAGTCAGATGTGTAATCTAAACTTCATTTCAGCATTGTGGGTAGTGACAAGATTTATGTTTTTTTTTAAATATGTAACATTTCTACAGGATTCTCCTGCTTTTTTTTTTTTTTTTCTTGAAAAGATTTTCCTTACTCATCTCTTCCTCCTGCTCTGCTAGGCGGTATCCATCTCTCTGCTAGGCACTGAATGGAAGCAACATAAAAAAAGGACAGACTTCTCAGAAGGACAGCTTAAGAGCACAGCACTGTGGAAGGGGGGTTGAAAAATCAAGATTGTTAAGGAAGCAGCCTTTCTTTGCCCTCTGTCATTTGTGGCACAAATCTGTTTAGCCTAGGTATCAAGAAGAAATTGGAGGCGTGGAGACACTGAGTTTCATTTCTGAGCTCCTAATGGTGAAGAATTTTTTATTTTCATGCTTGCACTTAGTTAAATATTTGAATAACACTTATCTTCATTATTTCCATTAGAACGAAATTTGCTCTTGCGTGGATTACCTTTTTTGTTCCCTTATATATGTAATTTGAAAGTAAATCTTTTGTAATTTAAAAAATCACTAAACAGAGAGAAATGTTTAATTTATATGGGTCTGGAACAATGAAAATTCTGGTAAAAAAATAATTTTATACTGATTGTACCCACTTGTGTTATTATCTTTATTGCTACTTCTACTTCCATAATAACGCCCAGTCCTAAAATAGACAGTACCAAACAATATGCTCTTTTATTGCCATTATACTTTGAATTTCTAGAAGTGAAACATTGCTGTGTAGGGTATGTGATTCTTTGATAATGCCTCACATTTTAGCAGCAAGTTTGACTTCTATGTCAGGTAACTAAGTCCTAAAATATTTGACCTTAAAGAAATACTGTATTGGGTAATTAGCAAATCCAGCAGTAGGATGACTTGCTTATAAAAGAAAAAACAGGAATTGAAACTCTTTTTTGTCTGTGTATCTATAGGAAATGCACCACTGATACTCATAAAACTGTGCACTAGATAACAGTGTTGTTCCATGATAGAATTCTGTTAAAGACAACAGAGTTGTCAGGGAGAATTTGATTTAAAGAATATGGCTTAAATATTAAATATAAAAACATTTTGTATCTGCTTGCCTAAAATAAATGGTTGGATTAGAATGAACAGTAAACAGTAGCAATGAATGGTAAACAAATACCAACTGTGGAGACTAATTCAAGTACCAAGCCAAAATTAGTCCCTTCTCATAGTTTCTGAAAGGTGTGATTATATCACATTATCATATATTCTATATCTTCTCTATATATTTTATAGATCTGTTTTATATATATAATATACAATACATGTTTCTGTGATTATATCCTGATGTTGGAACTCTAGGTTGAGGATACATACTGAGGTTTATTTGGGGAGGGGGAGCATCAGTATTTTTAAGTTGTCTCTATTCTTCACCTGTGACCTGAAAGAAATTAATTGTTGTCATGAAGAAGGCTGAGTTTGTGTAAATACACCATTCAACGTTTCTCTTTACTGGACAGCTTAGTTGATTTCTGATTATTTTATGTTTTCTTTTAACTTTTAAGAATTACTTTTGAAGTAAGCTGCTTATGTGCATTTGGCCATCTAGTTCACTATACTTTTTCCCAGACCAGGTGAATTTGAAGTAATCATACATATTTAAACACAGAAGTCCCTATGAGAACATGATCTAATATTACACGAATGAGGATAGTGAGTGCACTAAAAACACAAGCCTTTCGCAATGATGAATGCTTCCAAAGTGTAAACTTCTACCTCTTCTCACAGAGACCACCCCTGCAGCCTCCTCCCCCGCTACCTAAACCTTGCCATGTACACCCAGTACAATTCTGCGTACTCAAATCTCATTTGATAGGAAGAGGAAGATCAAAACATTCATCACAGATATTAGTCATATCAATTCATGTTCCGATGGAAGGTTAATGAAAGTGATAGTAATTAGAGCATTATGAAAAGTAAACTAGAATAGAAAAGTAGCCAGTATAGATTTATTTTCTTGGTTAGACCCATGGACTAACATAAATTCTTACTAAATGTTCTAGGACTTCTTACATGTAACTCTGGGTGAGAAAAAAAAATCAAGATGTTACCATATCCGTACATATAATGTGAGAAAAAAGACAGATGAGTTGAAAAAAGTTTTCACCTAGGTTGTGCTGTTTCCTTCCTATATCTTTTGTCTATTTGTTGGATTTTTAGTCTTTCCCATACTTTGGAACAGCGACCCTCTTTGGTGTTTGTATTTTATCTGCTTTACCATGCACATGACTAAAATGTAAGCATAACACTTTGCCTAAAGTCTTAATACCTTAGCCAAAGTGATACTAATGTTCAAAAGATCACTATATGTACAAAATGGGGCAGAGTTACAGACATTGTGTTCATGATGCAGAGTGAAATAAGGAAGCCAATAATTTTTTTACCTCTTTTTTTTTGGTGTCTTCTGTGATTAGAATGCTGCAGCTCGTGGGCCAGTCATCTATCTTCCAGGTCCAATACATAGTCCCCAAGAAAGTGGGAAAAGAGCAGAGGGTAACAATCGGCACCTACAAGCAGGTACGCAATTTAGTGAGAGTATACATAATTTCTGTGAATAGACTTCAACACAAACTCAGAGCTTTGGTGTTCTTTGAAATGCTTGAAAAGCGAAGAGAGAAAGATGCAGGGGAAAGATACTGTAATCCACAGTCACCTGAGATGGATCAGGCATTTAAGAAATGTGACCCATGACCAGAGAGGTAATCCCTATTTCCCAGGTGTCAAGGGCAAAAAAATCAAAAAAGAAGCAGAAATTATGCTCTCATCAACTCAGAAAAAACAAATTAACAAGTAGGGTAAATTATTTTATGTTGATTATTGAGTGTAATGTATATGTTTTTATTTCTGACCCTCAAAAGCAAAGACTTGCAATTTTTAAAATTTTAGCATAAAATGCAGCATATATCATTATGCACACATTTTTATAGATATATTTCCTTGTAAATAACTGTAGGCAAATAATGGCGTGATCTTGCTCTGAAAAGGAAAAATCTTACCGAAGCTGTAATTCAGACTCTTGTTTCAGAATGGGCTCTAGTGGCTGTCTATGATGTTTATAGGTCGTGCATTTAGTGGCCAGCTTTTCCGCTGATTCTAATGCAAACAAAACAGCACCGTTCATTACTAGCAGCCCCTTTTGCTACTCTGGCAGTTAATTTTCCAGCAGACATACTTAAGTAAAAGAAAGGTATTGCCCCAATACAGTTCAAATTGTCAGTTTGGTGGGTTTTAGCCCTCAGACAATGTCCTACCAATAGAATAAACTATGCACAAGGCTTAAAATATTTCAAAAGTCATTGAGGCTGTGCCTTATAAAAATTTAATGTGAAATGTGCTGTCACACTTTTTTTTTTTAGATTAACATTAATATAAATTGCAAAATAGTATAGACACTAACATATAATTTGTATTTATGCTAATTTAATGTATTTAAAACCAGTAGAGTTCAGGGGACAGAATTAGTGTGGATAGAAAAGCAAATTACCTGAGATGAAAAAAAAAACCCATTAAGTATTTAAAATGTTAAGAAAAAAGACAGAACACATTCGTGCTTCTTATTATTTTTGGATAAGATACCATTTCAAAGGAA
Source organism: Ibidorhyncha struthersii (assembly GCA_013398815.1). Lineage (NCBI taxonomy): Eukaryota > Metazoa > Chordata > Aves > Charadriiformes > Charadriidae > Ibidorhyncha > Ibidorhyncha struthersii. The sequence goes on along the minus strand of VZSZ01010242.1, from coordinate 445,219 downwards.
ACATCAAAATACCTCTGTGGGCTAGTATGCTAAGGTAAAAAGATGGCTGCTCTTGATTTCTAATGCCTGAAGCCAGGTCAGGAATACCAGCTGTGATAAATTGTAAAGCAAGTATGTACAGTTTGACAAGCCAAGCAAGGATTTGCTTTCTGGAGTGTTTTAAATCTTTTGTTCTTTAGTACTGTCCCTCCAAATCTCAAAGTTAGCTAAACAGAGCCCAAGATCAGGCATGGGGATTGTAGCAACACTAGAGCCTGTGCTGCACTTTGTGCGCACGTTATTCTCATCCTAAATCTTTAGCTGCTGAAGCTAAGCAGAAACTGTTGAGCACCATAATCCTGATTAAGGAGGAGGAATGTGAATGCAGCTCAGCAGCAACACTATATTACCAGTAACTAAAACATGCTTTCCTCTCAAAAATGTTTTTAATATCTACAGATAGATTACAATAATTACAGTCTATTAGGATTCTTTTATTATTTAAATCTTGCACTATGATAAAAGAATAGAGTCATTAAATGTAATTATGAAGAATTTAGATAAAGAAATTATTTGGAAGATACGTGTTTCTGAGAACAAAATGAGTAGTTTGTCTGAGTATTTTCCATATAAAAAGAAAGCATTTGTGTTATTACTATATTTACTCATGCACTACGTTATAATTATTGACAGTATTATTTTTAATTCTGTTCTGTAATGTAATGGTACCATTTCCCTTTGAAAGGATAATATATTTGGGAAGATGGTTTCTAAAAAGTTTACAGTTTTCAAAATACAGGTATGATTGCACTTAAAGTCTCATCTTCTCGTGGGAGATCTATAGAAACATATATGGCGTATTGTTTGCTTTGTTAACCACATCTGAATCCAGACACTCAGCAAGTACTTCTGTCCAAATATAAAGGGCCATAATTGACAGCTGTTAACAGTTCTGAACACTGTTCTAAACTTAGTGTCCCACAAATCACAGTCCCAAAGTTCAGAGAAGAGGCTGAAAGAAAGCTCTCCCGCAGCGTTCGAGTTATCTTAGGCAATGAGCATATGGGAAAACCTGAAAGACTTTGAAAAGCATTGACATGTAGACAGGATTCGTAACTTTAGCAGCAGGGTCTTGCTGCTGAACATTGGCGTTATTTTTTAAATAACCTCTGTAAGCTCCTGCCTTATATACATGCTTTTGAACATTCACGGATAGTTCTGTAGGAAAAGCAAAGTTGTCTGCAATTAGTCAGCTTTTGTGACATGGTGCTATTTTTACAAGATTGGGTTTAAAAGAGTCAATATCTTAAGGTGGTTTAGAACTATAATGCTTGGGCTAAACCCTGGACTTTTAAGTCATTGTCAGAACGGATTGTTCTTTTAATGGTACCAGAATTTGACTCAGGTTTGAGAAGATGGTCTAAGCCTCTCTTTTTCCTTTATATATATATAAAAAGACTAATAAAGTGTATCAGGATTGCTATTCAAGAAATGAAACAACTTCTGGAAGATGAAAATAAGTCATTCCCTTCTCTCTCTTATTGCTTTGTCTTTAGTGTTGAAGTTATATTCTGTGCAAAATAATTTTAAAAATGAATGCAGCTTCTGTTTGGTGTTCGCTTTATCCACTTACGTATTTATCATTCTTTCTTGTGAAGTGCAAACAACAGAATATTTTAAAAGGCCATTTTTTAATGACAGTGTGCATACATAGCTCTGAAAAAAACCTTATTATGTTTTATATATTATTATAACAGTTGGAAAAATCTTAGAAAAAACATTTTGAAAAGTCTGCAAAGTTCTGGGACCTGAAATACATTCATGAAATATTGTTTCTTGTAGAGTCAGGTCTTCCTCTGTCTTTACCTTATTCACCCTCTAAGAAGTGTCTGTGAAGAATACTATAGTAGACTAAGGAAAGCACTGAGCAGCCCTGGCTATACTTATCTACCTGTCTTCCATACGCTGATTTTACTTTCCATTCAAAATAAATTTGATTGTTTGGGAACATTTCAGTATTTACTTCTGGAAGGCTTCAGTGAACTTGCTTGGACATGAAAGACACATAAAACTTTCACTTGTGTGGTTTGGAGGAAATTCCTGGAGGCTGAGCTCAGGAGTAAAAGCGGTTTATTAGTGGAGCTGGTATAAGCAAAGCATGTGACCGCCGATTTGGATAGCTGACATAAGGTAAAATCCTTTTGCCTTCCCTAGATGAGCACTTCTGCAGCAATCAGCAGGAATTATTTATGTGCTTATTATTACATTTAGATTTGTACTGCTTAAATCCATGCATGTAAGCACATTTGGAAACTCCTTGTGGCAATGCAACATTTTGCCATCTTTCTTTCAATGCTGTTTTGGTTGTGTTACTTTGATTGCTTTCTTAAAGATCAGTGATTCTTAATCAACTGTATTTATATGATTATTTAAATGATACCTAGTTATGCAATTAGTAAAAGTGTTTAGTCATCATCTGTTTTGAACATTGAATTACAATTTGAAAATTCAACTTGTTTATCTTATGGATATCGAAACATCTTTCTCAGGTACCTGTCCCCAACTTTTTCTGGTTCCGCTAAACCATAAAAAGAATGACAAAAATGAACATACTTCTTGAGGGAGTTTTGATGCAAATGTATCTACAAACATAGTAAACAAACTTACAGAATGGGGCCACAATGCTCAGATGTATATTGTACTTCCCACCTAGACACCATGATTCAAAATCATGATGCAGGAACTCCTGCCAAATTGATTTTGTTTCAGAACTGCATAGAAGTGCCCTTATAATGACTCAAGAATTAAAGTCTAAATATTTTGATGAGGATAGTTTCCATACATTAGGCACAGTTTAACTTATCCTACTCAGTGTAAATGAGACTAGGATAAGATAAGATGAACCCACTCTATTTCCACTGTTTATTACAGTCCTGAATCTGATAAAATACTTAGCATTGATCACTAGGGATGCTGAAAAGCACACAAAGGAATACAGGCTGTAGATGCTAAATGATTAGGATTTTTTCTGCAAATGTATTACATTTCAGAGGTTAAGTGGGTAAGGAAAAAATGCACTGAATATTCACTTTTGAGAGTAGATAGCAAATTTGGTTCTTAATGTAATCAAGTCCAAAAATCATTCTATTTTCACAGCTGCATGCCACTGCACACCATTTTGAACTTTGCATTTTGGCACTGGGAAGGAACAGGAGGTTAAAACGTGTGGAGCAAAGAGATTCTCTCACCTCTTTGCCAGTATTGGAATTGAAAGAGGCCTCACAGAGGCTGGACTGTGAATTTAATTAAGCATCCTTTTATAGGGGATCATAAGAGGGAATAATTTCCTTTCTATTCCTGTGACGGCTTCTTGGACTACAGTCATTAAATATTGGTTGGGAAAGGAAGGAAGTTCAGACTGAGTGGATATATGTGTAGTTCCATTCTTACTGCTTGCTGACCACAGCATCTAGCCCAGAGAAGGAAAAGGTGGAAAAAAAGTAATTTATTGGTGGTATAACCCAGCTACAAATCACTGTTTCCCAGAACTCAGAAGGAGATGGGGATGATTCATATCCAAAGCTCTTCTTGGGATGGCTTCTACAATGGTGCAGTCCAAATCCTTGTGCTTTATGACTGGGATGAACGCCTCGGTCTAGCCATAAGCCATCATTGATAAACTATTGAAAACCTTAGAGTAAAGAAGTCACTACTGTTTCTGAGTTGGCCCTTGTTTTGTAGGCAAAAAAGTCAAAGTTTTACAAAGATTAGCATACAAACGCAAGATAAAAATGACTGTCTTTTCTGCTGTTCAAAAGTCCAGCTGACAAAACAATTGCTTCATTTCAACTTTATTTCCAGCAATATTTTCTGAGTCAACTTGACCATTTCCCCTTTTGATATGAAAGTAATTCTGTGAAGGGAAGTCGCTGAACCAGAAAACATACATTTGGTCTCTCTGATTTCTAGTATTCACGACCAATTGAATGCTTATAGAAGTCAGTGAAGAATAATCCCATTTGATTCACTCCTCATTTTAAGTTATTTACAATACAGAGTATGCTGACTAGCACTTTCTTGTGCTGTGTGAAAGTATTAGGTTTTGACTCACAAAGATAGCTGTGGGAAAAAAGCTCTAAATATTACTGAAAATGTGTGCCTTTGCTCCCTTTGTAAAGAGGAATAAGGAATTTAGTTCACACCAGAGATGATACAAAGAATATTCTTCCAATTCATTTTTTATTTGATCATAAACTAAGATCTTGAAAGAAGAATGTCCTGTGTAAACTGCTGTCCTCACAAGACATTACATTTTTTTGCAAGTTCCATTGCAAAGAACACTATTTGAAGTGTTTGTTTTTCTATGCTTACACTAATGTGTTCAGGATACTGACTTTTAAAGATTTTTTCTGGGTCACATTGTATCTCTTTTCAAAGCAAATCTGATCTTCCTCCGTGTGCAAAATGAATCTACATGAAGTCAAATTCTGTGGCATCAGTAAGGACCAGGCATCAGCTGGAAAGGGAAATTAACCCTTGATTCTGATGCTGTTGTTCTGGCTTACAGAGATTTTTCACTGAACTCAAAGAGTGATTTCAAACAGAGCAGAATATCTTTGAGAAGTACTACTACGAATTGAGTGAGAGAAGAAAACCAAGATCTAAACATGACAGATATCTGAACAAATTAACTTCAGGACATTGACACAAAGATACAAGAATGTATGGAAATGTTTTCCAGGAACTCTTAAAAGATGAACACAGGAGACAAAATCATCTCTGCATTAACTTTTCTATTGTTGCAGCCAGACTGCCTTAAGACAAGTTTTAGGATCAGAGCATGTTCATATTCATTCCAGAATACATTATGGTCTTCTGTGTTAACCCTTCCACTTGGTAGACAAGTTTCTTCTTTCTGAAGAATTTTCTTTCCTGATATTGTGCAAATAAAGTTGTTTTTTTTTTTAATTTGGAATAGAAATGTCCTATGTTCAGTTAAGACACAGAGGCTGTAAGAAATTATGAACCTAGCCCATAGCGTCTTTTAAAAAAGTAATTAAGCTTGGGAGATCTTTGCTATAATTTTCTGATATACAGGTAGAGTTGGACAGATTGCGGTTTCAGAGAAGATCATTAAGAATGTTTTTTAATTCAGTCATGTTCTTCTGTATTTATTGATATCTTCTCGAAAGACTTTGGAAGATTTTGGAAAATATCTTTAAAGAGGTGGCAGTAGTGGTCACAGTAAACCACAAACCACAATATTAAAGCAAATATGAAATAGAGTCATGAAAACTTAGAAAACCTGCCCAGCAAGCCAATGTTTAACTTTCAGAACTCATAAACTCAAGTAGGAGCTTAAATGGAATTCCATAATATTTATTACTTTGTCTTTAATTTTATTTTTTGTGTAGTTTTAAAATGGCAACAGCAATGGTCCAGTATGTTTCCTTTGCAACTGAAAATCATTTGCTGAATGATACCAACGTACATCAGATGAAAATCTGTTAGTTATCTTAAAGTAATATACATAGTTAATCCTAGGGATTCTCAATGCAAAGATATTTAGAGGGATTTTTCTTCTTTTTTTTATATGTTTTATTTTGTTTGGTTTTATATCTTTCAGATATGGATGGTCCAAACCAACCCGCTTGTTAGATATTTATATTATATTAAGATTTGTTCTTATTTGCATTATGAAGCTGCATTCTTTTCATTTATCCTGTACACGCACATTATTAAGTGTAGCACTGGTGATTTCAGTAAGGTTGATGTATATTTTCATGGAAAAAAAAGTTCCAGTAGTGGCAAATTATACCTTTTTTGGGGTCTCTGCCTGTCTGCTTGCCTTTTTTACACAGGACAAAGTGGAAAATTATTCTTGTGAAATCCTTGATTTACTATGATTACCATTTAACTTCCAGAACTTGTCTTCTCACTATTAACGATACCGTATTAATCAACTGAAACTTGTTTCACAGGAATCTATCAGGACTTTTTCTTTCATTGACCAGCACCATTGGATTTATTTGAACCAAGAACAGATGTAGCCATTTTGTTCCCCCAGCCACTATGTGATGACTATTTTTGAAAACCTTCCATTAGTTGTTACAGCGCATTACCTGAAAGGCACATACCATGCTCTCTCATGTTTTTTCTTATTGTTATCATTCTTAGTCTAAAATAAAGTAATTTTAGACTGAAAGTGTGGGGATGGTTTTTGTGCAGGAAGAAGCAAACATCCAAGTACTCTCGCACCTGGTGGAGGGTGATCGCTTAGTGATACAGGCTTCTAACAGAGATTTAGTCAAAAAACATTTATTGCTTACCAATAGCAAAAATATATATATATTGAATACAGCAAGAAAGTTCGAAAAGCTTTCAGATCAGGAACGCTTGGATTCTTTTGTCTTTTTTCTAAAACATTTTTTCTATCAGCACTTTTTTTTTTTACTTTAGTCAGAAGCTTTAGGCATAATATTACAGATAATGGAAAATGGAGTAAGAATTAAAGGCCAAAGCATAAACAACGCTTTCAATCTTTTTAACTTTTTTGAGGATAAATAACTGGATATTCATACACATAATGAAAAGAACCTGTGATAAGAACACTTGAAGAAAAAAAAAACAGAAAAAATAAAAACTTAGATTAGTCCAGTTTGTGACAGCAAAATGTTGTATGGGATTAATAATATGAGACATTGTGGAAAAACATAGCCACATAGCCAGGCATACTGACATACTGGTAATTTCTCTCTCTTATACTGACAACAGACCCAGTATCAACTATATGACACTGGGGAAAAAGGTCACCTTAAATCTGAAATTATTCTTTTGGGAATAACTGTGACAATTATAATACCAAAGTAAGCCAGAGATAGAGTGGCATAGCCATGTTCTCTACAGAGAGATGAAGCCTGTTCTTCAATTATTTTTTGATTTCTCTTTTTTTCTAAGATTTACTACATATAGAGCTATAATTGCTAACAGCTTGGTTATGAAAGCAAAATAAATTATCTACAGCTGTGTAAATAACAGTGACTGAACCAAAAAATTAGGGGGAAAATCAAGTTTAGGTCAAACAGAAATGGATTTTTTTAAAATCTAGATTAATTTAAGCAGAAGCTAAAAATATTTCAGTGGCCTTGATGGAAACAGAGTGTTTCATAAACAAAAAAAAATCACTCTTTAAAATATCCTTATCTATTTTCAATTTTAACCAAAATTCTTTAGGCATGGTCCTATTTGCCAAAAAAATAAATAAATTCACTCTGCTATAGAATTAATGTTTCGTTTCATTTTTATTTCAAACCACTTTGAATCCTGCTATAGCAAAAGCACATCTTTTGCACACAATCTTATTTCCTACTCCTTCAGAAATAAGAATTTCTGTCTTCCTATGGAACAATATAATTCCAAACATCACCTGCCTCCTGTCAGAAGGTATTTCCCTCGATGATTAGACATTGCCACAATTATCCATTATGTTGGCATTTCAGTTTCTTTTGAACTGTATGATGCTTCCAGTTGCTACAACTGTTTCCAAATCATCAGACAGTTTTTTTGCTTAATGTGGCCCATGGAGGGCAGGAATCAATTATCCTGGTTCAGGGATCCTGCATGTATCTGCATTGCGGGATTGTCAGGTGCAGATTGATACAGTTGCTCAGCATTACATCCAAAAGGCATTCAAAACTGGAGAGCTGTAAATGACAGGGATGAAATGTAAATTCCCTGGTAGGAACAGTGGTTATGAAAAAGAGAATTGACGTCCCATAGGAAAATATCATTAAAGTCCCCTACAATGCATCCCTGCTTGTATTAGATAGGTGAACAGAGAGGGACACAATGCAAGCTGGGTTGCGTCAGTGCTGTCTCTAATGGTCTAAACACTATAACTGTGCTAATTACAGAGAAAAGCCTTCCTGTGTAGTATAAGGCATTTAAGGGAACAGAAGAGTTCTGAGTGATTGAAATGTCACCAAATTTTGTTTAAACAACTTCTCCTAAACTTTTACTAAGACTTCTATTTTTATCCAAGCCTTAGTACACATGAAAAGGATAATAGATCTAACTGTAATACTAAATATAAGCGTTCCTTACAGGCATTCAGAATGTCAGTTAAATTTTGCAAAGTTTACTTATTCTACCATGAATTCACATAATTTTCACAATACCCTGTTTTATCTTCAACTTTTCACCGAAGAGAGAAATAAACCTAATTTAACAAGTGTGTTTGATCCTCCAGAGTACTTGTGCCGTGGTAGTTAATTCACAAATATATTTGCATTCTCCAGTATAAGTTTATGATATTGTATCAGACTTTGCCTTTAAAATTAATGAGCTAAGTATTTCCAAGAGATAATCTTCTGTAATTTTATCATGTCATCTAATAACGTCTCTATGGCCTACATAAGATCTCTTTGAACTAGTCGGTCTTTGTTCAGTAAGATCAGTCTGATGAGAGTGGACAATACATTTGAGGCAAAAGAATACACTGAGGGACAGTTCCTCAAAACTGCTGAGTATAAATATGAATAAATCCGAGTTTGTATTAGCCAATTATCCATGTAAGGAAAATATTTTATAACAACTGGATAAACTTGTCATTTTCAGTAGAATGAACATTTAACAACATTGAACAAAAGTGTGTGCTTTTTTACTAGTTTTGTACTTTAAATACTTTCTTTTTTTTTAATATATAAATGATGGTGAAAAGCACAGCACCACACTAAAAAGTCTTCTGCTAAATACCTGCAATACTGCATCCACTTTCAGTCTTGGAAATACTTCTTTTATAATGACATTTCTTCACCGTGTGTTGAAGTAAAAGACTAAAGTATACATTTGGTCTGGGTTTTTTTGAGTTTTATTTTTTTATTTTTCTATCTTAAACTGTACTGAGGTGGTCACCAGGGTTTTATACACTGTAGTATCAACTTGCCTTTGCAATCAAGAACAGAATCATATGCTACATACTACGGACCAGAAGCTGCCTTTGAAAACAAATCTTATAAAACATTAAGAGCTGATAGAATTATACATGGTATGCAGCAATATGGATAACTTACTTAACATGTCACAACATCAGCAATGAAAAACATATATATTGTGTTCTAGATCTGATCTTTTCCCTTCTGGACCTTTTGAGTCCCAGAGGAAGATATAGACATAAGCTACTAATGCAGGTAAAATTTAAGATATCTGTCACTCATTTGGAATTGGTGTTTTCTGTCAAAATTCAGATCATGTCAAATATTCTTACACATAATTCTGGTATTAAGCTTTTATACTCACATTTTTGTTGGCACGTGTGTTTTTTATTAAATGGTTGCTAACATTCAGTTCCACAGAAACAGTAATCTAATGGCTGTCCCTCCTCTCTCTCAAGATATCAAGAATTTCTTGCATTTGGTCTAGAATTTTTTTCTTTTTATTTGCCTGACAGAATATTTTTCAGTCTTTTGGCAGTCTGCAAAAGTGGGATTTTATTATAGAAAACAGTGCTTACTTTGTATAGGTTATATTTTATAATAGAAACAACTTTTACTTTAGCCCCAGAATTCCACCTTCTGATTTACACCAAATAGCTCATCTACCTTTTGGAAAATGCTTTGTGGGGATGGAGAGGTAAACAGATCTCCTATTGTAGCTTTATGATAATGTAGAAATCTGTCTTCAGGAAAGGCAGCTTTTGCAGAAGATGCTTGTATAGCTGAATATTGATGGCTTGCTGTGAGCTAGAGAAAAGGGTTGCATATTTCCACTTTCAAGTATTTGTGTGAAACAGAAAGTAGACAGCCCAGGGAGGTCCAGGAAAACATGGGCCATAAGAAAACACAAGGGACCTCCGGACACTGAGAAACCTGGACAGCTAGCCAGGCTTGATTTGGGGTTTTTCATTACATGTTCTGTGTCTGCCTGACATTTCTTCAAAGTTTTCTTGTGCATCCCTAAGGTCCTCTTTATATTTGGTTGGATTGCCTTCTTGCCTTTATACAGAGAATACGTTGGGTTTTGTGGTGTTTTTTTTGGTTGTTGTGGGTTTTTTAATGAAATTTTAAATATCTATTATATAGTGTACAGTATTTATCTAAAATATAAAATAATGTGTTAAGCCATCCTTAACCACTCAATATGTGTTTACTAAACCTAATGAATAATTTGAAACTTAGATATATGACAGGAATGAAAAGCAGCAGTCAATCGATGAATGAAGTTGGGGTAACAGGGTTTTAGCTGCTTAAGTATAGAAGTAAATTCACGTATTGAAAAAAAAAAGTGCTGTGCAACAGAACAACAAGAAAAAGTTTTTTACTGCAATGCAATTCTCTTTTTGTTATTGTTTTCCTCCTCTCACCTTTAGATAGTTATGAAGGAAGCTGCCACATGTTTCTACCATATGTCTTGTTCTGTTCTGCCTTAATTCAGTGGATAACACATCAGCCAGTCTTCATTTTTACTGTGTTTGTACATCAACAACAATATATGGAAAATAGGTTTATGAATTTTCTGACTTTCACAGTATTCATCAGTGCCACTGGCTGCACACTTCTGTAGCTAGATGAGCCTTAAAATTGCTGAGAAACAGAAATAGGCAGCAGTGGTGTCAACACATGGCGGTTTGTTATGGGAACATATTCTCTTCAGTGCTGTATCTAAATTCTTCAGATCAATATGTGATTTGTGGTTCTTCAAATACTCAATTATCTCAGGTTTTGAAGATCTTGCTTGAAGACAGCAGAAAGAGTATTGATTTGTCTTTAATATAATACTTTTTGAAAGTGGTGCTTGAAAAAATTTCAACTTTAAATGTCATGTTTTCCTATAATTATTTTGATCAAATAAGTATAGCATTTGATCATTATAGGCATGGGTAATTTTGCCAGTTTTTACAGAAAACATTGCAGGATCTTTGACGAAAATACTTGTTTAATCCTTTCTATTTTCTCCATTGCTTACAGTGTGAGACAAGTGATAGTTATAGTACAATGATCTAACGTAGCCCTAACACACCAATACATTTTGAACTTTCGTGTTGTATGTTTAACTTCAACAAAGATTAGGGTGGTGAAACACTGAAAAGCACAGTCAATAAAGGACACTAAAAACTGGGCATTAAATCACTGATAGTAGTTAAATATATGGCAGTGTTTATTGTTTCCATTTTGAGAATGAGAAATACTACGAATGTTGCAGTAAATGGAAGCATACATGCTGTGATAAATAGCCATTTTTCAGTTCTGCTTATTCCATGACAAGTGCAGTCAAAAATACACTGAAAGAGTTTCTTTAAGATGGTTTGGGAGACAGGGGATCAGAAGATGAAACAGTGTTTCATTATTTCTTTCTTCAAATAAAGCAGGAGCAAACATGACTGTAATTATGACCCTTTTAAATAAAACATAATTCATTTTACACTGGTATGTACACAGAACTCTGCTGCTATTTGTAAAAGATCTCCTCCCTTCAATTCTTTACTTTTATTCCTAGTTGGAAAAATCAATGAGAGATTTTAAAAAGCCAGGTCAGTAACACACGGACTATGTTTTCTGCAGTGACTTGCTGCTCCCTAACTGGTCTGTGACATGGGAGTCTCATGGCCACAGTACATTTTGTGAATTGTGACATATAGTCAGGTTAAGGGATCCTGTAAATCAAGTTTTTCAGAATGGCTTGTCCATTCTAGAGAACTAAAAATATATTAGCTTAAATAGCCCAAATAGGTTTTACAAATGGAAATATGTTTGTGTTGAGCTAAAAAACACAATCGCTAACAAAATGCAATCTGTAAGAGCATCCCATTCAGTGCTACTATATTTCAGCTACAAGATCTTAACTAAAGAAGATAAGATTCCTACCTCATTTATTTCATTTGTATAATATAGCATGCAAGTGAACAGTTGCCCCCATCAAACTTTGTGCTGAAGTTATAGCCACTTAGGTAAGTGGGTAACACCACTGAACTTATGAAAAAGGATTAACATTATTTAACACTAGAAATTATTTTCCTTGGTTGAAACTTCCCTCAGCCACTTTTTTTGGATGGAGTTCGTTTTTTCTTCAAGTCTCAGAGGAAAACTGGAAATGATAGCATTTTTGCTCCTGCTCAGCTGGAGATAAACCAGCACAAGGTTGAAGACATAGAAGAATACTTTGCTGCCTTGCAAAGGCATCTGCAAGTAATGATGCAGGCAGAACAGCATAGCAGGAAAAGATTTCGCCTATGACCTCACTCCGTTTTGGACCCTATTCAGGAAAACACTTAAGCACATATTTCCTGCTCCTTATTACGTCCCACTAGAACTTAAACACGTGCTTAAGTGTCCTTTGGTGCAGGAATGCTTTCCTGAGCACACACATCAGAGAAATAGACTTCCCTCCCACCACCCTGCTCCTTTCTGCCTTCCTGCCTGCTGCCTCTGTCAGCACAGCTGCAAGGATGGCGTTCATCTAAACACGCGGGCAATTACCTGCACCTGAGGATCACCATATCAGACAACACAAAAAATGTGTTTCCCACAGTTTTGCTTAATGACTGTGCAGTCTACTCAGGGCTTAATGAGGTAAAAGAGAAAAGCTGTTGGGAGCTTCTGCTTATTTTATATCAACAATGAACTTCCATGATTCTTGATCTATGCGGATAGGTTGAATCTTATAGATTTAAAGGTATCCTCATTTGGCAGTAATGACTGAAATTTCATCCATGCTATTAGATTATTTTCATGCTGAACAGAGGTTATTTGCAAACATATTCCTTTCTGTTTTGCATCTTCTGTTCTTAAAATCTGAACTGGATGTATATGGAGCTCAACACTGTATATTCCACATTAGTAAGCATTCCTGTCTTGATTGTTCACGTGCCATGATATGAAGTAAGGTAAGCTCCATTGCTGCTCTTTGCTGGAGGGCTAGTTCCACTGGAGATGTTCAAATGATTTAACTACTATACACATAATTCATTGAAATGTTTTAATGGTCAAAGAGAAATGGGAAAATGTGCTGTACAGTCTAGATGCGCTAAGGGTAAGGACATTACTTTTTTTCTTTGTCCAGTTTTGTCTCCATATTTTTTTCTATGCACAGAAAGATTGTCGTAGGAAGAAGCTTCATTTCCAAATCTGATTCCTTCCGTTCATAATAAAATCTTTATTAAAGAAGCACTGGAATGAAGCTAAATTAATCATGAGCAGTTAGATCCACGAACACATTTATGTGCAACAACACCGAAAACTGCAGCACATAACAGTTAGGCATCTGCTCCCTGTAGCTGCTCCATGCCCTGAACAAGATGCCCAGGCTCCTGCTGGATTTTATGGAGGCAGCTGGACCTTTTGGAGTGAGGCTCATAACAGGTTGACTGCTGAGGGGGAACAGGCTAATGTTAGTGGTGTGAAATTGCTGAGAACAGAAAAATGAATCTGAACCTGGGTCCTTCTCTGAGATCAGGCAGACCCTAATCGAGTAAAGGATAATAAACATGGCAAGGGGGGTGGAGCACATCTGTAACCCTTCAGACACAGAAGGGATTCGCATGACACCTGCTTGAGAGCTTCTTACTGCTTCTTCTTGTACAAAGCATGTGGTAGATAAATAAAAAACTTGCTCACTGTCCACTGCAGAGCCTGTGCACAACAGCCTCACTCATCCAGAGAGCAGCGAGGCACAGCAAGAGCAGGAATGGTCCTGCTGCGAGGGTGTCGGATCAGGTGCATAGTGTGCACTGCCAGCTACGTCAGAGATTTCTTCCTCAGGACTGGGCAGTGCCCTAAATTCTACATTTGCTCATCTGAAAAAATTGGAATAATGATTACATTTACCTCAAATGCTAACTAAATGCAAATTATTGTTTTCCTGAGTATTGTACTCACCACACCATAAAACAAAAACAAATCTGATTTTACCTACCTGTCAGCTCTCTCCAGTAAACACCTGAAGGTTTGTTTTGCTCAACTATTCATCACCTTTCTACTCTTATATATTTTGGGCGTTTTTGGTTTAATCGTGAACTAAATTGAAGTATTTCAGTCATCAGTCCTTGAATAACTCAGAGAATAAAATGCATATTCAAATTCAAAATGCATATTCAAATCACTTGGAATTAACAGGCCAAGTATTAATTACTGATTTCTGTGTAAATGTATGTTTGTATATATCTACACCTATTTACTTACATACATTGCTGAATATATGCATATATCTATAATAAGACTATCTGGTCTTAAAATGCCTAACTGCAAGCAGAAATTCACAACAAATCAATATTAGGAATTTAAATGAATCACTTTAATTAAATAAATTAATACAAAAGCAGTCACTGCATCAACAGAAATGCATTTTGCTTTCATTTAAATAAATAAAAACTATTTTTACTTCAGTATAAACTATGTATGCACCTATGATGAGAAAATAGAGCCATGGCTTTAAGCCGTTAATTCATTTAAGAATATGGGTGATTTTAGTTTGTGGGGAGATCCTGCAAAAAAATGAGGCCGACATGCTTAAATTTAAGCACTTGCTAAGGTAATTTACAAACTAGGAACTGAACTCATGCTTTCATCTGTCTCCTTTTAAAAAATTATTAAATTTTATTTAAATTCAATAAATTTATAAAATTTAGAAATCAAGTCATTTGTGCAAACTTCAGGACCTGACCTTACTGAAAATCAAATATTTTAGATTTTTTTTTTATTAGAAGGATATCTGAGCGTCTGAATCATTTCTGCATAAACAAGAACTTTTTCGTGTTAGTAATCTTATTTTACTTAATGGAAATGTTTGTGTTAGAGTAATGTGACAAGCATTTGTGAAATTACATCTAATATTGAATTGTTCTGTATTTTTGGCACAGTGGACATTGATGTAAAATATTAAACACTCAGCACTGAACACACTGCCAGATATGAGGAGTACTAAAAGTAGGATCGGGATGTTCCATTAACTCTATTTATTTGAAAAATGAATCTGGTGTTTGAGTCTAGATTTGTTTTTAAAAAAAACTAGTATTTAGAAAAATGGTAATTTTGCTACATGCAAGGTGTTAAATAATTATTACATGGTTTTAAAAAATATGGTAAAGAAGAGTACAATTATCAAGCTAAGACACTTTGTAAAAAGAAAAAAAAAACTGTTATGAGACTGTTTCATGACCAAGCTATAAAACCCACGCAAAATATATTTTTTAATAGAAATGGAAGCAAGTATAATAGAAGAAGGATCTCAAAATGTAATCACAAACTCTATTACTGCTTGTAGTGTTATACTACCAGGAAAAGAATAACAATATACACACCAATACAAGTCTAAAATTTAGCTTCCTTAATCTAGTCACCAAGGTAGGAGGTAAAGGTCGTGCTGCACAAACTTTATAATAATAGTTGTTGGTTGGTTTGTGTTTTCCTTTTTTCTTTTTTTTTTTTTTTAATAGGAAATAGGATGAAGCAATATTTTGGGGGTTTTCTATTTTACATTTATACAAGTGACTAATGGTAATGAAGTTGTTTTAGGAAAAGAGAACTTCAGCTTGAAGGTGTTTAAAGATCACTAGTGCATGTGCAAAGAAATACAGCTGCCATTATCTAAATCTAAGGAAATACCAGAGTAGGAGCTCTGAGCTCTTGCTGCTCCAAGACTTGGGCAACTGCAGACAGGACAGGAATAAAAGATGAGCAGAAAAGGTGATTTTTTGACTGTAGGTCAAAACACACAGTGTGCCCCTCTTCCCTCTGGGCTTTCTCTGGAGTCTTCATGGGGGCAAGAGCAAGATGGGGCAGCACTGCCAGGCTGGGAAGCGGGTCGAGGATGGCCGTGTCACAGCTCAGGGGCAGCCAGGCATTTGCAAGGGGCTCCCGCTGCGAACACAGTACCCACGGGCTGGGGTTAGGCTGAGGCTGGCGTTGCTATGCGTGTTGCTATCGGTGAGAGAGGAGGTGCAGAGGCCATGGCCCCTGTTACCCCACTGGCACCACCTGCCCTGGGGCAATGCACCACCCAGCTGGCCTGGTGGCCTCTGTTCTCATACTGGCAAGTGTTCATTCCTACCAAGCACCTGGTGGATGTTTCAGTTAAAATCCTTTAAGTGGATGGAGGCAAACCTGAGACGTGCTGAATGTTCAGACTGCTACCAGGCAGTGATTTGTCCTTATTTTGCAATGACTCACAAAGAAAAAATATGTTTTTCTGCACGAAACTTTCTATTGTCTACTACTGACAATGGAAAAAACAGCAGGACCAGTTTACACAGATTTTGTCTAACCTCTTCTAATTGCTTTTGAGAAGATGCAGAAATGCAGAGATTTAAAAGCAATTGTAAGAGCAAGAGACTGGCTAGTCATGAAATTCTCGTAAGTGACGATAAAGGCTAACAGCAAAAGAAGAGTCTGCTCCCAAACACCAAAACTATACTGAATGCATTTTAAAAAAAAAAAAGTATACGAACATTACTGGAATTTAAAATAAAGTTTGTCAATAAAAGGGAAAATTAAATGAGGCTCAGTTAAAATAGCATAAACAGAACTGGTGGCAGCTTCTCTCGAAGAATTCTTAACTACAGTTTTACAGGGATCAGTTGCTAGTGTGTGATCAAAAGTAGCCAAGTGTTTGGATCAAATTTTTTGAAAAATAATACCAAAAATTTTTCTGGTTTTTCAACTCATGGTGAAAAGTTTCAGGTTTGTTTCTTTTTCAGCAGTTATTAACTCGTATCTGTAGCTCAGGCTTGCAGATGTATATTTAATGATGAGGAATAGTGGTGTCAAAGCATTTCCAGAGAGCATAATCTCAGCAAAGTATTCCTTCAAGACATTGTTTCTCTGCATGGAACGCATTAGACTGAATGAGTCTGAGTACTGTAGACCCTCACACAGGCTGAGGGGAGAGTTGTGTGTTTCGCCAGTGACATGTGGAAAAGCAATCAGACACTGGATTACATGGCTGTCATTGTCCATTTGCCTTCTTTATCTCTACTCACTCTAAGCCCTTGCAAGGCCTCACTGGTAATGACATTGCTGCATAGAGCAAGACAAAAATGTGCAAGAAATAATGGTTTTGTCATATTTGGACTTTATGTTTGCAATTTATTTGCAAAGCAGTTGAAATTTCTTTATTCTGAATACAATTTTTCAATTATATACTTGGAGAAATATTGCTAAGTATAAAGGTTACTCTTAAACTGTTGGAAGGTTTTTGTTGTTCATGAATCACTCTTGGTTGAAGGTGACTGGCAACCTATACATATCCTATTACTTCATTTTCCCACCAGTTACCCCAGTCTTTGTATACAGTCTTTGTATTTATAGATACAAGGGACATCTAAATAATTTTGAGGAACTGGGATGTTTAAAGAAGTGGAATGCCTGCTGGCTGGGGGACACAGATTTCCCTGCACACGCTTTGTTGCAGAGTCTAGGTGTGAACTTGCCAATTCACCTGCCTGCCTGCAGTCCACACCTGCTTACAAGGATTCGTAGGACACTCAGATTAAAGCTAGTCTCTGTATGTTCGTTATGCTGCTTCAGCAGCATAATACACGTATCCCATAGTGAGAAAGCAAATAGCTGAAAAATTTTGGGTAACCTGTGCTCTTTGCATACTCCTGTCTGCACTAGAAAGAGCATTGTTTTGGCTATACCTTTAGATGTTGAATAAATAATAACAGGATCTAGCCTTACTGAAGAACTAAGAAAACATAAGCCTCTACATACTATATTCAGAACAAATTTTTCCTCCCAAAGTGTGTTATATAATAATGACTTTTCTTAACTGTAGATGTAAACCCTGCAGTTGATTGGTTGACATTTAGTGTTTTGGGGACAGAATTCTGCCATTGTTTATCATTACTTCTAACCAGCAGTAGGTACTGCCATCTTTGGAGAACATGGGGGGGTGGGGGGGTGTTTGTTTTTCTTTCTTTTACTGTGACTATGAACAACCATGAATAGGTCCAATTTTGGTTTAGAAAAGAATAAAATCCTATGTATCACTGTAATTAATTTAGATTCTGTAAGCCATTTTACATTAATTTTAATAAAGATGATATATGCACTGGAGGGGCCTTCAGAGTAGCAACAAATTCAGTAGAAGAGAAAACTAACATGCTTGTAACATACAGAATGTATTGTGTCTTGGTTTTTCTTACTAAGCTTGTAAAGTTTATAACTTTAACAATAGAATGCTCATCAGAATGACTTAAATGGTCGTTAAATTGGATATCCAAACACAGAAATAATTACATAAATATCTAGCTGTGTCTTTTAGCCTGTTACATAGAAAATATCACAAGCTACAAACACTGCTTGGTAAATGCTGCAGCTTAAGAGTCTAACAACTGACCTTTCTCAAAGCTTTTCCCATTGACAGCATAGCATTTGATGGAATAAGTCATAATGATTTTAGCTTTGTATTCATAAAGGAGTGAAAGATGATTACTTTCTGTGGAAATAAACAGATAAGCACTCAGTGTCCTCTGCAGCTGATGAACAACACCCAAAACTGTATAGCACTCTCAGGACTATAAAAAAAGACAGGATTATCTGTTTCAGCCTCTTTCCTTGTACTTTCTTTACTGACCCTTAACTAGTAAGGACCTTTGACTGCAAAATAGGGAGCAGCTTAGTAATGTATCTTTCAGAGCAAAATCTGCTACTTTGATCTTTTTCATTTTTGCTTTGCAAGTTCAAGGCAACTGTTTCCCTCAAAAAAAAACAAAACCAAAAACAAACCCAAGCCCAACCAAACCGGCCAACAAACCCCCTGAGAATGTTATTCAAAACAAGTAACATCCGTTTAATAGAATGTTTTCTCTTCTTTAATTAAAACATGACATGTTGCTAACTTGACTATCAAACCAAGAAATAGAGTATTTGAAAGAAATACTTTTTCTCAGGGTACATGTGAAATTATGCAGTGGAAAGTTCCTTACTGGAGAGATAATAAAGCTCCAATATGGATTGATAGTATCTTGGATTGAGGAGGAGCACAGAATAAAATATACCCTAAGCAATATATCTGAAGACTTTGTATCTCACATGTACGTGTCAAGAGAAAAAAAAAAAAAAAGTACCAATAGGACAGGGCCTGCAAAACAGTCAGTTTGCTTGTCAAAGTAAAGTTTTCTGCAATACTTTTTCTTATGCTTTATTTAGTCTCATTTTCATTATCTTAACTGAGTGTGCTTCTTCATTTTGCTGGGAGGATTCACACTGCAGTAAATCACACAGCTCATTTTTATTTTTCCTCTTGATATTTATTCTACATTTTTCTTCATTTTGAAGTCACCATTTTTCTTACACTTAGCAGGCCAAATCCAGCTCCCATTTAAATCAGTCTCCCACTGACTTCAGTGGGAATTGAATCAAACTTATATTCCTAATGCCATGTCAAATTATTAGTCTTTCTCCTTAAAATTTTTATCCTTCTGACACTTGCAAGCCCACTCTTTAGTTGTTCCTTTTGTTCATAGACATTTTTTTGTGAAAACACCTGCTGTCATTCTAAATACGGTACTTAGCTCTTCACATAGAAGACATTGTGGCCACAAGTTAAGAACCAAGGAAGTAGTTTTCAAGCTATGTGCATCTTTGGTCTCATCTAAGTTATGCGTTCTGTAGTTTACACGATTAGAAAGCTTGTTAAAAAAGGAATTAAAATAATTGTCATCTGTAATTACGTAGGAGAACATGCACTCAGGAAAACTTCAAACTCACTTTGTGATACCAACATTGGCAACACAATGATGAAGAGGAAGTATTTCACAACCAGACATTACCCCATCAATCAGTTTGCAGTCAGGAGAAAAATTGACTTTGTCATGATATGGTTCTTAAAGCAAAAGTAATAAATTCTATACAAACGGCAAGCCTACAGCGTAGCTAATTTATTCATTATCCACCCCAGAAAAATAATTAAGTCATGCTTTCTTTCCTGGCTCTTCATTACAGTTTAGCCTTTTTCTGCAGCAGTCAGTGACTGTATGCTTATTAAAATAAATTAGCTGCAAAACTTTTAACTCTGTCTTAAAGAAAAACTAATCCACTTTTCTAGTGGAAGCAACATTGATTAAATAAACCTAGTTTCATGCCGAGCTAACTAATTCCTTTAACCACAGTTTCCAATCTTAAATCATGTTGTATCTGTATTAGTTTGAAAAGTATCTAATGAGCTGTGAGTTTATAATTGCTATTAACCTCTTTCTGTGTGCATTTCATTTTTTTTTAGCCTGGGTGATTTTAGTGATGGAACGAAATCACTGTGCAACCTATAGGTATTATTGTACTCATGTATTTTTTTTCCAGCATGCACACATACACTCATTCAGACATACTCTCTTATTCCTCTGATCCAGCTGTTTCAGACAGGCTGCCTTGACATAAAGTAACTTCAGCTGTATCAAACTGCTTCACACAGTTACTAAATAGGAAGATCGTTTTAAGAAAAAAAGTGTTTAAAAACTTGCTTATATATCAGAAACATGGAATGCAGGGCATTTAAAATAACATGTGAACCTGATACACAGACATGCTGAGCTGATGGAAACAATTCTCTCAAAACCTTTGGGTTTTGCATAAGAACTACATTGTACATGGCCAAATGCTACAAAATAGGCAAATACAGCTGAAGGGATTTTCCCTGTGTGAACTATGTAGAATTGCCCACATCATTACTTTTAAAATATATAGGTTCATATTCTTAATAATAAATATTTTCTTTAATGCCACCAGCAGTAGTCAGCCACCAGATCACTACGTAATCTAGGGACGGGTCAGTCAGATCACAGACTCACCAGTTCCCACAACAAAAGAGATAATAAGAACCTGATGTGAGATGGCAATTAAATTAATATAATAATAAAGCCA
This sequence comes from Ibidorhyncha struthersii, assembly GCA_013398815.1. Taxonomy (NCBI): domain Eukaryota; kingdom Metazoa; phylum Chordata; class Aves; order Charadriiformes; family Charadriidae; genus Ibidorhyncha; species Ibidorhyncha struthersii. The sequence continues at coordinate 424,388 of VZSZ01010242.1, read as the reverse complement.
GGGACAAATCCATCACCCCCTTCCCAAGACCAACCTTGTCACAGGACATCAGAGGGGCTGGCTGATGCAGAAGCACAGCTCAGCAATAACTTGCAGCCTGAGGGTGCCGACGTCCACTGCTCGTGCAACGATCCCCTGTGCACTGGTGCACTTCCAGTGGCTCTGAGTATTTATAAAACTCTCAGCCTCATCTTCAGCACCCCATTCAGCTCCTCTGCACTAGGAAGGGCATTTTTCTAAAGAAGCCATGGACTTCATGGATCTTAGTCCCTGTAGTCCCTCGTTACCAGCTGGCAAAGCTTCTCAGGATGGCACAATGCTGTTCCACAGAGCAGCCAAACAACCTCCTGTTTGAGGTTGGCTTTTGTCTTGGTGCACAAGAACCATTTTGATGAAAGTATTCATGAGGCAGGACATGCTCTCAGCTCAGTTAATTCATCAGCAAACAGCAAAGTACTAGATGGTCCTTGGCAACTGCTCCATTTTCTGGCCTGCCTGAGCTCTATGGGACCTCAGGCAGGGAGCACAGGGATACAGGACCTGTCACCCCATGGGGGCAGGAGGGTCTGGTGCTGCCCCGCTGCTCGGGTGGACCCTTTGTCTCCCAGAGTGGGCAGCCATCGGTCTCCCTGCCGTAATCTGCAAGACCACGCCACTTCATCCCATGCAATAACTCTTCAAACTTCCTATTTAAAAATTCACAGGTGCTGCAAGACTGGCAGAACAGAGAGAGAAAACATTTTCTTTATTGTCATTCCCCCCGCCCCCTTTCATTCACTTCCCTTCCCTTTTTCTGTTCAGCTCGTTTTATCTTAGCCAGGCTGCCAGCACAAGGGTGGGAAGGGAATAAGTCTGGTCTGACATAAAACTCCTCTTCTATAGACAGGATCCCACCGAGGGACTCTGGCTAAGAAAGTGTTCGACATCTTGTATTGATATCATCTTTGGTCTTTTCTTTACACTGTGGTTATAGCTGTATCACATGAATTTTACCTATCCACAAATTTTTTACTTAACAGCAATAATCAGAGTAGAAACCAAACACTAATAATTCATTGAAGAGAATCTTTCAAAAAAATTAAAATTTTATACCTAGTAGTCATAAGCAGATTGTTTTTATGCAATTGTCTGACTAGGCAACATGCATATTCAGGATTTTAGCTTGTTTTCAGTTATTTTTGTATCTTTTGGCATCTAGCTATGCCAAAAATTGGTAAATTGCTCTATGTTTACATCAGTGAATTATTCGGTGAATGTATCTTACCCATTTCAGTTGAAAAGCAGGGGCTATGATGGAACTGCTTCAGAAGTTCTTGTTATAGTAATATAGTTAGTTCTTCTAAGAGCTTATTTGAAGAAAATATATTTCCTCTTGTATTGATACAGTGATGAAAAAATTTACAGTTTTCTGGAATTAATTTGGTGTTAATATTTTCCAGTTTGTGTGATACACTTGTATCTAGTGACAACTGAAGGCCTCTAATAAACTAAACAAAGAATAAATGTGTTCTCTGTAATTGTTCTCCTAGTGATTCTCACATCAATGACAACTCATGTCATTTGATGTATGGCACTGGCTTTCTGTTCCTGAACTGAATAATCATAAAGCTTACCATTAATTAGGCTTCGAGGTAAAAATATTTTTATTATTGCATGTGTAACAAAACAATGTTGTTAAGTATAATCTTCAAAGTATTCTCTTCAGACTAAAGTAAAAATTATTAGTTTCTGGTAGACCTATATATTATGTTTTTGTCAGCACAAGGTCTGTGTGGAAGCAGATGTTATAGAGAGAGCAGTACAAGATAGCAGGGATTTTTTGTAATGCTTTAGCCAGAATTAGGTTTTGAAAGGGAACTGGTTCTAGGAACTTGATTATTGACACTGGGATGAAAGTCCTGAAAGAGAGGATTACTCTGCATGCTAAGTGACCATTTTGTTTTCAGCCTCATTTATACATCTAAATAAAACAAGTTACACTTAAAATATATGCAGTTTGCCTGAGTTTCAGCAGCTGTTTTAAGAAGTGTGAACCATGTTGGTGAACCAAGCCATCAGGAGAAGGATAATAAATGCCTTCATACACTCATTATTAACTAAATTGTTTTTTCAGTAGGATTTTAATTAATACACTAATTTGCTAAAAATATTCACAGAATCAAACTTCAAAGTCATTCAGCCAAGTCTAAGAAAACAAGCGCAAAAATAAAAGCATGTGTGTGCATAGTTACACATATGTACAAAAAGACACACATGTTGTAGGTGAACATTTTATACAAAACCAAGAATAAGAAGAACCAGTTATTGGATCAAGATTTAAGGCTCTGATAAGACTCCAGGAGCAGAGATTGTCTTCTTACATCGAAAAGTGCCCTGTGAGCTCATAAAAACAAAAGATGACATGATTGTTTTTGACATTTTATTGTTCATAAGGCACACAAATTCCCAGAGTACTTTACATTTATATTAGAATATAAGGTCCTCCCTTATAAAATTTTTATTGAAATTGAGCAAATAAAACATGAAACAGTGAGGTGCTGCAATAAGAAAGAGGATTATTGTACTTTATTTATTCTAAGACTGACAATTGTCAACAAAGAACATTTCTGGAAAGTCCAACTTTGCCTATAACCTTTGGCAAGAAGATTTTTTTGTGCCCTCTTTCAAGCATACATTACATTTCATTCACTTTTTCCTCCATAGATATGCTATGGTCCCCTGTTGCTGAAGCATTTTGAATGTTATTATTTTTATACAGTAATCAGAAATTCATAATTACCTGTTAAAAACGAAGGTGAGTGAGCATGTGATTTCTTTTATTACTATTTCTCAGATTTTATCAAAATTATAGAGAATAAAAGAAGTATAGGATAAAGCATGAATACGTGGTATTTTCGTGCTATGTTTATTCTTACTCTCATGTAGCTAAAAATGTTTTTCAAAGTATTTAATTATTTTTAAGAAATACTAAAAATCTAACAAATCTGATACAATTTGGCTTTGTATGTCACATTGTCCACATGCATGTCTGTTCCTCAATACTCTTAAGGAATGTTGAGAGGAATGAGATCTGATGTTCCTGAAATTAAGGACTTGAAATAGAAATTTTACTGTAATTCTTCTACAGCCAGTGGAAAGACATGGGTGACTCCTCAGACACAAGTCTGGGGAACCCTCAACCTCCCTCTGGAGACTCTGTGATGACTCAGAAGGGAGCGTATGGAGACTAGCTTTCCAAACTAGACACTTCAGACAGTGACTCACTCCCATTATGACACAAATTTTGTGTCAACACATTTCAGCAGTTTCAATATTATGATTTCCAAATCATAATAGCAGTCATATTTCACACAGAATGAAATCTCAGCTGTGTTTCTAAAAGGCTCCGGTAACTTACTGTCTTTGGGTTCACAATCTTCAACGCTTGAAAGGCCTGAACTCTAACACACGTGTCAGTCTAGGGTTTTAAGGGAAAAAAAATGCATGTTCTTCTTCCTTAAGCGCCTTTATTTTCATATCCATGCTACTCTTCACTGGATCCTGTCTCCGTATGCTAAGAAATGTATTAAAATAGGTGCTCAAGAAGGACTGTCCCAACAGCCACTCAGCTGGTGCTGACTGTTTACTTCTCCTAAAATTAGGTCCTCTGACCTTGTTCAAGTGAATGCAAGTCCCCCAGCTTCATAACTAGCTAGAGAAAGTAATCCCAATACTTGCAAAAGCCTGTCCTTCACAGTCTTATGCTAGCACTTATTGATGTCATTATCTTCAAAATGGAAAGGATTTTCTTTTTTTGAGTGTTATTAGGAACGAGGAATTAGCTGTTTTGATACTGTAACTTAAAATTCTAAGGACTTTCAAATTAAGAGACATGCTGTACATTTTCAATGAACTAATGTGCAATTTGTAACAAGTGAAATATATCACATGAAAATGATTTTGCAGTGATCTAAACCCAATTAACCTCAAAGAATGCTATATGAATATAGACTGTGAAAGATTTTAATTATAGCTGGAAATGCTATGCAATTATTGACCAAGTTTGGCAGAAACATTTTATGTTGCCTACTGTTACTACGTACTGTTAACTTTTAATGTGGAAGCAGGAAAAATGAATATCAAAGCAGAATGGTAATTTGAAGAGTTACAGATTGAATACTTGTTGACCACTTGAAATAATTTAGGCAGTCTTTCAAAAATAAAATTTCCTTTCAAAAAGGGAAATAAACCATAGCTTTTATACTACAGGTATGTGCTTGAAAAAAAATATATTAGTAAAGGACCAAATATTGAGAAGTGCCAATTGCTGTTTCTAATTATGAAAATGTTTGCTACTAATCTTATGAGTCTACTTCAAAGTCTTCAATCACACAGAGCTCTGTTATTGTCTGGAACTACAGTTTCGGAAAAAAAATGTAGTCTGAAGTATTTGTGATATTTTTGTAGTAGCTGGATAAAGTTAAAAATTGTTCCAACTGTTCCTCAATATATAAAATCAGGGACAAAACAGCAGAATGCTTGCAAATACATCTGTGATGTCTTTATTCTATTTGGAGGTTCAAACAGGTAATACAAATAATCTTCATAAAAAATACGGTGGACAAAATTGTAGCTATAATAAAACAAAATTTAACATTTTTGTTTCTTTTTTTCAGAAGAAAAACAAATCACTTCTCTGTATTCATTTGTTGTCTAATTTGAGCACTCACAGGAGTACAATAATATTCCCATTTTACAGACAAAAATTAGGCAAAGAGAAAGTTAAGCACTTGAATAAAGGGTCTGCTAAGGGATTCACTATAAAGTGATGTTCCTTCTATTAAGAAGCTGTGAACATAGCACGTATTTTGTGCTTTCATGTTACACAAAGCTCTTCTTGGACTGCACAAGGTAATGCTGCATTTGACACAGAAACAGAATAATTTAAGTTGTAAGGGACCTCTGGAGATCATCTGGTCCAACCTCTCTCTCAAAGCAGAGCCAGCTTTGAAGTTAGAGCCAGCTTCGAAGTTAGACCAGGTTGCTCAAGGTCATATTCAGTCGAGTTTTGAATATCTCCAAGAACAGAGATTCCACAACCTCTCAGGGCAACCTATTCCAGTACTTGACCACCCTTATTTTCAAAAAAATGTTTTCTTATATCATGATCTATTGTTATTTATATACTCTTATGGTAGAAAAATCTCAAGTCTCATGAGGAAAAAAAAAGAAACCCTTAATCTAATTCAGTTTGTTCGGGATTTTTGTTTTGTTTTTTTACTCAAAGCTAAGTGAAATTGAATGCCAAAGTTGTAAGAAATTATTAGATAGACAAGAGTTGCTATTAATTTGCAGTATGCTACTTTTGGAGGACAGTTATGCTTGAAAGCCACTTTTTCTAGCAATTGCATAGAGTCTGTGTTGCCATTATCCATGTATTCTTGTGATTTTACAAGTTAATTAAATCCGGGAAAGAGCATTCAGAAGAACTGAGTTGAAAATGTATTCGTAAAGATGGGTTTACATCACTTACCCAGCAGATTTTTACCCTTGGAAATAAGAATGGAGTCCTAATGATCACAGAAAGCTAGTTGTCTGCAGGGCACAAGGTTTGATCAGTGTAAAATCATCAGCAGAGCAGAAGAAACAATGGATGGAAGAGGATATTAAGAACTTCTGTTAAAAATGGGCAAGCATGATCAGTAGGCAAATTGACTACCAGACTTGAACAGATTTGTATCAGAGGGAAAGACCTGAGCCGGAGGGCTGAACAGAGAAGACTACAGGAGGAACCTAGCACCCCTGAAAGGACTGATCACAAACCAAAGCATTCTGTGGATGATGAAAAGGAAGGAAGTTGCTTGCAGGGTTGTGTTTTTCCCTCCTCTGATCTATCTCCCATGCTTTGCCTATGAGAAAAGAAGTAATTGGTTAAAAAAAATCATGCAAATTTTTCATTTCATTTAGTTCACCTACCACTAAAGAACTAAATCATTCCTTAGGGTGGAATGTTGCAAGGAACATACTTCTATTACAAGGATTAGACATAGATGGAGTCTAGGTTGGCTAGGGAAAGAAACTTCTGGCATGAAATACTTTTCTAAAGGCCCAGCTAGTATTTACAAGAATATTCATCATACCACAGGTGACATCCTCCTATAGTAAATTCGAATCAGCTAATTAAAATTGTAATCAGACAGATAGGTATTTAAATAATGTCTTCAAGTCCCATTATATAGTAAGTCAAAAGCTGTGGCAAAGGCACAGATTTCTGGTCTACCCAAGAGTTAAGAGTTCCTCCCGACTTACCTGAAGTAGGTCTCAGCACTCTGCAATACTTTTGTAAAGGGAGACAGCTTTAATCCTGTCCTGCCTCTTCTGTCCTGAATCTCCTAATTTCAAGATGCCTATCACAAGTTTCTCTAGGATGCTATGTCAGTCTTAAGAGACTGATTCTCTATGTAAAGTTTTTGCTTACACCTGGACTTAGTCCTGGTATCCTGAGATCTCCCTGAAAGGGTTATTAATTTAGCTAGCACAGTTTTTTGTTTGGGGTTTATTTTTCATTCTCTCTTTTCAATAGATTCTTGGGTAATTCATAACATCTTCACCTGACATACTAACTTCCTCCATCCCTGAAGCAGTTAAAGCTGCTTGTACCATTTTGCTTATATACTCCTTAGAGTCCGAGGTTTAGGACCTTAATTTGAGTTTGACAGTTCAGCTTAAATTTTACTTTGAAGCAAAAAAAACCCCCAAATACAAACTATATGAGCATTATAGTAAAATAACCTTGAAGAGACAACTTAATTAGTATTTAAGTGATCCTGAGTTACAATGAAAGTCCTATGGAAATGTGAACACCTACCTGCATATCAAATAAAGTCACAAGATCATTGCCTTTGCAGTAAATACAATTTCAGTTCATAACAACTGGATTTCTTAAAGAATATATCATCAAAAGATAATACATAATTTCAAAGATTTAACCACATAGGAAAGCATACATGATGCACTGGCTTACAGAAAGGACTGGGAATAAGCAAGACCTAAGTGTTAGTATGAGCTGTGTTCTCACAGAGTGACCTTGGAAAAGTCATCTTCACCTGTCTGTGCTTCAGCCAGCCCAGATGGAATATTGCATAAAAAGCAAAAGCAGATAAGCAGATGCTGCTTTTAAGCTGGCTGTTAAGTGACATACATGAATTTCTGATGGGGATAATTTCACACGGAAGTCAGAAAGGGCCTTTTGTTTTGATGCCCCTCTCTTGTCTCTGGTGTTTGTTTTTTATTAAATACATACTTAGGTTAAAAGTAGGGAAAAAAAATCTATTTAATGGAGAGCAGTTATTCAATGTTCTGTTTCTGTACCTTTCTTTATCTCCATATGATATGGATCTATAGACCAATATATATCTCTCTCTCTAAAACTTCTCCATAGTAAGAAGTTTTGCTAACTATGGAGAAACAAAATCCTGTCAATGTCAGGCTGAGCCTTACATCAGCACAAGCATGATGATTCACACTACAGATGAAGCCTTGCTGCCCAAGGGACTCTTGCTGTTTTCTTTTTTCCTGAGATACCTCAGCAACAAGAGTGCATTGAACTCTGAAGTGAAAGTTTGAGATAAGGCGAAACTCGAGAAACAAAAAACCCTTCCAAAACAGAAAAACTGGTGGAGACACAAACCCAAACCCATTCTCCTCTCAGGTGATGCTGGGAGGTTCTGCCTTTCTCTCCCTTAATCTGCGCGTGCTGCACTCCTCTGCTCAATTATTTCGGTGACTATATAGTGAAGTGAATCCTAAGATGTGAGGCTGAAAATTGGTAGAAATATAGAGAAAATAAAATACATAATTTTTATACTATTTTGGTGAAATTTATGCTATTATAATAAGTGTTTTTTCCCCCCCTGAAAAAATAAAAAAAAAAAGAAAAAAGTGTAAGACAAGAGGGAGGTGCAACAGTGGAGACAAGTAAGAACAATGACGGAGATGGTGACCTAGAATTACAGAGCTGCTAAAAAGGACTTTCTAGACTGGTGGCAAGTGGCCTGGGGTGAGACATTTGGAACAAAAGCAAGGAAACTTTAGCAGGTTTATTCCAGGACAGAATGGATTTTGGTAAGGGTAAAATACATCAGTGATCTTCTGGGGATAGCAAAAACAAAGACTGAGAAAAGGTAACGAGGCATATGGCCTTCCTGTCAGTCTGGGAAATGATCTTTTAATATGTGGAAAAGTAAATTTGATCCCAAAGAATGTGTGCTATAGGTTATTATGGAAAGATAATAAGACAGTCAAACATATTTAGTAGAAAGTCCCCCCCTCAAAATCTCACTCCAAATTCTCTATTAAAACAGTAATGAATGCGTAATTGCATCACTCAAAAATAAAGTAAAGGAAAAAAAGAAAGCTATGAGGGAGGAAAGGAGGCAATGATTGTCAGGCAGGAAAAGAAGCATACCGAGTTCAAACCTACCATGACTAATTTAGCCATGGTAAGATACATTATTAATATGAATTTTAAATAAGAACTGAAACCTCATGTGTTATTTTGATAACAAATAACAACAACAAAAATCCAAGTCACTTTAAATAATACATTTTCAAAAATGTGGAGATCAAAATAGCTGGTATCTGCCAGTACCTTTGATAACTGTATTTTTTCACGTTTCCAGTTCTGTACCTTTGGACCGAGATGTAAAACAATTTCATTCCTAATGACAATTTTTGCAATTATCTCATAGGAGCTGCCAGCAGCTTCTCTCTGCTGCTGTGATGTAGCAAAAACTAAATTTATCTACGATAGACATGAATCATTTAGTAACTGGAACAACTTTGTGACCTGCCCCAATTATTCACTTAAAGAACTGGTGGTGGTGATGATGATGATGATGATGAAGACGATGATGATGCAGAGCAGCCCTGGTGTGTCTGCCTCACACTGAGGTCCAATATTGCTTTCAATTACAATGGTTTAAATTAGGAAAATTCTGTTGATGTCAACATAAAATGACAGCTACACTGCAGCACTAGGCTCTCTAGAGCTTTCTGAATCTGCTAAAACTTCTTTTAGATGTGCTGCAGGGCACAGTGCAAAGTGTTGTAACAAAACACTTAATCAAATGCTTAACTTTAAGCATATGTGTAATACCATCCCCATTCAGCAAAGCAGTAACTGTGTGATTAATGTTAAATAAATGCGACAAAGTAAAACCATGTGCTTAAAATTTAAGCTTAAATGCTTTCTTGAGAGTAGAACATATAACTCATTTCCTTAAAAGAGCTATATTCCAAATTCTTGGCTGTACGGTAGTTGCTATATTTTGAACAATGTCATACACGGACCTCTGACAACACCACTTGAGTAGGAAGTGTTATTTCTCAGCAGATTAGGAAAATATCTTGTTTCCATATAGTTATATGACAAATAAACTCATGGATAGGTATTCTTTGTTGCTCCTAGTCTAACACTGGGGGAGACTCCTCATGTATTAAGTTTGGCCATACAAAATGACACTTCAGAAAAACTGTTTCTCTCATAATAATGAAAAATTGTGCTGAAATTCACTGATTAAAGAGAGATGGTGTAACCATGAGATTCTTTCATGGGGCCCCAAACTACTCATGACTACTAACCACTGGTAACCATACTGTTTCTATAATAAAAACTATAAATCTGTCAGTATATTTAATTACCATTCTCAAGGTTTGTAAAGAAAAGTACTGTGTTACAGGATCCAAACTTAAGCATTAGGTATCACTTGGGTATCTACTTCCAGCAATGATTTTGCTTTTGCCTTGCAATGTCCACTCCTAAATAGGGAGGAGTTGGTTTATAATTTGGTGAAGTATTGTTCTAATGTTTTAAGTTATTCTATAAGTTGAATGATCATTTGGAAAATATTATAGTATGGCTATATTTTGCTTATTCTTTAAGCTACATCATGTTCAGTACAAATGCTCAGTTCTCTCTGAACTGGTGCCACATTTTTCCTAACTTTCCTAACTTTACATATATTTTACATAACTCAGAAAAATGGAATACATCTCTGCCACCACAATCTCAAGATATTTAAAACATGCATCTACTTGTCTTAAAAGTACTCTGTGCAGTAGTTCCAAAGATAGGCCACTAAAAAAATTTGGATGCATACGACTTAGAGTGTTATTGGGTCCACTCAATTATCCTTTCATCTGAAATCTACAACACTACTTCAGCACCTCCATTGTGTTTTGAGACTCCAGTCTCTTTTGTGCTGAAGCTTAATTGCACTCCCAATACTGTGATTGCTCTCATATTTTATTATTATGCAAAATAAAAGAGACAAAGTACAGCTAGTATTTTAAAAGAAACAAATGAATAACAAGAGATTGTGAAGTTTTTCCTTTTTTTTTTTTGCTTTCACTACATGGTGATCAAGCATTCTTAGAATGTATATTGTTATTGTAAATTCTATTTGAAGTCTTCCTTATTTATTTATTCTTCAGTTCATTACAGTCCAAAAACATCTCACTTTTGAAATATGGATGTGCTGTAAAATTAATACCAGTGGTGTTCTATGCATGTGAATGTATACAGGTGCATAAACATATGTCCAACTTACAGTAAGTAACATCAATAATTCCAAGAATTCCCATTTAAAATCTGAATAGTCTGAGTAATAAACCTTATTTTCTTAGTGCAAGAAACAGGAGTTCATAAAATTTTTTTTTTATTCCATCCTTCCTTATTAAAATACAACTGTACTACAAAGAACTGCAGAATTCTGGAACGTATTATGATTTAGAATAATACACCTATACTGTCTGCAGCATTAAACTTTCATTCCCACTGGACAGAAAATTGTTTTTTCAGAAATTGCAAATACTGAGAAGGAACAGTTTTGTTCTTAGCCCAGGAAAGAAGATACGTGTATTTTCTTTAAGACTGGAAAATCTTCACAGTCTGTCATTCCTTAACGTGCTGAATGACCCCATTGTAGCTATACTTAAAAAAAATATTTTTCTTTACACAGTGGAGAGCGGAACAATATTAGATTGAAACATTGTCTATTCAGAATTTCCCTTTATTTTAGGGGTGGGAAAGATTCATTGTTCAAATCCTACATAATAGTCTAAAGGACATGCTTCAGGGAACACAGTGGGTTGGGAGACATGTATGCAATTCTCTGGTCACTGGTGTATAACTAAGTAGTCCAGAACTATAGTTTGCTTCAGCCCTGCCTTACAAACAAATGGTAGGCTGGGAATTGCAGCACATCCGGTACCTTTTGGAATTTTCAAAGGAACACTTTTCCCATGTTTTAAGTAACAATGGCAGATAAAGACTGTCAACTTAATGTCATGGCAGATTGGAGGTGTCTATTGTTCTGCTTTCAGACAGGCCTGGCTAGTCCAGCTGTGGAGCTGCTTAATCTCTGTATGATACAGCTTTGTTTTTCTCCATGATATAAACACATTATCATGTACAGACCTTGGCATCTGTCAGCTATAATAGGAGCATCTCAGAGGCACCATTATGTTTAATTCAGACATATCTTAAAGCTACAGAAGTGTGAAGGGACCAAGTTTTGTTGCGTTATGCTTTCTGTAATCTTCAAAAATTGTATTTCAAATACTTGTAAAGATCGTGGTTTATGTGCTAAGAACATTGTTTATGGATTCTGGACAAGCATAAAGTAACAGTGAAGAAATAATAATGTAATAATATATTAATTTATATTATCTCCAAAATTTAAAAATGCTTTGAAGTGTGATGAAGCAAACTAAATTTCCTGAACTAAAAAAAAATCAACTTAGATCACTAAGATGATATGAAAATTACCTAGTGAGTGTAGGGGAAGCTGATGCAAAAACTGAGAGGAAAATAAAAATGCAGTGAACATAAGTTGTTTCATAGATGTTCCAGTGAGTGCTGATAAATGTGTCTAACAAATTCATGCGAGGTTACTTTTCAATTATGTTATGAAAAATCATAGGGCAATTTTATTTTTACATTGGCCCACAGGCTTAAACAGTGAATCGGTTAAAAAGTAAAAGAAAGTATTCTTGTGAAAGCCCTATAACTGAAACGGACAAAATTTGCACAACTCTAATTGCAATCATTGCACAGCAGGTTGCTGATTATTTTAGACTGATTTGTATGGAACATAGAGAAATTCTGAATATATCGAGAACTGTGATTGATATAATAAATTGATTGATATAATAAAACATTACATCTGCTTCCACAAAGGAAATACTATCCAGCTAGCTTCCGAAATTACTCAACGTGTTGCAAAAATATGCAAAATAAGATTAGGAAAGGAAAGTTCTTGTAAACTAACAAATAATTATATCATATTATTTCAAACATTAAAATTGAAATGGACGTTTTATTTGCTTGACAGTCTCCGTGGGCATCTCTGGATGAGAGAAAAACACCCTGACAAGTGTTTGACTCAGTGCTTGGGAAAGATCTAAGAAAAAAGTGAGAGCTTGGGAGACTCAATTCTTTCTTATACCGTTTCCAAATATAGAGTAGTTTTTTCCTAATCTTTTAGGCCCGACTATCTTTTCCTTAGTTTCAAAACCCCACAATGTCTTCCCCTCTTTTGTGTTTTGGAATTCCTCTTCCCTCATTCTCTCATTGCTGGAGTTGTGCTGAATCTGATAAGACAGAGTTTAGTACTTCCTGATGTAGATATATTACCCCCCATCCTGAATGAGTGTGGCTGAATTAGCACAATCATCTCCACAGGATAACTAAACATTTCTGCAGGTTTGACCAGCCTAAGTCAAGGATGTGATAGGACTGTGAAGCTGCAGTCTTCTCCAGCTGCTTGTAGTTAATGCAAATCTATAAAAATCTGTAAAACCTTCATTTTATTGAGGTACAGTCTTTTGCTTGGAAATCCATTCTCTTAGTCTATACACAGTCAGGTAGGCTGCATCTCTACCGTACCAGTTGGGCTAGGGGAAGATAGCTAAAACCAAACCTGATCCTCGACCCGTCTTTGATCATTGCTGTCATAACATGGAGAGGTCAATAGATTACAAACAGTCAGACTTCAGTTGTCTGCAAGGTCTAGCTGCTTTTTTTTGTACATGATGGAGGAAATCTCTCAAAAGACTTGCAATCAGCTCATCCGTCTGGTGTGGCAAGGGTCCATGGGCAGCTGGGACAGTAACAGGCAGAATAAATGTCCCAAGATAAACCATATTCTACTTGCTTGCCTGGGGTTTCAGCTCCTGACCTTGTGGGACCGTCCACTTACGTTAGGTTACTCATTTTGTCCAGAGCTTATGCAAGATGAATTTGAACTCCCCTGAATATCTGGGGTCAAACAAGTCAGTCTAAGTATACCCACAGGCTTCTCATCTTTGACAAAGGAATTCAGGGCAGCTGTGGTCTTACACCTTACCTAACTGGACACAAACAAAGATCAAGTGCTTTGTTTCCATACAGACATATCTTTTCTTAATAAGGGAAAAGATAAGTTACGTAGAGTTGTTTTCCCCAAGCAAATAGGAAGACAAAATGCTTCCTATTTCAGCCCTTAAAGAGGTAATAACGTAGATTTTCCATGAGGCACTCAGTATTCCCCAGAAATGCTCTGCCAACACTTACATCTGCTCATCAAGTTTTCACCAAATGCCAGAACTCTCTGTTCCAATACACATGACTAAGCCAGGAAGGTTTCTGCTGATAAAAGAGGAAATCTTCAGTGGGAACCAACAGGCCTGGTAATCTTCTAATATGGGAACCAGGATATCAGGCTTTTATCCCTGCAGAGTTGACGTAATAACTTTTCTAACCTCTTTATAAAGTACAGATCCTTCAAACTTTATATTAGTTCTTATCTTTTGGAAAGACGCCAGTAGGCAGCACATTTATAGATAGACTTTTAACGACATACAGGCAATGCATGAGAAACCGTTAGCAGATATTTGTGTTACAAAGTGACTGTTTCTGTGTTTGTGCACAAGAAGCATGATATCTGTATGTGCCATAGTGCAACAATCAGCCACAGCCATGTTTCTCAAATACATCATGAATTTTGTCCTCCATACAGAAGTAGCTTCCCTAATGGAAGGTAAGCTGCGGTCCTGCCTCCTTCCTGCACTGACCTGGAGACCACGTCAAAGAAGCTGCGTCAGAGACCTGGATAGGCTGCAGAGTTGGGCAGAGAGGAACTTAATGAAAATTCAACAAGAGCTCAGCTGAGCTGAGCAGACATGTGGAAATCCCAAATGCCCTTTGAGGAGGTCGCACATCTCTCAGCTGTGCGCTCCTTCCCAGCCCTGGCAGGGATCCTGAGTCACTGTGACTACAGATGATTTGACTGCCTGCAAAACCTTCAATGTCCCCTCACTCAAATATGACTTATTCTTTTTTGAGGGAACAAGCTGCTTTTTGTTTATTTCAGTTGAGAAAACAACAAAAAAGAAAACTTTAAGAATAACATGAATCTTTTAATAGCATTGAAACTAGCAGTTATTTCCCCTGGATTGATTCAATTGGATCATTAAATTTCTTTTGTTGGGTTTAATAGAGAATGATTGAAAAATCAATGTATACATGCTTGAGATCATGGAAATGATGATATGTCAAAATGTCAGAGGGGTTGAAGGGGTAATGATAGAGTGTAGAAGAAAAGTCTCCCTTTGACTGCTGTACTTGGAAACTGAAAGGCTGAAAGTTTCGCACTAAACACTGTCTTTTACTTTTTGAAGCATTTGACATTCATTGTGACTCAATACACTTTTTTTTTAAAAGAAAGCATTCCCCAAAGAAATCACAGAAATTATTCTTCCACACCTAAATGAAAGTGACAATAACTTGGTAACACTTCCGAGCATATTTCAACTACATGTGAAGTCACGTATGGTAGTCAGCTAACAAATTCAGTGATGAGAAAAAAAAATTGTGGAGTTTGCATAGTGGTTGCTGTTAATGGCAGGTATTTCTACAATTTTAAGATAAGAAAGTGTATTTTGTACTTCAGATTTATAAAAAGATATGTGAATGTCAAAGCCCTAACAGACTTACCAGCATATCACTCCCTTTTAACCCGCAGAATGAGTTCAGGATTTTTTTCATGCCTTCTCTGGGAAAACTGAAAAACTATCTAAAAATAAATATCATGAACTAATTATGTTTCACTCATTTGCAGAGTACTTTAGATCTTTTTTGTTTTGATTCTGGCTGGTTCCTTTTGTTTTGCAATGTATTTCAAGAAGATACTTAAAAATACTAGCAAACCATTTTCAGAAATTGTATTTCTAATTTGCCTGACCTTGAACAATTGCTTGAAAACTTTTGAGACCTCTTTTGTGACAGCATGATGTTTTTTAGTTCAAGGTGTTGGTGCCAGCCATCACAGTTATGGTTAACCCATGCTGTGAAGGAGTTTCAGGTGTCCTCTTAAGGTAGTTTACATTTCCTTTACTATGTGCAAAAGGAAGAAGAAGTGAGTGAAGGTCTGCCCATCGAAAATTATTTCCCCGAGATCGATGCGACTCCACAGTTAACTTTAAATGCCATATAAAAAAAGAAAAAAAAACAGACAAAAAATAAACCCAACCTAAGAAAACAACAGACTCCCAACGTGCAGGTATAAATATGCACACATGAAAATATTTTTAGAGAAAAATACCTAACAGCTTTGTGTTGATTTATAAATTGACAACTGTCTTCTACAGCCTGTTGTCCAAATGATAGTTTAGAATATTATTTCAATTCTACTTTTACAGAAAAGAAGTACAAAGATAAAGAGATTGGTCCTTTTGTATCATTCTAGTCACATGTACTGTATAAAGCTTAGTATAACGAGTGTTCTTTAATAATTTGCCTCTTCATGACCATACAACTCATATATCTATAATTATAAAATACATTTATTCCAATTTTGAAAACAGAAACTACCATCTTGTTTTACTTCTTATGGTTTGTATTATGATAACTTTCAGGAGTCTCAGTACTGACCTTGGACTCCACTGTGATGTGAAGTAATGGAAGAATAAAAAAATAGATTTCGCTGACAAGGGGCAAGAGGTTGGTAACAGACAGAAGGGGCAAAGGAGACCTGATTTTCATCACAATTATGGGCTGTGGTTCCTGCAAGACAGCAAGTGAATTTTAGTCAAGCATTTTGTAGCCAGGTGACATTTTTCACTGAATATGATGTTTACTGGAAAAGAGAATTTCTGGGTTAAATTGAGTAGGTTCTTTCTTTCATATAAAATATGCATGAGGGTAAGAAAGTAACAAAAGGTTCAGTTTTACATTTATAAAGCAAACCTTTTAAAACGTGTTTTATACTGTCATTTCTTTGTTTAAAAATTGATACCAATGAAAAAATGAAGAATCCAAAGAAAAATTAAGTATTTTGTTTTGAGGTGGAGAGAATAATTCCTGTTAACAAGTTTTCTTGGGTTTCCCCCTTTTTGTTAAAAACTTCCTAGAACTTTATCAACCTTTTTTATTTCTCTGGAATGACAGTGTTTTGCTCCCAAGCAAAAACTCCACTCTCCACTTACTTCTAGTGATGATCAGAATTTTAAGGAATGATTTACCATGCTTACATGACATAGAAATGGTACCTTTGTGATGTTTACACAGTTCCAACTAACCCAACCATGAGCAGCAACATGATAGAATCATAGAATCATAGAATCGTTAAGGTTGGAAGGGACCTTTAAGATCATCGAGTCCAACCATTAACCTAACCCAACAAAACCACTTCTAAACCATATCCCCAAGTACCACGTCTACCCTTTTTTTAAAAACCTCCAGGGATGGCGAATCCACCACCTCCCTGGGCAGCATATTCCAATGCTGGATAACCCTTTCAGTGAAAAACCTTTTCCTAATATCCAACCTAAACCTCCCCTGGCTTAACTTGAACCCATTTCCTCTCGTCCTATCACTTGTCACTAGGGAGAAGAGGTCAGTCCCCATCTCTCTTACAACCTCCTTTCAGGTACTTGTAGAGAGTGATAAGGTCTCCCCTCAGCCTCCTCTTCTCCAGGCTAAACAGCCCCAGTTCCCTCAGCCATTACAGAATCACAGAATAGTCAGGGTTGGAAGGGACCTCTGGAGAACATCTAGTCCAACCCCCCCGCCAGAGCAGGGTCACCTACAACAGGTTGCACAGGACAGC
>VZSZ01010242.1:309948-406714 GCA_013398815.1 Ibidorhyncha struthersii | reverse complement strand
GCCCTGCATAACCTTTTTTTTTTTTTTTTTTTTTTGGTAAAGTTTTATGTTACTGGCCAATAGGAGAAAGAAGATTGCAGTTTAATGGCCAACTAAATGAATCCTAGTTTGCACATTAGGGACTGGCAGAGTGATGACCCAGAGTGGGAAGGCAATGCAGCTACATGCCTAGAACTGCATTTCATAATGAAAAGATCATAAAGCACCATTGTTGGCCATTATAGGTATGTGCCCAGACCAGACTGACAGAAAGCTAAGGATGATGCTGAAAAGAAAGAGGAACAGATTATGTCTGATAGAACGGAAATAGAATCACCAGAATCATTCCAAGAAAATATTATTATCAAAGTAAAAGGTGATCTATTCCAGTGGTATTACAAGCAGATATGCAATTAAAAATGTGTATTTTAGTGACTGAGATATAGAATGATTAAAATATAATGAGATTTTGTTTTTATCTGTGGGGTAGATCTAGAGATCATGTGAAAGAGATGGTACACAGCAAAACTGCAGATTTGGGTATAATCTGCATATGAAGATTGAGAGAGAAATAATATTAAAGTGGGTAGTATTTCAATTCAAGACCTAGAGCTTTTTGAAAAAAAGAGAGGTGGAAAAATCAGTTTCCAAATGGGAGGACTGAGCTGGATTTAAATCTGTAGCTTCAGATCATATTGATCTGACTACAATAGTTCCAGGATATTTTTGGGAAGTGTGGTATCTGACTTCACTGATACAACACTTCCACAAATGCTTTGATTCTGTATTTGTAGACTTTCCCTCTGCTTCAGAGGATACAAAAAATTCAAACATCTTTCAGTCTCAAATAACTGATCGCATTCTGTCAATATCAAAGTAAGGCCCAGTTCTACACCTAACCTTGATTCATATCTGCATAGGAACATTCCTCTTTCCACAGCTAATTAAAGTTCTGTCTTCTGAACGAGAATGATTCCCCCACCCCCAGTCCGTGTGTGTAGTTAGAAATGCTCATTTATTGGTGCCTACAGAGACATGGCTCTTCAACTGAAGCTGTTGCAACTCAGACTGTTTTCGTTCAGGAGGTGTCTGGGCCAGTACCTATTGTGACAACCATGGGTGCTAATAACATATTCTCTCGTTCATGACAGATTTAGTATGAAGGCATGATTAACTTTCTCAACAGTTTTGGGGGTGTTTTTCTGCACCAGATCTGAATGTATGCATAATTACTCCTTATTTTAAACTCCTGATGGACTTTTAATAGAATGATTTTATCAGGTGCATACGTGCCATAAATTTCCAATGTGGCTTCTTAGTGCTGCTTTTTTTCCCGCCAGAAACATGACATTACCCCGACCTGCTATTTTAATGATCAGGGGTACCCATGCTTCTATACTGTAGCCTAGGAAGATTTGCTATAGTGCCAAAGTCATATTAGTCTCCTGGATAGCCACTATCTGGTTTTCTTAAATTGTATCATGGAAAAGTATCTACAGCCCTGCAAGCTTTTCTTTTGAAAACATGTAACTGACAAATTCGTAAGACATGATCCTGCCCTTTTTTTATCCTCGGCAATTTTATCATTGATTTCAATGAAATCAGAACTTGAGGACTTACGCCTTGTTCCTGGTCATTTAAGTGTAGATTAAAATTTTATGGTAATTTCAATGAGATACCAATTGTAACTTGCTTTATATAAGGCAGTTTAGACTGCTTTAAAAGTGCAATAAAATATGATCCAAATAAAGGGAATTAATAACGAAGCCTTTTGAAACTAGGCATGATCAAAGGGTAAAACTGTATTTGGTCCCTCTTAACCTCAGTGAAATTTTTATTTGGAAATAGAGAACTTTGTGATCCTCATGCTGCTGTCAGTTATGGTAGAGCTAAATTTGGCCCTTTCGTGATAAATCATGACCAAAAAAAAGCATAAAACATTAGCTGAGTTGTTTAAATGGGCTTTTCCATCTCTCCTTCAAGTACTAAAATAATCTTGTTAATTTGGTGATTTCCTCACTAAGAAATGACTCAAAACATTCTTAAAAAGTCCTTTGGGCCGCTGTCCAAAGAAACCTTTAAAAACACCTTATATTTATCCTTTTTTGGTAATCAGTCAGACCTGTGAGTTGTCATCATGTCTAAACATTTGCAACTTATCTCACATTTTGCACTCAGCAGTAAGTCTTCACAAAAGACTCAAGAGCTCAAATCTTGGGCAAGCATAATTGAAAGCTACAGTCCTGATTTGATTACAGTTGGTGACAAAAACTGAAAAAAAAAAAAAAGGTTAGCTTTTAAAGTGCACTAAGTTAAGCAGGAGTTCAAATTCAAATAATTGAATGCTAGCATGGTTCATTTACCAGGGGTTGTAATGGCAACAGATTTCTTAAAAATCTTTTTATTGAGCTTAAAAGCAAGAATGTCTGATGTGAATTTGTTTGACCATGAGCTTCCTTTTGGGCAACAAGCTATACAAGCTGTAAGTTGCCCAAAAAAACGGAGTTCATAGCTACCCACATCTAATTCATACTGCTATATGCAGCCCTAAGGTGACAATTATTTTTGAATTCCATAACAAATAGAGGCCTGATATGATGGCTAACACAGAATAGCTGTTTTTTTCCTCCGTACAGCCTGGAGAAGACCTCATGGCTGATAAAAATATGTCACCTCTAATCTTATTTCTTATTCCCAGACTATATTTTCATCAAGATTTTTTATTTTATTCTGCATTCTACAATCTGATGGAGCACTAGATTTTTCCATAAGAAAAAAAAAAAGTGAGTGACTTTATCAGGGGCTAAAACGATTGTATGAATTATACTTCCTTTCTAGAACAATGCTTAATTTTTTTACCAGTGTTACTGGGAGTGGTGTGGTAATGGTTTTATTTAATTGTCAATATATTTTCTGGTGGGAAAATAAATTTAAGAGAGGCTTTGTAATACTTTTTGAAATTCAATAGAAAGACCTTACCAAATAAATTGAATGTATAGTTCTATTTTGAAAGATAGACGTGTATACTGTGGTTTAATAACATAACTTTCAAAGGTGTGTGGAAAACAAAATGTACTTTATTAATAGTGCCTACTTTCCAGTATCTGAAGGGAGCCTACAAGAAGGCTGGAGAGGGACTTTTTACAAGGACATGTAGTGATAGGACGAGGGGGAATGGCTTGAAACTGGAAGAGGGTAGATTTAGATTAGACATTAGGAAGAAATTTTCACTGTGAGGGTGGTGAGACACTGGAACAGGTTCCCCAGGGACACTGTGGAGGCCTCATCCCTGGAAGTGTTCAAGGCCAGGTTGGATGGGGCTTTGAGCAACCTGGTTTAGTGGGAGGTGTCCCTGTCCATGGCAGTGGGGTTGGAACTTGATGATCTTCAAGGTCCCTTCCAACCTAAACCATTCTATGATTCTACGTTTAGTGATATTATCAATGAAAAGAGGTCTAACTATTGGACAAATTTAAGGGCTGATTTGTGTCAAAAAGGCCAATTTCAATAGTCCATTTTAAATGCAATTATAACATTACAAGTGAATATTTTATTGTAATCAAACATTCTCCTGACTGACTTGTCTTAGAGTTTAGATGGTCTTAGAGCTGCTATGGAGATCCACTCTTATATATGTGTTGCTCACAAGCCGACTTGGACTTTTCATGGTCTGAGTGGCAGTCTAAAACAGACACTTCACCTGTATCTTGTACCCTCCAGGTCAATCCTGAATATCTGGCAGATCTAAAAAAACATGTAGTGCTCCACTCTTCTTTTGAAATTCCATTATGGCACTGCTGCGTACCTTGACATAACATGATTCCTTAAAAAAGCAGTGAAAAAGCATGAACTCACGAGTAGAAGCAAAGAGAACGACAAAGCCCTTAAACAGCTAGTTTCTCCTTGATAGTTTCATTTTAACATTGACAAAGTGTTCAGCTTTGTGCAAGGTATAATATGAAGATAATCCTGGTCCTGAGTTCCTTAAAAGATAAAATAGAAAATATAAGGAAGCTTAGAATTACTTCTTGAATTTTTGTGTCAAGGTATTTGCAAACATTGCAGAAGTGTCTCATCACAAAAAAAGCAGTTGCAGAAACCTCTAAATTCATTACTGCTAACACAAGCTATTTATAAATGGGTAAATAGTATGGCTGTATAGATTTTTGTAGAGCCTCTAAACCTATCAGGGACCACATCCTCTGTTAGAATAAATTGTCACAGCACCGCAGGTTTGATGCCCACTCACCAGAAAAAGCTTGAAAAATAAACAATTAAAAGAAAAGAAAGGTGTCAGCGGTTTGCACTGTCACAGTTCAGAAAAATCTGAGCCAGCACTGTTACTTTAGAAAATTTGCAGAGTCTAACTTATGACTTTCAAAAATGGAGCTTTAAATTTCTGTTCTCTTAGGATTGACTAAAATTGAGTTGAATTTCTTGAATGCTCATGCAAGCTTATTTTTAATCTGTGCATAGAAATAATCATATCAAACTCATTCTATATTCACACAAGGTCTATATTTGTGCCTGTTCGCATGCTTATGCACAGCTGAATTGTGACTGGAAGTTTATGCCTCCGAGAGCCACAAGAAATTAGTAATACCTTAAGAGTACAGGTGGAAATTTGAATCTTTCCAGTGTATTAGTTAGTACAACTAGCACAAGTCAAAAATGAATGACTACTTTTTCCTCAAGTCCCAGATAATACAAAAACAGAAGTCAATTGTGCCCTAGAGAAATATCTTCACTGGCAAAAACAGGTACTGTAATGTTTGGCACCACTTTTGTTTTTTTTTTTTTTTTGATTCTGTGTAGAACCATATAGTCTAATGCTTTAAACAAAGACACTCGCTAAAGCAGTCACCACTTACAATAGATAAAGCAATTAATCAGTCATCGCCAGTTTCTATCAATCCACAGACATAAAGAATTTATAAAAAGTGAATCAAGGAAACTACAAGTAAAGAATTTCATTTAGGAAGTCCCAAGATCCTTATGGATATGCTGGCTTAGAAAATTATGTATGATGGGTATTCAGTGGATTAGTAATTACAAAAGACTCACCTAGAAACTGCTGACTCAGTTTACCCGCCAATGAGGATTCTTGTCTAGATGCATTACAAGTGGAAATTGATGCAGAGATGCACAGAGACTGTATACATACAGGGCTGACTTTGTTTACTGAGTCACAACTGATCTGACTGATGTTTTCCCCCAGATCATCTCACTGAGTGTATCAATGTCCCTATTTAGCCACTGCAGAAGGGAGCTCTGGAAAGCCTCAGGTTTCAGTTTGGTCCAACACTGCTTTGTTGGTGGCTTGTACTTCATTGGCTAGATATTTCCAATGACAGCTGAACTGAGCAGCACCCCGGGCTGTATACCAGCTAGCATCCATTGTGTATGAAAGGAATTTGTGATAACCCTGTATAGTAAGCGGGCATTATATACTGCTAAATTTCAACGGAATTCCTGTGGTATCACATATTATATTCACATTAAAACCAAATGAGCTCATCATGATTAATGTTACTACAATGAATACTGAAGGAATTAAAAACGATTATCCACTCATTGTAAAGGGTTGCTGATAATTAGGGCTATTACACAAAAAGGTACATTTTAAGCAATCACCACAGTTAATTCATTCAGCATTATATTATGCAGTGCTGATAACAATGAGTTCTCTTGGCACTCCTGTGGTTCCCACATGCGTGTCCATCAATAATCCATTGTACTGTACCTTCACTGGTTGAGCATCAAGTCACAAACACTTCAGTAATGTGCTACCTGTTGGGAGCATTTATTATGATTTTTTTAAGTTATTTTCAAACCATTAGAAAAACACAGCTATAGAAACCATTTTCAGTGCTTGGATCATGGTGCAAAGACAACTTTAATAAGTATTTTATGAAAAAAAGGAGAATGTATTCTTAAATATGTACAGGCACTTGTGTGTATAAATAAGCACATATACTTAAAAGCCAGAAGTTAATCCAACCAAACCACTGCTTAGGTCTTTCGTCTTTCGTCTTCTCCTTTATGGGTTCCCTCCCATATTTTTTCTCACCATTTGTTGCTTTTTTGTGATGTTTTGACTGCAGGCAAGGCAGGACTTGTGTTTCGTAGAGGCTGTGAACAGATAATTCAAAAATATCAATACTAATATCAAGAGCTCCAGTGTGATAACAAAGTTCGTTTAAATTTCACATAATGCTCGACATGGCATAGATGTTTGATTTTAGTCTTTCCAGTATATCTCAGTTGTGTCTGATTACCCGAGCCAAATTCAAAGTCTGAGGATAGCTGCTATGTAAGATACTGGCTTACACATTCTTGTATTATTTTAATAAACACCAAACCACTTCTTTGGTAGTTATCAACCCATAGTACCCATGAACAGACTACAGAAGGCAGACCCGTCGGTGGGTCTGCCACTTGGTTGCTGTCAGCCTTCAGCTGGTTAATTGCTATTTATTGTTAGTAACAGTGAGCCCATATTACCTAATCTTTCCTAAAAATAAACATATCAAAACCACACCAATAATGTAAAACCTGATACTTTCATCTAAGTCTAGGTTTAATACAGTATTTAAAGATATGTGTCACTTAATCGCAAGTTCTCCCAAGGAATACAGAAACTATTATTATGTTTAAATTTAGGCATATCCTTAATCACTTTGCTGAATCAGGGCTTTAGGAGTTAGACAAAATTTGTAATACGTTCAGAAAGCCTTTCTTTTCCTAAGGACTGCAGGATTTGCCCTTTAGGTAGGACTTCTTTGTTATTTAGTGGAAGTATAAATCACTTTTACAAATGTCCTTTCACTTGCATAACTGTCATATATTTCTCTCTTCCTTTGTATTTTTGACAGTTTTAGCTTGCATAAAGCATCTAGAAATCATGTTTTCAACGAATGTATTCACCTGTGGATGATAAAATGAAAGAGGTGGAGGCTAATAGTACTGAATTATAGGGTGGCAATTCAAAGCTATAAAAAGAAAGTCTTGAGGTCTGCTGAGTGCTATACCCATTAAAATGTTTATTTTCAATAACTGATAAGAAGTGGAATGTCGGCACTCTGTTTGCTCTTGTCCTCGCTGATGCTGACAAAGATACACTTTGTTGGTATTAAGTGTAGAACACCTATTTTGCAGGCTAGTTTATATACTGGGAATGATAGTTCCCTGTGAAAGAAAGTAATGTTATGGGTTTCAGCATAACATTAAATGGACTCCCCATATTTTTTTCATCAATAAACATTGCATTCCTAATAATATTTATTACTGATGGAAATTTATTCTCATTGTAAATGATGTAACTGTTTTCTCTAGGTGAAAGAAAAATATAAGTTAATTATAATTCTTAAAATATTTTTCTATTATTATTGTAAAACAAAACAGTAAAAAATCCTGAATCAGTGGTATGAAGTGGATCCTGTAGTGATGCAGTTTAATATTTCTCACTTAGATAGGTTTATCTATGCAGTTGCATACTATTCAATCAATCAGTGTCAAAATATTAAGCTTTTTGTCTATGAACTTCGGATTTCAATTAAATTCTCAGTTAAAAAAAAAAAAAGGATTAATCTCTAGTTTTTCTAATTTAGCCTAAGATTCCACTGAAGCCAGGGACAAAAGGTGTCTTATGATAGCAAGGACAGGTTTTAAGTTCCCTAATTGTTCACCATTTTTCGGTCTTCTGCATATACCAGTATTAAAATAAAAACAGAATCCTAAAGAACTCCACCATTTCCCACAACGCTCGCCCAGTAAGCTTTCTGAAGACATCACAAGGGAGCAGGCTGTCTCTTGTTCTGTACTGTCAGTGCTACTATAGACATCACCTCAGTGTTTTTTTGCATTTTTCTTCAGCCTTAATGTCTCATCCAATGTTTGTTGAAATGAGTGGAGTCAATGGCTTAAAGGGGATGTCATTTTCAGAGCCTCAGAGCTCGTCAAAATGCAGTGTTGAAGCTAGGAAGGAGTGAAAGTTGTTTGTTTGACAGGCTTGTGTTTTCACTTTGTTAGTGTGGTCTGTAAGGAAGAAGGGAGATCGGCCAGTACTTTGAGTTGCTGATACACTGCATTATGCTCAGGACCCCCATGCCCTACTTCAATAAGCTAAAGGTGCTTTACAACTATTGGAGTTATGTCAGAGCAAGGCGAAGGAATCTGCTTAGTGCAAATGAGAGTTGCATAGTGTGCAGTAAATACATTTCTAGACTTCTTAATTAAAGAGGAGCAACACTCTTGTATAGCAAAATTTAAAAGCAGGCCATTTATAAATATGTACTCGCAGCAAAACTAATTTGGGGAAATACTACAATTTCCTCACTAACGATGATTTGTCACTGTGTGCTTAAATGCTCAGATCTTTACTTTTGTCTTAGTACATTGTTTTCAAGCTGAGTTCATTCCAGCCTTGTAGATTTCAAGTGAAGACATTTTTGAGGCATTCGAGTGCAAATTAAGTGTCTGCAAAATCACAGCAAATGAGAACACTACTTCTTCCTGCTTCAATAAATTTATAAATGAGTGAATACAAATTTTGCCAACATTTACATATACATACCCACGCAAGCACACACAATCGCCTTCAGTATAAGAATATGTATGAGCAATTTCAACAGAAAGAATAGTTTATTCTGGAAAATAACAAATTCTTGAAATGAAAGGCTCTGAACAAAAACATTTCACACCCAAATAGAGGGGCCCTCGGCGTTGACCACTTATTCAGCACCAGTCATTCGTGCAAGTCAAATTTCTGCCTGGACTGTGGATTTCCAGCAATGGATATTGAAACAATGTGACTCACCACTACAGAGCTGTAATATTCTGGTACACTTTGTAAAGCAGCTCTTGCCTCACAGAAAACTTTGAAAAATAATCTCTTTAGAAACAAGTCCTTTTGCATATGATGTTTTCTTCTTCTTCGTAACTAAAGACATTTGCATGAGAACAAGGTCTTTGTTTTAGAAGAATCCAGCTACTCCCACTGTTTATTCCCCACTTGAAGTCATAATCCCTGCTTAGTGACATCATGGTTGGTTACAGTGAAATGGCTATTATTGAGGAAATAGAGGGATTAACTGCAATCCTGCTGACTCTGGGGAGCGGGAGGAAAGGAGATGTAACTTCGAATAGGTATGCTTTTTCACTTGCGAGCATTTCTGCATGGCTTTTGCTTTGACAACATTGTCTTCCACCGCATCATGTTCAGCCTCCTTTAAATGAAAAAGCTTTTGTATGTGTAGGTGGGAAGCGAGCAAGGAAAGTTTGTATAAGGCAAACCAGGTGTTTGCAACTCCCTCCCCATTGTTTATTAAAATAAATAAATATATAGACACAATTTGCTTATTTTTCATCCAAGGCAAAATGAGACAGAAAAAGACAAAGAGAACATAGATCAAATATTGAACATAGTGATGAATTTTGCTGTAATTCTGGATGTCACCCAAGTATTGAAGAGGGATTCTCTAAACTAGAGTTGACCAACAATTTTATGGCAACTAAGTTGCCTGATTAGCAGTTGTCCTTTTAATTCTCTTCTTAATTTAGATCTTTTCAAGCTTACAAATGTTTCAGATTGGTTGCAACATTTTGTAAATATGTGCTTGTCATGGACTGTCCATCTATTCTCATGACAATGGGTGACAAAAAGTGAAAATCCTCCCTTAGAAACCAACATTTTTGCTTATTTGGAAACACAGATATCCATTCAGCGTGTTTGTATTACTCAAAATGCATTCATGGGACTATAACTGATAGCAAAACGCTAGCGTACACTGTACGTTTTGGCCTGTTTTGAGGGTTTAGCAGGGTACATATTATATGTTCCTGCCTATAGCTGACTTCTATTAGCAGCGCATCCTATGTGGTCAGGGAAGGGCTTAAAAAGAGATGCCCCGGATCATCCTATGCAGCCTGTCATTTCAGGCATTAGTGGGATTTAATCCCATTTGTAAATGGATCATATTCCCTCTGAAACGTAGATATTTGTCCTTTACTACTCCTAGTAGGAAACAGATCCAAAATGAGAAGGCTACAAGCCTCCCTGTTTCTCTGTTGCTAACACCATTTAGTGGAAATAGCTCTTTTCCTACCATCTACTTTTCTAGTATTCTCATTCAGAGCAATTGCACCACGGATTCTCCATTCCTTTCACAAAGCCAGGTATGATCCCGTGAGCCATTGCTTGCAGGGTACCATGGAACCCTTGAGCAGACACTGTTTACACCCGCCCCCAAACTGGAACCAGTGTAGCCACACAGTGCTCTGCATGGGTTAACGAAACCTTTTCAGAGGCAAGCTACCTGGCTCAGGTAAAATACCATGTTATATTACCTTTTAACATCCAAGTTATTACCCTTAGATGGAACTGCATCATGATGTGTAAAAGTATCAGCCTGGCTAGAGGTAGACAGAGACTGTGTCCATTGTACTTCATTTTACTGGATAGACAGACATCAATCTCCACTCATGGGTTCTCTTTTTCCCTGGGCAACTATTAGTTTTTCTTTATGCCTGTTTTAGTTTACATTCATGTTTCTTCACTGATATTACAAATACTTTCAGAATACTATGAATGAGTGCTTTGTGCAGAAATATACTACTTTTTGTAGAAATAGCTTTCTCGATGTTTGCTGGAATTGTACCTGTTTTTTCACAGCCATCTCACAGCTGTCTTAACTAATCTGCTCAGACCTGTCCCCTTATGACCATGATCAAGTATTCAAAATTCAAATTACTGTTGTTAAACACTGATTTTTATTTTAAAAGGCTGCATACAAAGATCAGTCATCAATGAAGGCACAATTTTGGCAAGTCTAATAAAGGACATCTCAAAGAAGAGAAGAAACAATGAACTGCAAAAATAGTGGGTAGCTAATATGTTTATAAAATGAACTTGAAAAGGCATTGTGAAATGCCTTGAGATGCAGGAACAGAATCATACTGTTCTTGCGTGCAATAACTGATGATCTTCATTAGGAAAAAAGTAAGGAGTAGGGAACCTGAAAAGGGAAACCACATTCCTGGTGCGGTTGACAGGAAACCTCTGAATCTTACCTGCTCCATTGTTGCTCACGGAAATCATTAGATATGGGTGCTTTTGCAGGGAGGTCTGTGTTACTTGTCAGTCTCACATCATTAATCAGTGACAAATTTTTCACAAATCCTTAATCCAGCTCTCCCATGTTAATTCTAATAATTTTGCAAGGAGCTGCCAAAAATTACTTATTGTTCTGTTAATCGTTACTAATAGGAACAGAGGACTGCCTTGAATTTCTTCATGAAAACCACACTAATTAGAAATGTCTGAATACATACACGTCCTCAGAGATTAATTTATTCATCATAATCAGTTAATCACTTTTCCTTTACATAATTAGACAGCTCCTGGTGGAGAGGAAGACCCCTCAGTTTTCTTGGAAAGAAGAAGACTACTCTAAGCTGACATTAGCAGAATTACCATTACGTTTTCCTTCGAGTGCATACAGATTAGTGCAGGTGGGTTTTTTTGCCCATTCACCACAAATGAAATTGCAAACCAGAAATGCTTTTTAAAAATATATTTTCTAAAGCTGGATCAGAGGAAGTTTTCTACGGTTTTGCCCTTCAGCAGTCCACCGGGACTAGGCTCAAAGATTGCTGAAGAAACCGGCAAAGTTTTAGTATTGATGTGCCCGAACAGAA
This sequence comes from Ibidorhyncha struthersii, assembly GCA_013398815.1. Classification (NCBI taxonomy): domain Eukaryota; kingdom Metazoa; phylum Chordata; class Aves; order Charadriiformes; family Charadriidae; genus Ibidorhyncha; species Ibidorhyncha struthersii. Next base: position 395,038 of record VZSZ01010242.1, on the reverse strand, counting down.
AACTGCTCACTTTGCATGTAGAGAAATACAGAGACAGTCCAAATATTTAACCCTCTTGCATATTTCACAAGCTGAGCCTTTCTTATCCCCACAAGAGATTTTTATGTGCCCTTCAAAACGATAGCAAAAGTGTCACCATCATTTACCTGAGTGGATCACTTTTTAGGTCCCCTGATAATCCATTTTAAGAATATTCTTGTATCACAAGTATGGATTTACTGAGAAGAGGAAGAGCTAACAAGGAAGCTGTCCCATTAACATTCTCTTTCAGAGAATAAGTTCTTTACCTTTTGATGTGGAAAAAATCCCAAGAATTAAATTACCCAAGGACTCTGTGTGTTGGGGCGGCAAGTGCTGTGGGTTTTAATGTCCTTTATTGCACATTGACATATCTAATTATATTGACCTGTCACAAGCCACTGAGAGAGTATAAATACTTAAGTGCTCTAGAAATGTTCCTGTACCCTTTCTGCTTTCTGCTAACTGCCCAGCTAGGCTGTAGAATAGAGAAACCTTCCTTCTCTCTCTTGTTTGTCTGTAGAGCAAAGCACACAATCATCTCTGGTATTAATGTTTTAAAAGTAACTCTGACAGTATGCCTCAGTTCTGTCAGCCACTGTAATAAACTGCAAGATAGAGCAGTTGCAACATAACGGTTGCAGATATGTACTGTAGACACTTGTTTAAATCTGGATTTTGTCCCAAAATGTTGTGCTATTTCCAGCAACCATCATAGCTTCTAATGTCTTCTAAATAATTATTCATGAATTATAACCTCAAAAGGCTTTGTTTAAAATATAGCATCTTGCCTATTAGGCAAGTTTGAGAGTGGCATATCAAGGGCAATATCTGCTGGCAGATAAAACCCATTCTGCACCATCTTATCTTTGCTTTTTTCTTGACAGACAGCCCAGGGAGAGATGACGAAGGGAGTTCTGGGGGGAAATTTCATGCACTGCTTCTGGGATTTTGCAAATGACATTAGTTAATGACTATCTTTTGCTAAACATTTCTAAGATATGAGCTTATGGGAATAAAAAAAGGTGGTGCATACATACACATATCAGGTCCAATAACAGTCTGTCCAAAATTATATAAGCAGAAGATGACAGAATTTTGTACTTAGTGACTGATGAAGAATTAAAAGTATTTGAGGTTGATGCCTGAAACACCTGGCAATTTCCTGAAGGTTTGGGCGCTCTTCAAATTCTAGTGATGCATGTAAACAGTATTAGACATTCAAAAGTGAAAATATGAATAATGCCTCATGACAAAAAAAAAAAAGTGTCTCCATGTTTTTTTTTTAAATTTATTTTGCTAGTAATATTAAAATTAAATATTTTTATGTAATTTCTGGCTACAACTATAGCTTTTATGGAGTTATACTGTCTTTATCAAAGCAATAGAGCCAGTAAAAGTCAACTAGTCAGTTTTTCAAAGATATATGATTGTGTCAACTGCATATTTATGGTGTTTAGGGACTACAGAGCTCTCAAAACCTATTGAGCAGAAAAAGCAAAAGAAGAAAATAGGATCTTCCTAATCATTAAAATATCCATGTTCAGAAAGCTTCCATGGATATTTCAAAACAGCCTATCTTCATAAAATATCTGTTTTGTAAAGCAATGGGAAACAATTCAGATCAAATAGTTGTCATTTTTGAAATGATAGCAAGTATGCAGTTATAGAAAATGGCTTCAGCAGATTTTGCCGTTCACTGTGTTTCACTTAGAGCACGTTACATTACATCAACTTTCCTTTTGGACAGTAAATGTTATAAGAAAGTGCAGAAACAAGCACAGATGCAAAGAAGATATGTATTAAGCAGCAGCTAAACTGATGGGCATATAAATCAAAACTATCTGGGAAAGTATAATAAACTTATATGTCTATAATAATTCAAGCAAATTTATTCTTTTTTTTATCATCTTTACTTTTTCAGTAAATGTCACAAGATTTTAGTAAAATCATTTACCAAGGTAGGTTAATTACTTGGATTAACAGAAGAGCAAATGAGAATGTTTGTCCCAGACCCACAGCGTTCTGATTAAAAAAACCCAACCAAACAAAATTGGCCTATTTCTCCTTTGTGCCTTTATTTTAATTTCATGCATTTCCTGGTTCTCATGGGATTCAATGCCCTGAGTGGCTGTCCTTGTCATCTGATATTTCCATTTGGAAACGTGAGAGTTTCTGATAATTCAGATAAGGTTAGGTATGTACCCAAGTAATAGTACAGTCATTCAAGCCCAAGAAAAGTCAGAGCATTTGGAGTTTTGTGATATTGAGAACGATCTAAAAATGAAAGCACTGTGTGCCTATGGCTAATAAAGGTCTTTTGACCTGACAGATTTTGGGTTTATTTGAACCTTTTTAATGGTGTGAGTCAGTTCATGCAATATTTGACTCATTTTTTTCTCCCTTTCTAGATAACAAACTACAATGCAAAGGTGCAGGCTTATCATAATATTCCTGAGGAAATAATAAATAGCTGCCTAAGTAGTTTAAAGAGCTCTTATTCCCTACCCTATTGATCTTTTTAGCAACTTGTTTTATATTAAAATATTTCAGTACTTTCCCTCTCCTATATTGTCATTAAGAACAGTAAAACCAAAATGCATCAATTTTCCAATGCTTGGTTGGAGAAAAGTATCTAACTAAAACTGACATAAATACTCATTTATTAGCCTACCATATACTGCCTATATCTTGTTAAATCTTGCAATTTTTATAAATAAGGGCTTTGTAGTTCTCCATTATACTATTTTCCTAACACAAATAAAATTCTTGATAAGTAGATCTGGATTAGGATAATGAAAGTCAGTGAAAAAAACGTCTTAAAATTGGCTCTTGAACTTAAAATTTTTTTTAGCATATTTTGTATCTAGTCTATAGATTTTCTCTTTACAGTCCCCAAAGCAGCCCAAGCGCATAAACTTATGGAGATAACTGTATGTTGCTCTGAACCTGTATTAGAAGGGTTTTTGGAGAAACAAGACTTCAGAACGACCAGTGACTTACTCACAAAATAGTTCTCATGACCCACAGTGTGTGGAGGGAGAGATCTGAGCTTTCTTTCACATCAACAATAGTGTTGTTACCCAACCAATGTGCAAATGGATAAGAAACTTCTCATTCGTTTGAAGCATTTTTTTTTTTTTTGCATCTTTTCAGAAATGCTTGAACTTTTCACCTTTGTTTGAAGTGGGATATACTCTGCCTCTGTCACTGCTTTGCAAATCTGTTCATTTTTCTGCACCTCTGCTATCATAAGCACCGTCTTTCTGATTACACACTAGATTTTTTTTCCAATCTCATTTTAAAGTTAACTCGCATAAACTGGGGAAAGGGAGACTCGTAGCATAAAGAGTAAGAGATCAGAAACATAGCATTTTATTTGTCTTTAATATAAGAACACCCACAGAAGAAGTGATAAGAGAATAGAAATACTGTGCCGGTTGAATTGTCAGTGGGTTGGTGTTGGGGAGGTCAAGACAGATCAATTATCTGAAAATAAACCTCCATAGAGATGCATTGAGAGGATCTGATTTACAAAGAGGGGTTTCTGCATAGGACAATAGAGATTAACCTGACATTTTCATGAGCATACTACATTTTGATGATGCTTTCTTTGGCTCAAGGATGGAATTTATAGTTAAAATACCATGGAAACACAGAACATCCAGTAAAGTATATCGGGCTTCCCTGGGGCAATTATGTTCCGGGTTTTGCTCTACCTGATTTAGAACAGGGCCTTAAGTCTGCCAAAAAAAGCACACTTGGTCTCTCCTACAGCACTTGTTTTACTCACAATAAGTTGTTCTCTCAGACAAAGGCCACAGCCTACTAGTTGAGGCCCTGAATCAGGTAGGTAGAGAGCTTCAAACCAGGTATTCACCTGATATTTCTCATCCTTTAATTATGCATAATTTTCTTAAGCACGCACTCTCAAAATTTTCTGGCAATTTCAGTATACTTTTTGAATATTTTGCACTGGTTTTATATCTCTGTAAACCCCTTGAAATTTTGAGTGAATCAAAATTTCTAAATTTTAGCCTGCCTATCTTGTGTATAGCTGCTGGCTCCATGCTCACTTCGATCCACAAATGCTATCTACTCTGGCAGACATGCAAAAAAACATATGGAGAAACACATTATTCAAAGAGGAATTGTTGCTATGAAGGACAGGGTACCAAACATTGTGAACAGGTAGCATGTTAACCTTGGAATTTCTCCCCTTCCCATTTTTGATCCCTTTAGGCAAATACTTTACTATGTCTGCTACCTCTTTTTCCTTCTAACCCGTGTGTTTACTGTGTGCCTCTCAGGGTGAGGACCGTCTCTTATTATTTGTATGAATACTGACTAGTATAATAAGGCCCACTCCTGGTTAGGACCCTCCAGTGCTAACATAATACAAGTAATAATCACTGCAAAACACTAGAAACTAGCACACCAGTGATTCCAATTATGACTGCTTTCATCTAGTTCCAATGATTATATTTTTAAATACTCTAATTCAGAAAATTCTACAACTGCATTTTGTAATTCAATGTCTTCTTAAAGAATATGACTTCTGAAATAGCAGAAATGTATACATGCAATAAAAATAGCGTGCATTTGCTATATAATAAAATAGTGTGCATTTACTATATAATACTGTTACAATTTTTATGGTATTTGTCTTTACGCACGTTTGAATATTTGATGCAGCTACATGGGTATATATTGTTATACATACATACTTATGAAGTCAGATAGCTAACCTGATTCCTGAATTTTGTGATGACATCCATCATCATGAGTTAAAAGAAATAAGAGACTAACATGGAGCAACAAGTGTATTATTCATTGTCTCTTTGCAGAAACAGGAGAATATACAGTACACTTAAATTTTAAAGAAAAAAAGGGATTCGTATTTCAGGAAGAGGAAACTGTGGTGAAACAGAACAGATTTGACTCATGGTTTTATTCCCTAGCCTACATATTACTATGTAGCAAAACCACTAGTGTAAAATAATCTGATATAATCTGTAGAACTAAATATTATCCTCACTCTTTTCAGGTTTATTTTGTCTGTAACAAAGAAAACTTTTTTTTTTAATCTTTGAAAAAGGCTTTAGCAAGAAACTGACCATTTTCTGTGATTGCTTTGCACTATGAAATTTCTGGCAGCACTATAAACTGATAATACAGAAGTTTTGCAAAGCAACACCAAAATTGAGGTTCCTATATGAAAAACAGTCATATACATGCTTTATAAATATATCATTTTGGTAATTCAGTGTAATATTAGTAATCTTAAATGTCTCTTAAGCTGAAAATGCCAATGAAGTTCAGAAACTGGTCATCTATATGGTGGTTTTGTCATGTAATTTTTCTCAGTGGACCAATTTGTCTGCAACCCAAACTTCAGATTTCTCTTGACTGGAGTCTAAGTCTCCTTGGCAAAGTTCAGTACTAAAACATCTTAAGATGGTCAGCTGTTTTTGAGATAATTACATTTAAAGTAAGTTTTCTGGCTCTTGTTTAAAATACTAGATTTCGTATTGGTTGAGTTAAATGATATTTATATTTGTATATATAAAAACTCTCATTGGCTTTAATGAGAAATGGCCACAAAGTCTTTTAATGTGAGTTAGAGTATTTAATTTAAAATGTTATTTATGTTAAATTGTTATATGATAAACCACTGGTCAAAAATACAGAGATCTGGTGTTTAGCATTCTGTGGAAGGCTACGGTTAGGTTGAAAACTTTTTTTCAGGTTCCCTTGAGCTCTGCCTGGTATCAACAGAAGCTAACACTAGTGTTAAATTTCTGCAACTAATAGTTTACTCTATCCTCACTCAGAAACAAACCTTCCAGTCCTGAGCTTGTCCCTGGTGAATGTCAATGATAATTGCCAGAGGCAGGAAGGACGCTCTTGGCATTAAAAAACACATGGTGCAAAGACTCTACAAAATCTAAGTGCTAAATGAAATACCAGCTAAGAAATTACAGCACACAAGATAATTTATATTTAGTATGTAAAATGGTGTACTCAAAAGCTGAAATCCAGACTATTGCTTCCTGGATAAATGCTATTCATCACTGGCCCACAGAGTTGTACTTGTTTTTCATCTGTCTTTCTGGTCCAATTCATTTTGCAGTCTTTTCTAAAGACTGGACAATTTAAACAAGAGGAATGGCTGCTAACCTCAACTATATTTTAGTGTTTTTTTTGAAAAGCTGAAAAGCAGGGAGACCAGATATGCAAGTGTCATGATTTAACCCCAGCTGGCAATGAAACACCACACAACTATTTGCTCACTTCCCCCCAGCAGGATGGGGGAGGAGAATTAGAAGGCCAAAAGTGAGAAAACTTGTGGGTTGAGATTAAAACATAATAATAACAACAACAACAATAACAACAATAATAATAATGTTGTAATGAAAAGGACAATAACAAGTAAGAGAATAAAACCCAAGAGAGACAAGTGATGTAAATGAAAACAATTGTTCACCACCAACAGGCTGAAGCCCAGCCAGCCCCTGAGCAGTGACTCCCCGCCAAACTTCTCCCTGGTTTTATTGCTGAGAGTGATGTCATATGGTATGTAACGTCCCTTTGGTCAGTTGGGGTCAGCTGTCCTGGCAATGTCTCCTCCCAACTTTTTGTGCAGCCCCAGCTGACTTGCTGGCGGAGCAGCACGAGGAGATGAGAAGACCCTGAATCTGTGTAAGCGCTGCTCAGCAATAGCTAAAACATCCCTGTGTTATCAACACTGTTTCCAGCACAAATCCAAAACATAGCCCCATACTAGCTATCATGAAGAAAATTAACTCTATCCCAGCCAAAACCAGCACAGGAAGCTGGCTAGTCTCAAACCATGAAAGGCACTGAAACAGGACACTTCTCATGGTCACTGTAATCATTTGGCTGCTATAGGTTGCAACCATTACCACCATCTTACCTTCCTCTAGCAGTCATTTAAAATTAAAAGCAATGGTAGAAAGCAAGTAATCAGGAGAGAGTGCTGGATACCCAGATCTGAAATAACCAAAGAGGAGGCAGGAGTAATGATTTACCTTGTGTTCAGCAGCTCCTCTCTGTCAGCTGCTCTCACCTATGTCCTTCTCGGTGGGCTGCTGGTTTTGGTTGTCTCCTCACCTGATGTCCCTCTGTCTCCCTGCATGTTACTGTCTGGAATGAGTTTTCTTTTATTTTAATTCAGGGTCAGGCACCTACTTTCTCAGTATCTAAGTTTTTCTTTGGATCTAGGCTTCACTTGCTTGATGAAATTCACATGTCAAAATGGTGGTAGAACCAGAAATAACTTGGGATTTCTGGATAATAGTGCCCTGTTTTGATTTTTATGCTATGAATCCAGAGATACATGCATTCTAAACTATTACTTACTTCAGTAGCAAAGATACTGTAGAATCCTTCTCGTTCAGTCCTGGTTTTAGTGTTCATTACAGAAACATGTATTGAAAAAGTGGGGTTTCTTTTTTTTCCTCTTGGGAATAATAATTATACATTGTCACTTTCTATTCCTCCACTTTATGCTAGGTCTGGCCTTTATTCTTCGACACTACATCTTATATTTATCTTCATCTGTTAAAGCCTAGGGTTCCTATTGCTAGTTTATATTTCAATTAACGTTCTTAAACAGAACTAAAAATAGTAGCTGTCATGTTATATTCTTTTCCACCAGGAACCAAATGTCCTCCACTGTCTCTAAACCATAGTTCGTAGGACAATAATCACATACTTTATTTCTCACTGAAAGAACAGGCACAATGCTTTGCTCTTTCCTCCGTTCCCTAATTGGCATTGGTGTTTACTTGCAGGTTTTTATACTAGATTGTGTGACTGATATGATAATAATATATTTCTACAGATCTGAAAGTTTATAGTTCTACCTAGGACCTCAAAGCACTTAACCCAAGGTAGTTATGAGCTGCTGCCTCTGTGAAATTCTAACAGAAATTAAGCTCCTAGAAACAGATTTCTCTTTAGGTATAATTATATTTCGTTTCCATAAGAGAAAAATGAACCTAAGATCATGACAACGGATTTATTATTGTCCTTTCAGGCTCAGTGACAAATCTTTTATGTGTAGTTAAAACAAGAGCATTTTAACATTTTGTCACACCGATGATCTTGTCTCATAGAAGAAAATAGGCTCAGCAGTCTTTGCCGTTACTGTGCAAGGAGAATGAAAAGATGCAGTTGAAAAACAGGGTTGTTTTTTAAAAAGCTACTATACTTTGTTCATTGAATAATTACGATTCACGGTATCTCTTAATTTATTTATGCCAAGAGTTCATTTCTTTCTGACATTGAAGAAGTTAAGTGTGACACTTTACAGGAAGCACAATAAAATGTCCCTTTTTGGGGGGGTTCAAAGCCAAAATGGAAGCAACATATTTATCTGAAATATTTTACTTGGAAATAAACAACAAAAAAGGAATACTTGATAGCTTTTGGAAGATTTGGATGATTAATTTACATCCAACCTGTCTTAACCTCTATGAGAACTTAAAGGATTATTTGAATGGCTTGAAGACTATTTTACTTGGTACTTTTTCTTTCCATATAAATATTCTGTGGAAAAAACCCAAAACAAAACTAAACCAGAGCATCATCTTTGTGATGTTCTTTTGGAGAGTTGGGAATGTAGAATGACGATAATCTGTCTAATTTTATTATCGCTTCCCAAAAGGTGATAACAGGTCAAAGGTTTATTGTAATGACATGTGCAAGTTGGCTTAGAAACATCTAAATCCAGACTGATCGTTTAAAAGAGTTTTAAACAGCTGCAGCGTTTTGAATTTGAAAAGACCTCTGGCTCTGAGGAACAGTTCTATGCATATTTGTCTGACTACAGAAAGGAAGGATACCTTAAACTATGAACTTATAATCACCAGGAATGTGACTGGACTGACAGCCCTGACAAGTGAAATCTTCTGTTTGTCCATCAAACAGGTGCAGCAGTGCAGCATCCTCCAGCTTGGGTGGGACCAGCGTCACAGAGCAAAGAGGCAGTCACCCTAGCTCTGCTCATGGAGACTAAGGAAAACTGTAAATTTTAAGGGCAGAAACCAGTAAAGGACTGAGAATAGAATTTTGAAGGTTGTTCCTAAATATTTCTATACTTACCTTAACTTACTCTGCACATTTTGAATCTTAAAATCACACTCTCTCAAACAATAAATACTTTTGTTTTATATATTCACATACTGAGTTTGCAGTAGTTAACTCATTGCCACTGCATAGCTCTCCATTAAATAATACAGTACCTGCAGGCATTAGAGATGACTGTTCAGCTGCAGCTATTTAGTCAGTAAATCTGGTACATGAGATGCTAATCAAAGTCCACTGAATTCAGCTGAAAGGCTCCCATTGACTTCACCAGGTTTTGGGTCATGCCCTTGAGCAGTTACATGCACCTACACACGCGCGCGCAGACACACACATTGATTAATGTATTGTTTATAGGTTGCAAGGATAACGTCTGTATAAATTCATAAGACATTTTATGCCCTCTAACTCTGCTCCTGGACAGGTGAAATGATCAAGGTTGCTGGCATTTTTGAAGTTCAGAAAAATACTGCAGCTTCTTCAGATGGTTTTCTTCAAGGAACAGTCGTGTACTTGATCAGGCCAGGAAATGCAGACTTTTAGAACAGCCTAATGCCTATATCTGGCAGTAATCAAAGAAGTCTATTGAAAAAGGAGGAGGGGAAAAATAGGGACAGAGGGGAAAGAGAGAGGGAGATAGAGGCGGAAGAAAGGGGAGAAGGGGAAATAAATGTGCCTACTGTGGCTTAAAGCACAATAATTTAATTGTCACTAAGCAATCAATAGAAATGTAACAGTGTGAAGGGAGCACGACAAACATAGATTTGCTTTGTCTTAAATGGTATGTACTAAATGAATGTTCCCCAAACTGAACAAGATTGACTAGTAAATTAGAAGAAAAATTGGTGTTATTTTACATTTTCTGCTTACCTACAGAAAAGACACTCATTTGCAAGAAGAAAACTGGAAAATTGCTTCTTTTTCTCTGGCAGTTATTCTTTTAGGTCATCCTAAACAGAGGCAGTAGGCATATTCTAAAGTAATAGTATGATTCAGTAAGCGTCTTGCCTTAGGGGATCAAATCAGTGCGGTCATCACATTGATGTGAATGGATTTCACGTGAATGGATCAGGCCTTACTATTTAATGTTCTCTTAGAAAAGCAGAGAAATATGAGAAATATAAAGCTGTATAGACCCTAACACTGCACAGATGGAGCTTTACATCCTCACATAAATATGGTAAAGTTAACAGGGAACCATGAGACAAATGAGTTCCATCCCTGCAGACACTGAAAACTCAGCCCAAGTTTGTAATTAGTTGTGATGATGCAGGCAACCTGTAGTACGTTGGTTTCTATATGAATTTTAAATGAAAATGATCAAACGATGCAGAAAGTGCCATGAGACAACAGTACATTCTCATTATTATTCCAGCCTTTTTATGCGCTTGTATATTTACAATATTTCTTTTTCAGTTGAGACCAATCCCCTTCTTCTGAACATGGTAGATGAGGAGTTTTAATGAAAGACCATTTACGCTCCAAACAATTTGGGATGTTAGTTATGTATTCTTTTTGTCATCAGGAAATCATTGTTGAAGAAATAAAGCATAAAAGTTATATGGACTACCCTACCTTTTGCCTTTTAAAAATTGAATAAACAAGACCTTATTTGCGTTCCATTTGGCTTCACTGAGAATATATTAGCAAGCAGATATAATCTAGGCAGAAGAGACTTAATCCTGGAGAAGCTTATTTCTTAACATAGAATAAACAAACTTCTTAACCTGCTTGTGTTTATCTTCACTTCTGCTTGGCCAAGCTCCAATTTCAGAAAGAAATTCTAATTCTTTCAATCTCGGGACATCCTTTTTGTCTGCATGGTACTTAACTTTTTTCTGATGGACTCTTTAAATCAGCAGCCTCAAAGAAACAATGTTTTTTTTTCTAGAATTCATTCAGTGGCAGGAATCTGAGCAATTAGCCTTCAAACCTTATACCCCAAAATACCAGCAATGCATCTGAGCTCTATTAGTTTGACTAAAAAAGCAAGAGCCACATATGCGAGAAGGACCAAAAATTCAAGCCACACTTCTTTAAAAGCAAAACAAAAATTGATACACTGGCTCATACAATTGGTTTTAAAACAATTGAGGGAAGATTATAGAATTTTGTTTCCTTAGAAAATATTGGGATGCCTCTTTTCTCACATGCCAGCCTCAAATGCTATGGAAATGAGTTTTCTCTGCAAATGCCTTCATATACGAGAATGAGATTTACTGAACATTTCTCGTTAAGATGCAGCTGCTAATTGTGTTGTTCACAGAAAAAAATATAAGGTATGTGCATTGTGCTGAAAGGCAAGAAATTCAAGTGTGACTTGAAAACGGCTGGAAAAGATACAGCACGATTGAAGGATTTATCAACCTGTTTTGGCACCTCTACTCATCGTTTAGCTTAGTATTTTGAAAGTGCTTTCATGTGAATACTTTTTTTTTAATAAGCTTTGCATGGACTGGACTGTATTTTGCATTCTTACAGTTCAAAGTCCTGCTTCCAATATAAAACTGCAAGTAATTACTGAAGTCAATGGGAATTCAAAAGTGCAAAGTAGTGGATTGTGGAATAATTGGATGATAATATGCTCACAGCCTTGTTTCTCATTCTTAAGGTGAACTCTTTGCACAATGGAGAATCTGTGCTGGCTACATCTTGTGAAATCTGTTTTCCCCACAGGAACAGTAAAATGAGCTCTGACCAAAACTATAGCTATTGTTTAGAAATTCTGAAATAATGATGTCAGCTGTTATAGGTAGCTGAAAGACTTCTCAGTGTAAATTCGTTTATAGTTCATAGTTCACAAAATTCAAAACATCGTATAGAGATTTCACATCATATCTGTAAATAAACAAAGTCCAGGTTGTATTTTTTAGGAAAATATGTATGTAGACCTTTAGTGGTGAAAAAGTCTTTTCCACATTTCCATAAACAGTGTGCATAAATCTCCACAGCTAGAGCATCTTAAAGTCTCCCCAATGATGCTAAGTTATTCACTTGCATGTCAAGTTTCTGCAGTGAATCTGAAATGAAATAAATAAGGTCTCTACCACAAAATGAAAACACATGTATTTTCAAGTACATGTATAAGTCAACATCTTTTGTAACGGGCACAGCACACATACATTGAAAAGAATGCCTACATTTTTCCCATTGTACATCGATTTATGACTAGTGACATGTTGGTTATACTCATCTACTGTATAGCTACAAATATGTAAATGTAGAGAATAAGGATAATATCTATATCATTTTGTATGAAAAAATAACATGTATCTTGATTTATTTGTTTGGTAGAATTCTGAATTTACGGTGTTAAAGGAGGCTGTAAGCAGGAATGAAACACTGACAGGGATAATGTATCTCCAGGGACAGTACCCAAGGTCTTTAGGACTGTGAACTAGTCCCTTGGAATTCCCAAGTTACCTGTCACTAGCCTACTTAACAGGCCTTTTTTTGCAAGGTCAGTAACTAAGATCAAAAGTATACAATGATGTTAAAAGTCATGATTTTCAGGGAAAAAGGTGCTCAAAAGATGCCAAAAGACAAACACAGGGTAAGTATTGTCTCTATCAGGGGTCATCCTCAGGATTTGATTAACCAATTTGCAGGGAAAGAGTGCAAGGGTGAACTAAAATATTGTCTTCTTTTGCCTGTGAGACCTAGTTCATCTCAAATTCACAAGAATGATGGATCTGTTAGAAAAACCTATCCGAGCATGATCTTGTGGCCCTGCACAAACTTTCATGTTCATTCTATGATGTGCCTTCTGCAGAATAGGTCAGGGTCAGGTAATGATCCTAAACAGGGCTTCTCTAGAGATGCCCAAAAATTCTTTCACATCTATTCTGAATTCTATCTCCTAATAAAAATATAGGGGGGAGCTGATCAACTTTTGTTTAAGTATTCATTAAGTGTTCATGTGTCCTTTGGGCTTTACCCAAAGAATGTAAGAAATCATCTTGGAACTTGGATGAGAGAGATATCCATTGTGACTGGTGGAAGTACACCTGTTGGTTAAACTGATGGAAAACATGTAAAACAGTGCAAGCAATTCCTGACCAGAAAATGCCCTTGCTAATACTTTTGGCACAGAGGCAAAAGCACATCATGGGTGTCTCATGACCAGCTGACACTCAAGAACGATTAGCCAGACAGATGTTCAGGAGAAGCAGAGAGCAATAACAATAACATCTCCAGGTCTTCAAGCTACTCTGTCTGTTGGGCTTCCCGTTTCCCTGGTCCATCTGAAAGAAAGATGTTTCCTTTATGTTGTCACAAGTTTGGCTGTATGGTCATCTGTCCTTCAGATAGCAGACACGTTTCTACCTTCCTGAATGCACAGAAATGGGAGGAAGAGTTTTCCACAGATCTTTGATAGTAGCCCAACAATTGAGGTTATCCAGCACTACTGGAATAAAATTGGAATGTCTCAGATGTTCCCCTGGGAAGCACTCTAAGTCACTGCTACACTTTGTGCACTACTCCTCCTCCAGGCAAACCATGTACCTCTGATGCTGCAATTCTTACCAGTGGCTGTCCAAGGCCTTGAGAGGGAGAGGCAAGGAATAACATAAATCATTGACAGCTGCTGCGTCTTCATGTTGTTACGATCTGTGTCAGACTGCACTGTGACTAATGGTGGAATCTATCTAGTAGGAGCTTTCACCCCTCAGGATCCAGACAGGAGTCCTCTAGGCCAGATTCACAGCTGAAGTCTCTGACAGCAACAGTAGAACTAGGTGATAAAGCTGCTCCCATCAGCATGTAAAGTAGCTCTGGTTTGCATTACTTCAGCCTTCTGCATAAGGAAAATCCTGGGGGGAAGATGAGGGAGAGTGTGCAGCTGCAGCTTTTCCTTTCCATTTTGGCAATCCCCAGTCCCTACATGAGCCCCTACAAAACTGTGACTGCCAGGACTAATTGGAAGAGGCAAGAGGTGACCTCAGAAGTGATGTTGGGTCTGTCTGAGCTCTACCTATCCAGCTTTCACAAAGCATGTTGGTGAGCAGTGTTCCCAAGTATCTGACGTGAGAATGAACAAAGCTGTGGAAAATGTATTATGGGGAACAATTATGTGCTACTAGAGGATTGGATTAGATGACCAAATGGGACATTTCCATTTCTGATTTCTTTGATTCTTTGATTTACGTTTCCAAATGCTTTGGTCCCTGAAGGAGAACAGTGAAAAGGAGTTGACGTGATCAAATAGTTAGTAACACTGTTTTTTTAACTTTTAGCAGAATATTTTTTAGTAACTGTTTGCCAGATATGTAAAAAATGCCACAGAACTATGTATATTACATTTTGAAATATTAATGCTGGCTGGAAATGCACGGCTGATGTTGGAACTAAGTAAAAAACTGTGCATTTTGACTGTGCCAGTGAAAGCCAAGATGACAGGTTTTATTTTAATTTAATAAAATCTGAAGGTAGTACTGTGGAAATCTGGCCAAGGCTGCCTGGCAGACTGCCTTGAAGGGAGTCATTGATAGTCCCCTTCCCTTTTACTTTATTAGGTTTGCCATTTTCCCCTATTTAACATAAAAAAAGTAATTTCCCAAATAGCAGGATTCCTCAATTGTTTTATCCTGCTTACCTAACATCCACATTTTATAAAGCATTTCATTGAAATTAGGGTCCCTAAAACTCGCAGCATGAACAATCTGCATTTTACTAAGAGATTTCTTTTCTAAATTCAATACGATATTTAAAGCGGGAAGCACCATTTAATTATGTGCCACTATGGAGAGGTGAATAGAGAGTAGAAAATACTTGAGGGGACATTTATAAAAATGTGGGGTTTCAGATTTGGGTTTTTTCTTTTCCTTCTATAAGGCTGTAGGGATGGGAGACTATATCAAACTGAAGGGTGGATTAAGAACCATTTGTTGTAAACCAGTCTTCTAATTGACTATTCAATAAATAGTGTTTCATATCCCTTTTTAGCTATGAAATCAGCAGTACAAATTAGCAGAAATTCTAATCCAGAGTAATGAGGACCAGGCAAAATAGATTTTACTGCTTATTCATGTCTTCTCTGGCACTCTTTATTTCTCCTAACAAAAGACTTATAGCACCTTCCCACCCAATGACGCTGCTACTCATACTCTTGTCCCGGAGATTTACATCTTCCTGTAACCCTCAGCTGTATTGCAGATTTATTTTTCTATAAGTCAGCAGTTTCTAATCTACCTCATACCCAAAACATTCACCCCAATGTCTGCTGTATTAAGTTTCCCATCCTATAATCTATTTGTTCCCTCTGAGGTTCCAGTCAGGAGTGTTGTTTCCCTTAAGTAAGGAAGCTCACATGAATATGCTTAAGAAAGTCCTCCTCCTTTTTCAAATAATTTATCTTAGAAAATCTTAGGAACCACATAAGACGGTGAAATATTTGGACAAGACTTATTCTCAAACCTGTCTCACAGACCTTTAGATCATTCTAAACCCCTTTTTCTTTAGTATCCTTTGGCAAATCTGCTCTCACAAAGCAGTGTTCAAATGTCTTATACTTATCTAGCCCTTGAGAAAGTGATAATTATGGTCCTCATTCAAGCGGGTTTTGTTGGTTGGAAAGATTATTCCACAAAAGCATGAAAAAGAAAGTTCAATGGCATTTCCAAAGTCTGTGGACAATCTCTAGTAGTAGATGAGGAGGAAGCAAACCTGCACTCTACAGCCTGGAGTATTACTCCAGTCACTTGTTTGACAGCTGTAGTAAATTGAGTATCTGGAATGGCTGAATCAATTTGTTCATACTGTGAATTCATTAAGCCTCAGAAGTAAGCCTGTGGGCAGGGTCCTTAGTCCTGTGAGGTCTGACATGTTTATTCATATTGATGGATTCACCAATGGTGAGCAATTTTACTATTCATTGCAATTGTCCTTTGTAATAAAAAATAATGTGCTTCCTCAGATCTTTCACTTTGTTTCAGTTAGCCAGAATGTGTAGATTTGATAACCATTTACAACATCGATTCCAATCTGGATGAAAATCCTTAGAACCAAAATTGAGCCATTGCATGGCATTATCTCTCCGACATCATGATACATGCTGTATTGAACATTGCAATGCTTCATAGCCAACATAATGGGATGACAAAACTGAAATTGAATAAGGAACAGACTTCTTGTAATTAAATTGCAGCTATCGGTGTGAATACCATCTATCTAATACACAGCACATAAAGTGAATGGAAGCATGCAAACGTGTTTGTAATGTTTACAGCAAACCAATTAAGACTTCAGGTTCCCTATTAGCAGCAATATCACTCATCTATTCAAGCCATCAGCAACTTCCTTTGGTGTTCTGTATTCTGACTGCACACAAGAGAGGAGTCTTTATCTGGTTTTGCCCGTATCAGCTAGCAGCAAATGATTCCAAAGATAATTTAATTCATTTTAATTTTAATTTTAATTATTGTACTTTACTTTCCAGTAATTTTAAGAAAATAGACCCTTAGTTAATATAAATTGTCATAACTTTGCTGATGTCAGTAACATTTCCTAGTATCTGAGAACTTGGCCCAAGGCCACAACTTTTAAATTACAAGTTTTAGACAAATACAACCAGAGTTTAAGAACAGATAAGAAAATGCTAAACTTAATAAGGTGAAAACAACATTTTCCATGTGTATTATGATTTGGACATTATAAAGCTCAGTAGTAGCAGCAAGGTGATGTAGGCCCTCGATCACTATGGTCAAAATCCAACCTGTATAAAAAGGAAAATATTTTCCACTATAGCCATGAGAGCATTTACAATAATTACCCCCTTCTGTTCTTCCCCCACAAATGTATAAAAAAAAGTGCTGCCCAGGAAAGAGGCCAAATTAATATAAATTGCTATCTTCAATTACTTGGAAGGGATAAGAGATATTGGGATGACACTGAAAAACAGATACAACTTTTGATAATGCTTGGGTACTTGACCTGATCAAGGGTATCCAAGCTGAAAGGATTACTCTTATTACCTGTATTTGTGAGAAGTCAAGGTAGCTTGGAAACTAGGTATTTTGTGCACCCAGACTGTGAAAGACAATCCATAGCGAGGTGTAACATACTGACTGTGATACATTTAGTGTGGGGAAGTATTAGTTTTCCTGTATTAACCATCTGGAATCTTTCATGACTAATAATTTCACCTTGAAATAAAAAAAAAATATTGAATTCTGGTACTTAAGAAAATGTTTTAAATAACTGGACAATAGGATGCAGAATTCAGACCATCTCTCATTTTAATCAGTGATAAAATGTGTTAAAAGCAACCACTTTTATGCAAGAGAAAGCAAGAACCTTGATAGGTTTTCTGCAAACTCAGGGAAAAAAGTCCTGGATTCAGCTTTTAGTTTACATCGTATAACCGAATGCAAATATATATTGCAGACAATCTGTTCAAATAATCCACTTATTTAGCTGTTAACCTGGATGAAAGGAATGGACAACCTGATTATTTTTCTTTCCCTTTTGAACTTTAATCTTATTTCAAATTGTCCCTAATAAGAAGAATGATTTTTCGGCACTGATGATCTCCAAATTATCTATGATCAATTTATTTCGAAATGTGAAAATGATAAAAATGAGAAATTAGTGTTACTAACTTAGTAACTTAGAACTTACACTACAGAAAAAAAAAAAAACCACAAAAACACCTTTGTAAGTTTGATTGTAATAAAATAATTAGTATATTTTCCAGATATGTTACATGATTGTACATTTCAGGAAATGAGTCTGACAAGCCATTTTGTTCCTTTTTTCTGCAATGTAAAATTGTCTGTTTTATCCTTTGCTAAACTAAAAATTAATTCTTGTATGAGTGTACTGTACCAGTAGATACTTAGAGGACAACAGCTGAAGAGGGAGGCCCTCAAAAAATGTAATTCATATGGCAGATGCAAGGCAGTATATTTTACATAAATTATACATGAACATGGATTGAACTAACCAGTTTGGAAAACAACTTTATGTTGCCCAGTGCATCAAGAAATAACTGGCTTTCTAGACCACAGAAGTTTTTGAACCAATATATTCACAGATTATTCCAGTCGTATCAGAATGTTCAAAAAGGTTTCCTTAAGAATCAATAGTTAATTTGAGAATAACAGAAAAATGGAAACATTACGTCCATTACATCTGCTGTTTTACTTTATTTTTCCTGTATCTAGACATAATTTTATTTATTTCTCTATATACTCAAGAAGGAGTCTGTTCATTTCTCCCTTCCTTATTCCACTACCCTATATATTATCAAAGACAATCTGACTTTTTATGTACAAGTCTGGGAACATTCATGATGAAAAAATGAGAGCTTCTATAAAGATTCTTTAAAGGTTTTGATTTTTTTTTATATTGTATATAGGCAATAAGTTCCACATTAATCATAAACTTGCATCTTTAATAAACATGATGTTTTAATAAACTAGTAAGAACATTTGAGTTATATATAGAACACAAAGAATGTGGCATGTATTTAACGATTATTGTTGTGGCCTGTTCCAAAATGTTTTCTGCAAAATGTTAAGAACCATGTTGTAAAGTCTTTTGCCCGAGCAGCCTTATTAAACTTAAATTATTCAAAAGCATGTATATGATGTGAGTGGGCTGGATACTTCAGACAACATAGCAATAGGACCATCGTGATATGCTGAGGTGGGCATTCATTAGTTGATGTTAATGTGAGGTTGTCAGCAATGTGAGGTCTTCAGCTGCAGTAGCTTGGAGAGATCCTCCTAGTGAGAAATCTCTGTTCTTGAACAGAGGAGCAGAGGGAGGAATTTTTGTAGCCCAGGCTAAGAAAAGCTTCATCAGACTTGCCTGCCATTCCAAACTATCCTTACTACGAGCTTGATTTTACTTAAAACCTGTATAAATTTACTATTTTCCATATGGAACAAGCATCACTGCGGAAAATGGGCAATTCTACCCTAGTGTTATCTTTGGATATGCTAAGCCGATTTTCCAGCTGGTGCAAGTTAAGTTATGGCAGTTATATTAAACGAAGCCAATATACACTAATTTAGAATGAGTTCCTTCATCATTAACATGGGTATTTTAGGAAACCAATTTAGAACCATACATTATGTAGATTCTCTTCTCTACTCATCATCTCCCCTCTGATATTTGATTAGGATATCGATTTCCTCTTATTAAAAAAAAAAGTCAACCCACTCACCTCTTTTTACCCTCTACATCCTACAGCTGCAGAATTCCACCTGGATTAGCAAATTGATTTATTGATAATAAACACATTGATCTTCTTTGCCCTTCTTCAAGCTGCATAGCTCCAATTTCTCTATCCCCAGTTTTTTCCTCCCTAGAAGATTTTAATATTAGCTTCTCTCTACTACTGGCACCATTCTTGTGAGTGCACTCTTCAGAGATTCACCTACTGTTTTTTCAGTATTAAATACTTCCAAATGGCTTTGCAGCATGGAACAAGCCATAAGTGTTCATGCTGTTGTCAGCAAAAGTCTTCCTGCTTGCCAAAGTGCTAAGGTAAACAGGTCAATGCAAAAGTAGATACGACCCATTGGTAGACTTTATGAGACACTTCTGAAAGGGCAGGATTGGTCTAAAAAAAAAATCCCTGGGACACAGCTCAAGGAAATTCTATTGATAAATTGCTCTGTAGATGGGTTTACTTGGTTGGAAGAGATATGTGACACATCCAGCCAGGTGTTACCAACTGATGATGATGACAACATCAGAAGAAATTGCTGGAAATTTACTTTATTACAAAAAACCCACACAACCCTGTAAAATCAAGGTCTGAGACAAAGAATGAAATTTAGACACTCCATTAGAAAGACAGTCTATATACAAAACACCTAATATTTCAAAACATTATGTTTTCAATGCTGATGATCGTGATTAAACATTCATATCTCTGTAGCACCTAGAGATCAGCTGGGTTACAATTATAGTTGTGGTACAAACGAAGTGACAGTCCCCTGACAAAGATCTAACTTAAGAGCTGTTTCATAGCATTTTCAGAGATTTCATAATTTGCATTCACTATGCATGCAAAAAAAGTGAGATCAAGAGGACAGCACTACATCAAAATGTCCACTGAATATGCTTGGAGTTACTGCAGGGGATGTGGGAGTCCTAGATGTGGTGTTATTGCCATACTCCTCATCAGTATGGTGATCTTCTCACCCTTTTCTTGCTATTGCCTTGCTTTGGATATGCCAGAGTGATGTTCCATCCACCCCTCTCCTCTTTCTATAGATTTTCACCAAACATTACTTATCTAAAGGAAGCATTTTGACATTGATGACATGGTATACTTTTCTAAAATTTAAGCATAGCAGCCCAATGTATTGAAGAGGTGGATGAAAAAAGAAAAACAAACAAAGAAAACAAAAAACGCCCAACACAAAACAACCAGACCACAGCAAAATAATCTGGCATACAAAAATGACAACATGAAAAAACTTAAGTTACATGAGATGGCAAACACCTTACAGCCCCTGAAAGGGAATAGCCTTTTTCCCCTTCCCTGGCACCCACTGCCCTTGCACCTGGAGCTGCCCTGATTTGCAGTGGTTCTGGTGCTCCTTGGACCCTTCAGGATGAGCTCACTGTTCAGCTCAAGGCAACGCAGATCACTAACTCAGTGGAAACCTGCTTGTTTGTCCATTACTGGACTGCCAAATAGCAAAACAGAGTCATTGCAGGGGAGGACTGAGGAGTGTGGAAGAGGAACACCGGAGTGGACGTCACACCCCTGTGTCAGTGGCAGAAAGTTATTAGAGATATCTTGCATGGCATGACCCATATCTGAAGTCACTATGGTTTCCACAGGCAGATGCTGATACAGCTGTAAGTGAAATACACTGATCTCTTATATGAGGCATTTTTACATAGTTTGATTTGGTAAGACTTAAGATGATAAAAACACACCTATTTAAAGAACTCAGCATCTGGATCCAAATTTTATAACTTGGAAACATTATCTGGGAAAACTCTAAGACAGATCTACGGCCAGAGAGTCAGCTGGTGTAACTTAATGCAGTATTGTTTCCTGATCCAGAGCATATAAAATAAAGAAAAATAAGATACAGAAGTTCAGCAAAACAAACAGAACTAAGATGCCTGAATCTCAAAATGTTTTTATGGAAGTATTTTCATGAGAAACTAATGTATAGGGTCATTAACTTCTGGAAGGGAATGAAAGTCAGATGAATTTGTTCCCCACCATCCTTCAGAATTATTTTAAGCAATCATTGTGTATATTCACACAGGATGTATCCTCTAAGCACGTAAAGGGTGGTTTGGGTTTAGTTTCCTTTTATACAGGTCTCTTGCATGACTTCAGCAAAACAAGAGGAGAAGAGGCTTAGAGAAGACTAGGAAGACAAAGATATAAGATACAGTTGGATTAGCATTGAATGTTAGCCAGAAGTCCAATATCAAACCAGGATTTTCTGTCACACATAAAAGGAGTTCATCTTTTGCCAGGTGAGCACAGCGCATAACTGAAACACCACACTGTCAGCAGAAGCAGAATCGTCAATACCTGTCTAAAGTAGATCAGATCTACAAGAGTGACAATACCTTTGTACACTAAGGCTACCTGGGTTCCTTGGACAATCTTAACAGCAAAGGGAGAAGTTATGTTTAGAGGGAGAGTCAGCCCCTATGTAAGAAAACCCATCACTTTTACCACTACAAATAATTAATAAATAACACTACGAATATATATAATTCCATTTTATAAAGTAAATTGGGGATAGTTTAGATATCCATTGCCTAAAAAAGTTGGAAAGGCCATGACAAGTGATCACAGTATGTAAAAATGAGAAGCACCTGTTTCTTTTGGCATGAAATGCTGAAACGGATATTGCAGCCATTTCATGAATATATTTTTTCACAGTTTAATGTTAAAGGGGATGACAACAATATAGCCAAGTGTGTTCTATGAGAGTCTTATCAAAACCTGTGGATAACGAAGGAAAACGACTTCTGCCCTTTGGATAAACCAACAGGTTATAATAAGCTTGGAGTGAAGCAGTGAGATCTACTGAGAGTAGGTACCAAGAAATTAGGTGTTTCTTTCAAAGCTAGAGAAATTTTCACTTCTATGGATCTTCCAGTATTTCTCATTGGCCAGCTTCAGGGGCGTCAGTGACAGAACTGCTGCAGTTTTCAGCATCTCCCATAGGTAGAAGACAATAGCTGGAAAAGTCTCTCAATAGCACAGCTTTCTTCATGTGAAGGGTTTATTATTGTAGAAAGATGTGTAAAATAATCAACTTTCCATTTGTTCAGGTGCAATGCCAGACTAGTTCGTGAATTTTATCTATGTTAAAAAGTTACATTCCAGACAGTTCATATGGTTTCTTACAATAAAAAGTTGTTATATTCTTCGTATGTACAAAATTAAATAATTCAGTATTATGACGTTGCCAAATGTAGAAATTCACTTCTTGGAAATATTTTTCTGTGCTGAAGATAAACTTTTCAGTAGTAAAACATCCAAAGCTAAACTTAAACTGCCATGTAAGTATGAAGAAAAAATACATATACCAGGAAAAAGGGAAGGGTTTTATATTAATCCTCTTTCAAGCCCTACTTCAGGAAACATCTAAAACTTGGGAAGACATTTATAATTTGTTTAGATCCTACTGTAGTCAATGGAGCTCTTCAGCATATAGTAAGCACTTTTGCCAACAGGGAAATGTGTTCCCTATACATTTTCCTAACTAAGGACAGTAAATTTGGCAGAGTCACTATGTCACATTATTTAATTTGGATAGAAAGATTATTATCTTTGTTATAAAAGGCTATATTCTTTGGCAATGTGGTATTGCGATGTGAATACAGCATGTGCTTAATGACTTTCCTAAGTGACAGTCAATATGATTTCCAATTTGTGTTTGCCCAATCCACAAGTAAGTCTTCACTACTTTTGAAGTACGAGACATCAACTTGAATTGCAGATTTGGACTTCAGGACTGCTATCAGGATTTGAGCAGATTCAGGATGGAAGGTTCATAATAAATTCACAGAATAATGGCACAGAGGAATGAGCTTGCTGAATAGGAAAGAGGTAAACATTTAGTGTGGATAAGTGAGTGTAAGGTAGGTGACATGGCAGTATTCTGTGAGTACCAGAGAGTTTAGAGCATCAGATAAGGAAGACAAGTTGTCAGATCCTAAGACCACAACTAAAAACAAACAAACAAAAAAGTTTAAAAATAGACTAGAAGTGAAATTACCAATGAAAGAAATGAGATGCACAGCACTTCAGAAACATAAACTTGCATTCTCACAGACATCAGGACAGAGGAGAAAACTTGAATGTTTTATTCCCAAATCTCTTATTCTGAGATCCATCATCTTGTAGAAATGTGATAATTTTTCCCCATGGTTTTCCTGTAGATGAGATCTTAACTTTTCCCGGAGCAATTAGAATCAAAGGGTTTACATAGAATATTCTTTAATATATTTGTTATGAATCACATCATTATATTCTATGGGCTATCTCACAGTTAACATGAAATAACACATTGATGTAAATATTCAATATAGTTCTTTATTCATTCTCAGTATAGTCTTTCATGATTTCTAGTAACGTTTCTAGCATTGGATATTGTCTACACTATTCCAAAAGTAAACTTCATAACTTATGCCCCTTCAATTCAACTTGTGATTTCATCTAGGAAATTATGAAAACATTATTCTGTTACCATTTACAGGTGCACACACACACACATATGCGCACACAGACACATAGAAGTATTGTAAAAAATATTTTTTGTTTCAGTGAGTGCATGGGAATCAGATGGATGCTTTTAGCAGAAAGTGAACCTCTCCACAACGCAGAGCTCTTATTCTGGTCTTGTTATAATAATCATATTTTTTTCAGCTGATAACAGAATTGTCAGAAATTAAAAAAATCCAGGAACATTTGACCGAACAAAAATTTACCTTATAAAATTTCTGTGACTGAGGATGGTATGTCAACCTGGAATGCTGCTTTTTCTAGTGCCTTCAAGCCCAGTGCCTTTGCTCATGGTCTTAAGATTCTTTATCTTTCTTAGATCCAAACCTCTTGTTATATATTGATCCACAAGACACTTTTTATTAGCATGTTTGCATCTACTGCAATGTGTCAGCAGAAATATCTTTGTCACTAGAGGGCAGCCATCATCTTCTGCAGAGCCAAGAGAGCTTGTCACAGAAATCAAGTTCTGACTGTAGTCGCAGAGGACATGATTCTGGATCAGTGGGCTGTGTCTCAGCTGTACTAATTTTCAATAGAAGTAATTAGCAGCATTCCGTGTTTTTATCTAGGGATCAAATTATGGCTGGCAGAATATGAAGATTTGTCAGTGTGGACTGACCAATGACTTTAAGAACCAAAATTTGGAGGTTACTCCAAAACACCCTCCTACATTTTCCAGTGAAGGAAATTTCAGAACAAGCTGATGAAATGGGAGCATTAAATGTGGCCACAATGGTACTGGAAGCCCAATCCTGTCTTATGTCTCCTGCACGATGGACAAACGGAGAACTGTGAGTGCGAGTCTTTGCTCTGTTTGCTGCTAAGCGCCTTTTGCTGACCATCAGTGAATATAAGTTGGTGGGTGAGGCAGAAAAGTGATGAAGTTCAGCTCCAAAGCACTCACACCCTCCCTGGTATCTGGCATCAGGAGAAAGGTTCGTCCTGCCCCTCAATGAGGAATTGACTAGGTGGACAAAGCCCTGTAGCCAAGCAAGAACCCAGACTTCTCTTGTACCCAAAACTTCACACTGACTGTGGCCAGCTTCTGAGATTTGACTGATACAAAAATCCTGCATAAGTTGCAGAGGGTTCTCATGGCCTTCTTACTTCTTTTCAAACTGTACATTTCCTTCAGTGTATCTGTGACAAAACAATCCACAATTTTTTATGTACCCAATGCAAATATATAAATAAGTATATAAAAGGTTGTTTTATCGGAAACATATACTTATAGCTCTCTTGCTTTGCAACACTGACAATTTTTTACGTTGCAATCATTTTGCAAAGTATTAAATAGTTTTACTGCTATCTGCTGTGCCAGGTTGCTCATACTCCATCCCAGATGCACAAGTATGTGCATGAACAGAAGACAAGATAAATAGTGATACACGCCTGCACATCAGAGATCAAAATTAAGTCTGTCTAGGATCAGAATGCAACTCGGCTAATCTGAAAATCTGCTTTAAACTCTCATTAAGATAAACTTCTGAAAATCTAACATATACATCACTTTTTATACCCAGTGATAAACAAGACTTGAAATTTTCAGATCTTGTGAAATAAGGACAAGCCTATTTAAAATCACTAAAGAAGGCTGAAGTGAAAGGAGAGAATTATTATATCCTATACACATACACATATATGTAAAAGGAAAATCCTCACAAAGAACATTATCCCATGTGTTGGTTTTCTTTTTTCATTCAGACAAAAAACCTACTGGAGTATATCATACTGAAAACGAATGCAAAAATTGTTGGACTAGGAAAGGGTGGGAGGTAACACTTGCAGAGGAAGACATAGTATTTGTTTTTTGTATTCTTGCCAGTGATATTAATCAGCAAGTAATCAGCATTTTGTACGGGTGGAAATGGGGAGGGAGAGGAGATTTTGCACCCTGTTCACATTCTGCATTTCCTGTCCTTGATATGCAGTCTACCCTGAGACACAGCGATAACCAGCATTCAGACACCTCTGCAATTCTACAAGGTAGTAGAAGCATAAAGGTCTCCACATCAGAAATAATAACAATTTTCCCTGTGTAGGAAAGCATAAATATCACCGAGGCCTTGACTCCCCAGTTTGAGTTTCCAGCCTCCCCACAAGAAGCAACCCTGGTTCCAAAGGAAAGCATTTGCTCTTCAGCTGCGGTGGTATGTGTCTTCCAGGGCAGTCAGGGCTTGATCTCAAGTGGCAGGACAGGGACATGTTTCCTCTGGGCATATCTGTGAAAACCTCATATCTCCCCCTAGCCTCACAAGCAGCTTTCTCCTGGTCCTGGGAGTAGGGTGGCTGGGGAGAAGTCCAAGCACCGGTGTGGCACACACCCATAGATACTCTTTCACTTCTTTTCGGAGGGACAGAGCCCTTTCCTCCCACCCAGGAGGAGTTCCTCTATGCCAAACCTGAATGTTAATTCCTGACATGCTTCAAAGTCCTGGAGAAGAGCAGAGAAATACTTCAATGCCAATAACCAGTAATTCAAAGGAAGAGTTATTTCAAGGGCTTGGAGAACACTGCAGGAGTGAAGGGTGAAGTCCTACTGTCTTAAAAGAAAAGCACAAAGAAAGCGTGATCACTTGATAAATAATTTAACTGACAAGAATGTGAAAGAAATTTTCTTATATTTGTCTCTAGTGTTATGAAGTGGGTTCCAGCACTGAAAGGTTCTTCCCTGATTATAAAAAAAAACTTAGTCAAAAATACAAAGAAACAAAAATATCTCTCTTTGGGAGCAAGGGGAAGAGGTTTCACATTATTTTTTCTTATTGGAGGAAAACAAGCATTTTTAGGTTCCATGGCATAATATGATGTGTATTCTTTTATTCTTTTTTTTTCATTGATATATTATTTAAGCATTTTTTTATTATTCTAGAGTTCCACATGTATCTTCTCATACACTGAAAGCTCAACGCTTAATACATAATATAAAAGCACGAAAAAGCATGCTTGAGGTTTTTATTTTTTAATGTGAATCAAGTCTCACAAGCAATGACAAAAAGTAGGGTTACAAAGTTATTGCATTTTCTATCCAACTGTCACTTTAAAAGTAATTGAGAGAGCTATATTCTATCTATAATAAGGAAAGGTGAACAATTCACAATAATTTCTGTATGAAATCTTTAATTCTTTTTTTTTTTACTTCAGCGATGCCTAGATTAAAAGAAAAACAAATAAACAAAAATTTTAAATAGTTATTGTTGTGTCCAGATGCTTAATGACATTTAATTCTGACTTGTAGCAGAATAATGTGCTTAAAAAGACGATTTTAAAGTGAATAAACAACCAATGTGTGTTTTATTACATCATTGTAATGACTTTTTAGTCTGTCTTTAATCCTTCCACTCAGCCAATAAAGTAATTCAAACAAAGAAAAACCCTTCAGTATGAGCCTCTATTGGTTTCAAAACCATGTGACGCACTAGACTGGCACCAAAATATGAACTAGAGGCTTATGATAAATTCAGAAGATCAATGAAGTACATTTAAAATGCATTTCATAAAATTTAATTTACACATATATTAAAGATGGGTGAAGGCTTCCCATAAAACCTTTGGCTGCACAAAACTACAATACTTTCCTACTTGCCTGTTGTGCAAATGAACCTTTCTGTATATTTTTACTAGTTACAGATTAGATGCAACTATCTGTGCTATTTGTATCTTTTTCCTGTCCCAGAGACATTATCAAATTGTTAGTAAATGTCTTGCCCTCTCTACAGAGATAGAAAGAAGGATAATATTATAAGTTATGTGAACATTTCTGTTAAATATTTGTAAGCTTTTTCATTGTGGGACTTCGTATGCAACTGCTGCCCTTGAAAATATTCACCTTATTTTAAGGTGAAAATCTTTAGTGATTGAGACACTTGATTGCAACGTAAAGCATGTATGGAGATTGATTCAAGATCTTTGGGGTTTTGTTTTGTTCCAAATGGTCAAATGATTTTTGCTTTTAATATGACTGGCAACTGAAGTGCACTTAGTTTTGAAATACGATATTCTTTTTTAAAAATAATTGTCAATTATATTTACACATAAATATGTTTAGAGGCACTATTGGTACAACTACAACAAGAGTACAAACTCTTGAAACAGAATGAACATACAATTTCACATAATTGACAAAGATAGCATGGTGCTGGCATAGATCGGTAGGTTTTAACAGTACCCTAATATAATGCTTGAGTTTGGGTCACTTATACGAAAAAATGTTTCGTTATTAATATATACATGATAAAAACTAATAACACTTTTGGCAGTCAAAGAATTAAAAGTTCTTAGTTAACAAAATCTTCAAAATGTAGGTCTATAATATGAACCTCATATTCTTGTATAATATTAATTTTAAAAGAAATTTTAGAGATGTGATCTTCGTCAGGCGGGATGTTGCACTTACTCTCACATGCTACAAATAGCTATACAGCCAAATAAGCATTGCATTGCATTATCATATAGATTTCTTTTTGCTTTCAAGTGGTCAGCATTTTTGTGGCAACATTAATAGTTATTACAGATTTAAGTGGGCACTCTGTGTCTGTAACTGATTGACAAGATCAATAATTTTAAGATCAAATACTAACAGCAGTCTGTTTTTTTCTTTAATCACTGTCTTTTTGTTTTATACCCGTGCCTACAGCAAGATCCTGTTTTCTGTGTGTAGACAGAGCTTCCTGCTGTGTGCTGTCGAAAGAATGAGAAGACAAGATGGAGAATCAATTTAAGAAAAAAGCTTTAGTTGACAAAGCTTTGCCGTAGATCAATGGAGTCTAGCTAGTTAAAATATCTTTGGTGGCAGAGATTTTACAATCATGAGCTTGGACATAATCAGTTTGGTTTTCCGTATTCCATTCATACAGTATTTTGCCAGATGAAAAAAAAAATTTGTATGCAAATACCATTATTGTTTTGACAGCTGAATGTCTTTTGGCTTTGTTGTGAAACAATAAAAGCAGCTTTAAAATATATTTCCTTGATATACAGAAAATCTAGGCCTTTATTAGATCTGTTCTTTTAAAAGAGACAGTATTTACTTAAGAGGGAGCTTGTCCGTTACAGTAGAGCAGGCAACACATTTACCCGTGGAGAGATCTAATAGCATACAATTCACAACTTGGTACTTAGGGGATTTTTTTCATTGACTCATTTAGTCTTTTATCACTTATTTGTTTAAACAGGTTTCATAGCAAACACAGGATGTGTACAAACCGATATACAGCACATGTCTTTGCTAGCAGTTTTATCCATATATCTGATATTTATTTAATTGGGTTTCACTAAATTTGCATACCAGCAGTAATTAGTTGTTTCAAAATTCCTAATAGCATAGAGTGAAAATATTATTAAACTTTTTTTGCTTAAATGTATATTTAGGATTATTTAGAAACAACCTAACTGCTTTCATGTCTGCTGTTAACTCATTCCTTGTTGCAAGAAAGTCACAAAACATATCACCTAAACAAGAAATATACACTTATATTACTTAGAAACAAATCAAGCCTGCAGCTGGTTTGGAAAATGAGTAGTCTGATACAGTGCCTACTGAACTTTCACGTTAATGTGTTGCAGGCTTCAAGCGCTTCCCATTGAAAATGTCTTCTTAGATGCTTAGGAATTATGTCTGGATTAAAACATTGCCTATTGATTTTATCTGTTCAGCAGCATGGAGAATTTTGTGATTCAAAGTATAATAGATTTTAAAAAGGGAGCAAGGGAAATGGATTTTTAAGAAATCAGAAAATAAAATATATATTTTAGCATTACTAAATTCTGGACAAGATTTCCACAAGTAACTGGTAATTTTAAGTGTGTTCTTTGTGGGGTACCAAAGCAGAGATAATTTAAAGGGGTCCAATTCGCAGGAAGATGAGACTGTTGCTCTTCTGAAAATCAATCTCTTATCAGACATTTTTTCGAAGTTGGATCTCTAAAATCACTAATCCCTTCCAAAACCTTGGCTAGCAATTAGCATTAATCACTGCAGGCTATATCCCATTGGTCTCTGAGTTTGTTACAGAATTTACTGCATCTGTGGGAATTTTTTGTCTTTTGAACGAAAAAGGATGCTGTGGGCTCTTAAGTGTTGGATATATGGCATACTGTATTACTTCAGATCCAGTTCTGTTTCTGTAAATATGAGGGCACTGATATTTAAAAGGTCTCTCCATTTAAAGTGAACATCTGTAATGACAGTGAAAAGGCAACTAAAATTGTAGAAAGATGTCAAAACAGGCGAAGTATAAATATTTATACAGAAAATGTTTCCACTATTTCGCCCAGTTATTTCAACTCAGTAATGTTGATAATGTAAAACTGTCCTCACTGTGATTGAATAGGCCAGAATATGCCTATATGTATGTGCACACATTTGTATATGTGTGTACTAAGAGAGTTACAGGTTATTCATATCTTTTTATGCCCTTATCTTAGAGTGATCATGACTGACCTGGAATTCTTGGTCCCTAATTTATCTCAATCCTATATGTCTTCAAGCAAAGAGAACAGAGGCAGTGAGGTGCCATGCAAACACATTATGTTGGCATCCAGGAACACCTGCAACTGTATCACTTGATAAATACTGGCAAATTATTAGACCGTTGTCTGTCTTCCTCCATCAGCTTAATTTGGATCCTGGTACCAACCTCCTTGGAAAAACACATGTAAGGTCCACTGAAGGAAAATCATGTATCTGTCTATAATAGGTTTTGTTTATTTTTTTTATGCAGGAGACAGAGGAAAAGGAATCAAGCCCGCTTGCAGTAGATTTTATTATTAAAAGCGCAACTGTGATTCTGCCTCTAGGTGGGCTTTAGATCTTTCCTCATTTTAATACTGAATGTAAATATGGCCATGAGGGAAACATCTGGTTTTCCTCCTCATATGGAAAGGGCTTAGGTCTCACTGAGTGCACTTTTTCAACACTGCACCTGTATAAAATAGGTACTTTGAGTAATAATATTTCTCTTATGTCATGAAACCTAACAGTGGAAAAGAGTGGGTACAAAAAGATCGTGAATCCCTTGATGTTCTGGTCTTTACTCTGGCAAAAGGTTTTCTGCAGAACCAGCCTTTCATTAAAAATACAGTCACTAGTCATTTCTTTTACAAAGAGAGTTCCCTATATAAATTAATGATGCACTCTTGTACTCTTTAAGCCTGCCCTCCAGAAACAGTAGAAGGAGCCTGCAAGCCGCATAGCATAGAAGCAACAGCAAAGGTGCAAACTATATCCCCCATTCATCTTAATGAGGTGTTAACTTCTAATCCTAGTTGGGACCATTAAAATACTAGCTTCCTTAAGTGGAGCAGTTGAAGAACTACCTTAACTCTTTCTTTGCATTTGCCTTGGTATCAGATCTCTTAATGTGCTTGCTCATTAAATAACATACTTTATTGTTATCATTATTGATATTATTGTATACCATAATACACATAAGTAAGCATTGAGTGAAAAGGTGAGCTATGAGTTTAACAATTTGTCTCCTCCGAGATAGCAGTTTTAATAAACTGCAGAATAACTTTTTGAGGAATAAAAGGGTAGTGGTCTTATAAGGCAATGAATTGAGAATTTTAGATGCTTTACTAGCCAGTGGATATAAACCTCTGCATATGACGGGAAGGTCATCTTCTCCCTCCTTGCCCTCATTCGAGACTGTGTTCATAACAAAAAGGTTCCGAATAATAAATACTCTACCCAAGTTTACAAGTGTGCTGTGGACCATACTTGATGAGGCTCCAACCAGCTGAAGAATGCTGCAGAAAAGTTCATAGATAAGAGAAATCATCAAGATGTCGATGTTTAAGTAATTTTAAGGTGCAATTGGCAAAATAATATAAAATGTATTTTAAAAGCAAAGAGGCGATATAATCTGAATTAAATAAATTTATTCTGTATGAGATATTTGTGGGTTTAACATGAGATCCTTCCTTACACATAAATGTTCCCTGGCTCAAGGCCATTAGGATCTATACTAACAGGAGATAAATTCTTCGGTAACACTGATGAGAAACTATCAGCTGTTGACCTCTCCTCATGCCCTTAAGCCAAGAAAGTCCACTGAGTTTTGAACAGTATAATGAAATGAAACTTCAAAGCAATTTTTGGATAATTCCAATCAGAAACTATCAGTAAGATTTAAACAAATGTTTTAAAAGAACTGATGTTGTCCCCCACTAGCAAGCTGCTTAGGCCCCTAGTTCAAGTGAAAATCCATTTAAACCTTGTGACATGAGATTCTTAAATTAGGCGTAGGAATACACCCCTCCAAACCAGGGTCCTGAAAGTATGCTCAAAGAACACCCTACATGTATTATATATATCCCCAAACTAAGAACGAGGCCATGGTGGGGTAGCAGCAATAGGTAACAGACCGAGTGGGGAAACATAGGCGTAAATGCTGGAGAATCTTGCATGTGAGAGGAGCAAAAAAAGAAAAAAGGGTTATAGCTTTGACCGTTTAGGTAGTCAATGTGGCTCGAATATCAAGCTCCCAAAGCCTGCTTACAAACACGGATCTCAAAGGAAGGGAGGTATCTTGCTCTGATTCATGATCCAGAAGCAAGAAGAGCAGCTACTTCTACCTCTAAACCTCTATGACCCAAATTTTTGCTTTATCTGTCTTTCCTTTACTATTGTCTGAGTGGCTTAGACACCTCATTTAGCTACATCCTTTCAAGTACCTCTTTAAGGGCTCAGTTCCCACCAGGCGTGTTATAATCGAGGTTTGACACCTAGCTTGGGTGTGAAAATCCCACTAGAAAGCAATACCCATATAAATTTTTGTCTAGATATGTATGCAAGTATGAACAGTTCAATTATTGCTATAAAAGAAATATAAAATAATATACAATTCTGGTAAATATAATTGACACAAGGTAATCGGACTCTCCTTATAAGTTCCCGTCATCAGTTAGGAAAAAAGCATAGGTTTTATTCTTTGAATCTGTTCTTCCTTCCCTCATTAGATCTGATGGGTTACACAGAGATTATTTCTAACATGAATTACTTAGAGTGTGTCCCTTTATAGTGTTTTGTGTTTGAACTTGCTATGTTCTTCTGCATAAAAGTAAAATTTTTCATTCATCTTTAAGATTGTCTAGCCAGGATGTGGGTTGAGATCCTCAAAAAATTCTTTCAGGCTGCACAGTTGGAGGAAACTTCTTCTACTGCACATATTGATTATGGCTTTGTTATTTGAGGGATGTACTGAAATCCTCTACTGTGTTGGGGCTACTCTCTTCACAGCCTGGCTTATTTATCCTCATCTTGTGCATAATAGACAATCTTGGGCTGGCCCCCATTTATGTCAGGCAGAACTAATTCCACCAAGTCAAAAAAGTTGGGCATTATGTTACTGGTATAAATAAAACTGGGATCAGTTCCTCAAGCACACAATTTCTTGAACGGCTTATTATTTCCCACAAAATTCTTGTGATTTCCAGGGGGTGCAAAGGTCATCTTTGTCACCTGAAAGATTTTGAATCAAATCTTATTCACCTGAACAACGCTACTCACACATGTTCTGAAAGCTGATGAGTATTTCTCCTTCCAACTACCGACATCTTGGCAGGGTATGAATACTAAACTACATTGGCAGAGGGTACATTTCATCTGATATATCTGTTCCTTTTGGCATTCTCCTGTTTGATATATTCTTTAACATATTCCTTTTTCTTGGACTCACTGAAAAATAGCATTTTCATTATTATTTACTAATCATGGTTGAGTACTGCATTACACTTCAGCAAGTAGGTGTAAGTCTAAAGCACTACTTAAAAGTCATATCTACCCACCATCTTTCAGTGGGGAAAGGGAAAACAACAAAATAACTAACTTGTTTGTTCATTTTGAAACACTTTTGACTGATGTAAGACCAGCATGAAAGCTTCCAGGGTAAGCAACAGTTCTTACTTGGAGGGACATTCATGCTGTATTCGATTATAGGACCACTTCCAAACCACGCTGTAGAAGCAACATGCGTGGTTGAGGGCTGGTATTATATATCTTGGGATGCTGTCAAGGAAGAGAAATCCTGTGGAAGGCAAGAAGTGCAGCCTGGTCTGTCTCTGCGCTACTGATTCCTTCTGGATGTATTTAAACACTCTAAAGTCTTCTGATGAGCTTTGGTTAAGGAAAAAAGGGAGAAGTTATTGTTTGGCTTTACTCGCCCCTCAATATGAAGACAATGCTCACCTCCCCTTTGTAATTAATTTTGTGACGGTGATTAGGCTGTGATTTTAATACAGAGATTTCAGCATAAGTATTTTAACCCTTTTTGATGAGAGGCTATTTTTATGCTTAAGCACAAATACCCAAGCAAAATCACATCAAAGAGAACTGATCACCAAGAGTAAAAAGTCTTGTACCAGAAGCGATTCTTCTGATTTTATTGCAGTTTTTTAAACTCTTTTCTCTTTTCTATCAAATGATTGTGCTCCGGGAAAAGATAGGCTACATTTCAATGCCTATGAGATAATGTTCTATTTAACTACAAACTAATTAACTGTACAAGAATTATATAAACAAAGGATTAAACAATCTCAAAGCTTGAAAGAACTTTTCAAATTATTCATGTGTTCTTTACTTTAATGTTAATCTAGAAATCTAGAAATTTACGAAAAAATACTCCACTTGTTCTCATATGACTTTTCCCTGATTATGATCTTAAACCTATCTTTTTCACTAACATAACACCATTTAATTCAGAGTTACGTTGTGTGCAAGTGGGAACAGAAGTAAGCCTCCAAGCCGTCTTGCTTTCTGGAATATTACCTCTCAGGGTTTTTAAAACTGCTTTTCTCAAAAATCTTTAAACGTTATCTTTCAGTAAATAAAAGCTCATGTGCCCTTGCCTTCCAGTTATTGCTTCAGGTGTCTAGACAACTCCTTGGAGGCTTTTGCTGCTCTGTCTAGTACAACTCAGTTCAGATCAGGAGAGTAATCACAGCAAACATACTATGAAAATAGATCACATAACCATGGCATGATCAGCTTAACGTACTTCTGAGTGTGCCCTTGCTCAGTGGGACTGGTCCCACGAGGAATCTCACCTCAGTGTGAATGAAGGTTACTTGAGGTGAGCACGATGTAACAAATATCCATTGATTAATAAATGTGTGCAATATTTGTAAAACATGTTGTGCAGTAGACTCGGGCAGATACTGATGTAATGCCAAGTTATTTTCATTTACAGAAATGAAAGAGGTGATTAACTCTGGACTTTTTTTCTTTAAAGGGTTTTTTCTTTTTAAAGTTGTCATTATTAGTGCTATGGGGTTTTTTTTCAAAAAATGTCATGAATATTATACTGTAATGTTTATCCAGATTTTTACTGAAAACATCTTTTTAACACTGATTTAATATAATTGTTAACTATTAATTTCCATAAACATTTACGAAAAAAGACAATTTTTAGATGATAAAAAGAAATCACCTAGTTCCAATGAGATTTACAGTATACGGTATAGGTAGAAGAAAATTGACATACGAATGTTCACATTTAAAGAAAAACACGGTTTCTAAACAGGGATGCACAAAATTACAGACATTAAAAACATTTTGTCTTCAGTTAAA
Source organism: Ibidorhyncha struthersii (assembly GCA_013398815.1). Classification (NCBI taxonomy): domain Eukaryota; kingdom Metazoa; phylum Chordata; class Aves; order Charadriiformes; family Charadriidae; genus Ibidorhyncha; species Ibidorhyncha struthersii. The sequence goes on along the minus strand of VZSZ01010242.1, from coordinate 359,609 downwards.
GGTTCTGGAAAAAAAAAAAAGGGAATTTCAGGATGTTCATCAATTTGAATGTGATAACACGTATGCCCCTAGTGAGCACTTCTGGAAGACCTACCCAGGATATTTACTCTTCTCATGGGCATGCTATTTCCTACTGTAAACGGCATGAATCCTTCCACTGACTTCAATGGGAACTGACAAAGATTTTTACTCACGGTAAGAGATAAACTTTTCAAGGTCTTGGAAACAGAAAGGTCTGCTTTGCCACACCCTTATAGACCACCAGGCTAACTAGGAATATTTCCTAAGATGTAGCTTCTGCTGTTTGATTTTGCTTCCTGATACTTCTATCACCTCATTACCACTGACTGTTTGATTTAAAAATAAGCAGGACTGGCAGGTTCTGGCTAGTGACAACTTTGTCAGACTTGTATTTACTTCCCTTTTCTCTTAGAAAAGAGGAGGCACTTTTCTTTTTGATGGCCATCTATAGATATTTACCAGATTGATTTCATTTTCTTTTGTTACAAAGGAAAAAATGAATATGACCTTCCAGTAGACAAATGTGAAGTTTCTGGGATTTTTCCTTCTTTCATTTTACACAGAGTTGCTACTGCTTTGGGAGAAATTCCCTATATGTACATAAAATGGAAAATAATTCTGAAATGAGTAGAAAATATCAAAAGGGAAATAGCTGTCATATTCAGCTACTGTAGTAGCTTTCAGGAATGCAGACAGTTACACCTATTTACTGGTAGAAGTCCTCAGTTCTAACTAGTCATCTAATGCTGTGGATCAATACTTAAAAAGGTACCCCAGATAATGAGAGATTTCTAGAAAGTGATGGTACTTGCAAACCCTGGGTGCACTCATTATTTTTTTTATTTTTTTTCTTTTTCAAATAATTTTTGTTCACATCTTCTGCTTGTTTTCTTAAGAGCTAGCTCTCTTGTCTTGGAATAGCTACTTAAGACCAAGCTTTTGTTTCATTTCTAAGAGTAATTAATCTTTAACCCATGTTGTGTTTCTCTGAAGCATATTATAAAGTGAACTTCAGATGGTATTTCAGCAATAAACTGCTCTTTATACACATTTTCCAAACAAAATCTGATGTTGCAAATTGGCCTCTGGAAGCTAGCCAGGGATTAAAAAGGCAAAATACACCTGTAAATTGCAAGAGAAACAGTAAAAATGTGAAATCAATAATTATATTTCAATAAAACTGAGATGAGATACCCTGCAAAAAATACAAGTATATAGCCCTTTCCAGCAGATTGTCACATTGATTACGGGAATGATGTTAGTGACAGAGGTTTTTTGTTTGTTTATTTTTTTAATCATAGTGATTCAGATAGAGTTTTGAAATTGGAAGCTGTTCCTCATGAAACTAACAGGTTAATATTTGATTATTTTCCACATCTAAGGCTCAGCATAACTCCAAGCCTTAGTTTTTTTGATAACACATACCCTGTAGCTGGAGGATACGAATGACTGAAGGAAAGCTACAACACAAAAAGTTATTAATGTGTTTGGAGACAAGTTAAGCACTAGAGATACTGCAGTAGGGTGACAAACTTTACAATGAAAAAAATGGCAGTTACAAACTGAAACTAAAAGTTTCTCCTGAAGTTCTGAGAGTGTATGACTGCATACTGCTTTGCTTTTAGAATATATTTTTGTTCTTCCCATATGCAACTTTTGTTCCACAGATAATATGCTTGTTGAAAGATTGGACTAGGAATAGTGTTAAGTATTGCTACATATTCAACGACTATTTCAGGAGAAAAAGGAATTAATTTAAAAAAAAACAAACTAATCCTTCTTGATTGCCTAGAAACTGAGAGAAATGTTAATGAAAAGATTAGGAAAAAAAATACAAAACCATAATGGTTTTGGATTAAAAAGTTCAGATTTCTATTTGCCTAAAGCTCCCCTCTCCTCTTCAAATAGTAAACTTTGCTTTTAAAAAATATTTTCTTTCTTTTCTACAATAATAACTATAATATTTATGCAAAATACTTAATTCTAAGTAGTATACTTTTGTCATTTATCAGAACAAGATCAATTTAATTTATACCAAATTGACCGCCTTTAAGTACCCAAACCAACTCAGGATGGAAATGACAGAAATTACGTAGTTAATTATCAGTAATTTCTTTCTTTCTTTATATTGGCTGAGGATGTGTTCAGAAGGTTTCAGTCCTGGATTCTGAAAATAGTAAATCAAATAAAAGAAAACAATGCATGCTGGGTCTGTTATGGCCTAATTTCATCGACATTTCCTCCAGGAGGGCATGGTGCCAGCATCCTTCCAAACCTAGAGTCACTAACCTTGTGTTCAAATAACTCTCCCAGTACTAGAGTACTAGAGTACTATTTTAAAAATTTTGCTCACTGTGGCCATCTTTGAGGTGAGTTAGTTAGCATGTTAAACCAAAACAAAGGAGGTGTCATCTGGACACCTTCATGTTCTTTTCCCTTTTTTTATCTTGGACAGGACCCAGGCTATGTCTGTCTCACTGGCTGATGGTCTCCAGAGGCTGTACAGTGATTGCTTTTGAATTTTCAAGTGCTCTTTTAGAGAGAGAAAAGTTTTTTATACCTCAGATTTGATGACATCAGTCATAGCTCAGATAAGCTCATGATAAACAAGCTAACACAGCCACCTGATTTTAAGACCAAACCTGGTTCACATATGTCAAATCAGAAGGTGAATGGTGAACCGTATCTGAAACCATCTCTGGGAAAAGACCTGCCCATGATGGTGAGCCGAACAGCAGTGTCTGCAGTAATCTGCAGGTGTAACAGGACATCAGGATATAGCTGCTTTCACAGTAAATTTGTCTACCTTGCGTCTAATAAGGGCACACACAGGTCTGACTTACTGATTGTTACCTAGATTTTCAACTGATGATGAAGCCAGGAATGTGGGAAGCGAGCTGAGGGTTGAAACCCAGTATTTTGGTCAATGCATTCCAATAGTAGAAGTAACTAGCAAGATTACCAAGTAACATTTGTACCCCACATTCTGGTCCCTTAAATACCAGTTGTATGTCGCTAAATTTTACCTTCAGTAAAACACCCTTATTTGAAGATGTCGGAAACTGGAGAGTAAACCCCTTCCTTTGTTATCCATTTCCAGTGGATAATTACCAACACAGTCAAAAAAGAAAAAAAAAAGGAAAAATAAAATGTCTATAATTTTGAATCTAAATTATCCTGGCATAAGATTTCCACCACTAGTTCTGTCTTCACTCTTCTTGCTCAAAAGAGCTTGTTTAGCTCTGGAAAGTACATGCATGCTGCAATCAAATCAGCTTTCAAACTTCTTTTTGATAAACTAAACAGACCAGGTTCCAGGCATTTACTCAATGACTTGAATAATTTCTGTGACTTTTTTCTTCATGTACTCCAACTTTTAAACATCCTGCTGTGCACTTAAACTTGCATATTTTCCTGTGCCAGACTGGCTACATGGATAAAAAACACATTCCTGCTTGCATGCTCCTGTTTAATCACAGGCAATATCGACTGCTTTTGCTACAGCATTGCTTTTGAATTTCATGTTAATTCTTTTTAGGGTCTCTGCTTTCCAGTACACGCTGTGTTTTTCACCATTTGTTCTTGATGAACAACTTTTGCATAACCTTAAACTAGAGTATTTCTACATAGCCTAGGTCATCAAGCAATCCTGATCACTGTTTAACTGCTCTCTTAATTATTTACCACACTGTTAGCCAGGCTGTCCTTTGTAAGTTTACTCAGTAGTGATTCAGAAATGACCTCTACAACCAGACGAATAATCACGAATAACCTGCTTTCTGAGGTATCAACCAGGTCTTAATTCATGTAATGTGTATACTGCTGATATCGTATACAGCTAACATTTGAGCAACGATGTTCCACGGTGGTGAGTGCAAGCCTTTCACAGTCCCAGCCACCTTTCACCAGCCAAACTGGTACCCTGGCATCCCAGGGCCAGAGCAGGGTTGCCAGATCTATAGGTGGCGCCTTCTCCCTGTGTATGGCTGCACCCACACCTGTGCGCACAACTGGCAATGAACAGTTTACAGGCAAATTTTGATCCCCTTTTTTGTTTGTTTGGGTTTTGTTTTGTGGTTTGGGTTTTTTTTTTGTGTGTGTTTGCTTTTTTCTTTTCCCTCCGTGCATGATTTTTTCCAACAACAATCTGATATTTATGAAATTTGATCACTTTCTGCAACTGTGTGAAAATGTCAGCCTATCGATTAGTCACGGACTGTTGATTGCAAGAATTCACTCAAAGGCTTGGTATTCATCATTCATTATTTGAGTGGTGTGGTGAGGCTTCTGAGTCAAATAACATTTTTACTTTTCCCTGATTGATTAATTGACCTTTTAAAAACTTCTTAAAGCTTCTTTCCAAAACAAAATTTTGCACATGAGGGATAGAGAAGTTTCTTTCTTATGTCTTCTCTGCTTAAGAGAGATGGCTGTGAAATAAACTGTCTGGTCACACCCAAGGTAGATGAGACAGTTAACTGTAAGTAACAGCTCAGAAATGAAAGAATGATTAAGAAGACCATAAATCAAAATTTTGTAGAAAATAATTTGTTTTGGCAAGAAAATAGACAATGTTATTCTGTAGTTATGTTATCCCAGCTACATTTTAAAAAACTAAGATATAGATATTTTTGGTAGAACCGATTCAAAAGGGGCCCCCAGACATTTTGTAATTGTCCCTAAGGTCCTTTTTTTTCTTCTTTTTCTCCTTTCTTACATAGCGTTTCAACGGAACTGCAGAAGATGGCAGAAATCTTACAGAATTTATCCACACACAGAGTGTACTGTATCATAACCCATTTTTTTTTAACACTTCTACCTAGCCATAAACTAGCGATGAAGATCCATCCTCTGGACAGTTCCTTGCATGTATGAGAGATAACATCTAAATATAGGCTTTCTGAGAAAACACTTCATTTTGTGGTCACACTTGATTAGGTCACTTGGTTAAAGATTATGCATTATGAAAGGCAATTAATTAATTGGTCAGTACGTACCAAAAACATCTCCCCTTTTTCGGCTTTCTCCTTTCACATACCTAATAAATTATCTTAGACGGATCTTCATGATTTGCTTACTGGTCTTAGGCTAGAATTTAAGGTGTTAGCATCCTGAAAAATCATTAGTACCCTGGGACCCTCTACCTGATGTATTGCCTCTTTTTCCGTCCTGCTCTTCCTCGGTGATAGTAAGAAAAGGCACTCAAGATGAATTGCTCATAATAAAACAGAGACAGCTGGCAAGTCTTGCCCTGTCCAGGCTAAAGTCTCAAGCTCCTACAACAGACACCCTTCCTTGGCTCGGAATAACCCACTTTGGGTCCCTCTGCACACGCTGTTAGAGCTTATGGAGAGTGTATGGAGAAATGCAAATCCCACAGTGATGACAGGCTGTAAAAGTAGAGAGGATTTTTAAATGCAGGTTGGCTTAGTTCTTTCTTTGAAAACATATTTAATGCAGCTGATAAGAAAGCTTATGGATATATTTTATTATTTAAATCTACATAAATAGCAAAGCAATTTATAATAATGCATTACAAATCCCCAGAGTTCCCACCTACATCCCAGCTCTCACAGTTCTTCCCATTTTCTAACTGCCTGGGGAAAAGCGAGTCTTGCCATATCAGTAATCTGACGACCGAAAAGTAGCATCACTGTTTCTGACAACAGAAGCAGATTATCCTGTGATAAATCTGAGTTATCATATTTTTAAAATGCCAGACCAAGTTTTTACCAACTTAATTCATTAGCTAGCGTAAGTGCTTAGGAAGTCAACTTGATTAGACCTTTCTTATGTGTTGTTTACATCATGGTGTAAGCTTCTCCTATGGAAACCACTATATACATTGACAGGGAGATCCTGAGAAACTAACTTGGGATCCAGTATGCTATAAATACTATAAATCCAGTATGCAACAAATACTGATTTGTTGACATCTCTGGAAATATTTTTCCCTACTGCATGAAAGCTTTCTTGTCATATTTCAATGATCATTTCCTTCTAAGTTCAGAGGACTAAATATAAATATACAGGTTGATAAATATCTATTTATGAGACCCTTTCAATGTTACAAGAACATTGTTAAGCACTTAGGTATTCTCAGTGGGAATACAAGTTACTACAGAATGTTATTAGAAGTATTCTAACTTTTAACTTCTAAGTGGTTGTGAATACCACAAAAGTCAAGCCAGAGACAATTTATGGCAGTAATGTTTGTAGTTTATAGTGCTGCAGTGAATTCCTAGGAAGAGTATGTTAAAATTGTCAATTCCTATATTGCTCTGTTATTTTTCAGAATTTTCTGGTTAAGAGGAATTGTCTATGTCTTTGAGAAATTTTTGAAAAAGACATTGCCCTGGCTAATCATTTCTCAGGGGAGATAGCATAGGATTTTTTGTGTATGAATACTATACCATAAACAATTCATTTTCAGTGTGTTCAAACTATTTTTTTTAATTGTTCACTTTTGTCCATTACTGAAAACTTTGTTATTAAATTTCTTCAGTGATACAAAGGGAGGCGGAAAGCCTGATAATTCGATTTCTTAGAGATTCCTTGTTACAGAAAGCCTGTGCATGACCCAGGTCTAATTTCCAGATGACTTAGTGGAAGCTAATGCTTAAGATATTGCTTAAAAGAGTTCTGCAGTTGCTTAAATTGTGCTCTGGAATTAAACTTGGTGCCATTAAGCCTCAGGACTAGGAAAGAAGAAAGTTTTTCTCCCTGAAGATCAGGTAAGGAGAAGGCAAGATTACCATAATATTCCCGTTCTACATGTAAAAAATTTAAATCCAGAACTTATTCCTACGTCATGTATCTTCATGGAAATATGTTTTCCAGACCCGCAGGTAAACTGTTGCTGCTGCTATTTGAGATATCTGCTAGAGGATGCATTCATCAAGATAAATGGATTGTTATGTTTCTAGAGGTGTTTAGTTCTGTGTATAAGACACCATCTGTTTTCTGATAAATGTTCTTGCTCATATTTGTGGGCACGTTATTTTATTTATGCTTTTAAGCTTCGCTTCATTTTTGTTTTTTTAAAATACATTTAAATAAACATCATAACAAATTACCACAATCTAAAAAAGGAAAGCAAATTATGCAGCCTTTTTTTCTTTTTTTTCCTTTTTTCTTTTTTTTTTTTTTATTATTTGAAAGTTTTCAGCTTCTTAGCTCTGCAGGTTTTTGTTTGTTTCTTTGTTTTTATCACATCTCCCACATTTTTGAGTGGAAAAAGAAGTATGCTGTGTCTTTTCCAGAGTAGTTCATGAGCTCCCTCCCAGTGGTTATGTCTCCCTGTTAAGAGCTGTAACATTGAAACTCCCGTGAAGTTCTTGCTCATCAAAGTCGATTAGAACTAGACACAAGACATAGGCTGCTGATGAGCATGGAGCAATCACTGAACACAACAGTCACAGTGCAGGGATGGCATAAAAGTAAACACAGAGAGGATAAGACCACACAGCTTTTCATGATGCATAGAAGAGAGGATAGTCTTGACATTTTTTGCTGTCAGAACACAGGGTCCCTGGAAAAAAAAAGCTGCAAGTTACTGCTGTTTGCTACATGAATGAACCACCTTTTTCATGAGATTAAGAATGATGTGCTGTGGCCATTGATCCTACTTATTACGGATTTCTTTTTATGAGCACCATAAGCGAAAAGGAAAAAAAAAATCAATTTGTGAAATTAACTTCTCTCTAGTTAAGATTGCAACAGAATCATATACCCTGCGGAGGGAAGCCATCAGGAACCTTAATACACAAGTAGTGAAATACTTATAATATCTATCACACAGGTCCATTAGTTGATAGGAATCGCTACATGGGTATTAAGAAAATATCTTGCTTGGTTGATTACATTCAAGCAGCTCATTGTTAACAAAATCCGGTATTTTTACTTGTGTTAATTATGATTGGATAAAACATTCCTTTTGTGTCTTAAGAAGATAAACATAATTCATAGATAAATCAATCTTCTGGAATGGCCCTAATATTTATGAGTTCAAAATTTACAATTTGAGAATGTCCTCTAGTATCCTCTTTAAAATGAACATTTCAGCAAACATTCCTGTGAGAATAATAATCCAAAAGAACATTTGCAAAAAGTAAACACAAAAGAAGTAAACACAGTCAAGTTCTCTGTGGGCATATTGTCAGTACTTATCAAACAAACACAGAAACTTACTTATTATCATTTCTATTATTATTATAACAAACATTTATGGAACTTTTGTGAGGTATTCTATCAGATTAATTTCGGGAGTTTATCCTGCCTAAATATGGGAAACTTCTGAAAGAATATCAGGAACTTCTGTTTCTTTTGCTTTGGAACCAAATTCTGAAAAAAAGTTAAAGCATTCCTATTTTTAGAACAGATTTTTTTTTTGGAAACTCTTTTGAGAATTTCACATTCCCGCTTTGAACTTCAGCATGGAGAAATGCCTTGAAAAGATAATTTTATTTCTTCAGTGAGGTTCCATGCAGGGATCAATATTTGAAAACTGGCATTCCTGTCTTGTCACCCACACTTTTCAGGAAAACATCGATAGTATCAAAAACAATAACTAAACATGAATGCCTAAAACTAGGCTCACCAGGATTAATGGCAGTATTGTAAAGTATATGAAAAAAGAAGCAGTAGCTAAGGAAAAGCTTTAACTTTGTCTCTGAATTTCTGGGTGTTCGGTTCTGCAATCTGTATCATATTCTTTGAAAACACATTTAAGTTGTTCTAGTGGAGAAAGACCATCCATATATTTTCTGCAATGCATTCCTTTCTTTGGACTTAAAATCTTGACTTATCTAATACACTTGATGTGAAGGAATCACGTGCACTGGAACTTCTTTCCTTTTTACTTCCCAGTCCCCATTTCACATAATAACTTCTTACATTTAATAATACTTCAAGCAGGCATAAATGAACAAAAACATGCAACCTACACATAGACACACTCAATTTTATTTGTTGTCTTCTTTATTTCTATAGAAAGAATGCAGTAGAGAGAGGGGGTCTGGGTTTTGATTGCTCCACATATTTTTTGCCTGACAATAATCCTGAGTTTGCACCTGAGAAGTCCCTTTTCCTGAAGAAAAAGTTTAGCTCTGTGTGTGTGTGAGAGAGAGAGAGATAGGCAGATTTTTGGTTACATGCTGTACTCAAAAGTCAGATATTCAACCAGGATAAAGTATTCATTTGTTCATGGGGATACAGTTGAAAAAAATGACTTACTACAGTGGCAGATTTACTGAGAACACTAAGAAGGTGTTGTACTCAGATTTTGCTCCCCGCTTTCCTCTATCTGCTAGTGTTGTAATGATATAGTTCATTAGCGGTGTAAAATGTTTCTGCAAATCACAAAGTATTTTTTTTATTTTGCAGCTTGGACTCTCATATTCTCAAAGCCCTCTCAAAGTCCTCCTCCTAAAATGTTGTTACAATGCCATGGTAGCGCCATGAAAACAGTAGATACATGAAGCAATAATTATGTGAGAGGTTGGGATCTGTTCTTAGGACACAGCAGCTTGAGCCCATAGTGTTCACAGACATCAGCACCACCAGTAGATCCAGAGTATTTTTCTACATAGCTGGCACTTGCATCTAAATCATATAAACTTTGTCCTCCCTGAGCTATTTTAAATAATTCTAATTTTAAACTCAGTGAGAGAGTTGTATTCTGGTTCTTATAGTTTGCTTTGCATATAGTCCTGAAGCTCCAAGGAAACCTTCAGAGACTGGTGATTGCTGTTCCTTGTAGGTCAACAAGACTCAAGAGTCTTCATTTTCAAGTACAAGTGTTAAAGAGAAGTTTGTTCTCAACCTCAGGAGATTATTGAATACTATTGAACACACCAAAAGGAAAAAGAACAAGAGAAATAACACAGCATTTACAGTTTACTGAAGCTAAACTAAAAGCTCTCTGGAACAAAGGCAAGCCCCCAAAGTAGCAGACTTAGCCTCAATGGACTAAGATGGCCAGATTACATTAAATACGTTCTTTTCATATGTTTGGAAAATTCCTTAATAAAGCTGGTATGACCACTCTTCCCACGGTGCATATAGTGCAGGTCTTCAGAAAATTCGCTTGTAAACCTGAGTTTTCCCCTAGGCCACCACCCTTGAGGGTTCCTCATTTCCTTTAGTCTGAGGCTGCATAACACTGGGCTACTGGGACTCATTAATTTGAGCTCTAATAAAGAGTAGTCCAATGTTTAAACTGAATCAACCATAAGTCAAACACGTGGCCCTCCGTTCTTTTGTGGGATCATCGCCTATGGAGAACTCCATACCTCAGACTACAGTTTCACCCTGTTGCCTAAAAACACCCCTACATTTCAGTAGCCTCAGGCATAGGTACAGCCAAAACTGTTTCTCACCTCTTATTCCCACAACAGGGCAAGTATATTGCTTGCTCCTATCAATGTGATTGCCCTGGCACAGAGTAGAGCACACATTGGCAGGGTTTTATTTTCATGAAATCAAGATGCAAAGAAGTGTTTGCAAAAGCTTCCTAACGTGTCTCATTCTGAAACCTGTTAATGCTGTTAACCAAGACTAGCTTTAGTTCGTGGTTTTGTTTACAATTTCATAACGACTTAAAATAATTTTGTTTTTAATTAAAGGGATTCTTCATGAGACTTAAAAAGTGCTATATATGCTCAGAGATAAACAGTTTCTCAATTCAGTCACGATTTTTTAAAAAAATAAATTCATGACCATTTTTGGAACTCAAAGCATATTTGAACTTTAAAATGTGATTGTTAAATCACATTATGTCAATTAATTATTGATATATATTGAAAACACCTTGTTTATGAATAGAAACCCAAATGCATGGCATATGACAATTAGGATACACGGCCCACTGAGTAAAATACAAATTAAATCATCGTTTAGCACAAGAGCTAGCCAGAGAAAACACAATCATCTACAAATAAGATGTCATAAATATATAAAAAATGAAGTATATAATCTCAGAAAGTGGAAAATGAGTGTAAGAGAAAGCCACAAGTAATTTTTCACATTTCAGAAAACCAGGTACTTCCTTTTGATGAATTATAAGGTACTGAAAAGATTGAAGTTTGATTCCTTGGATAATTTCTGTGCTTATTAATGTAACACTTGGCTTATAACTGAAAAAATATGGATTTCCTGAGTTCTAGTAATAAAAAAGGAAAACTAACTTTAAAAATTGTTTCATAAGACTAAGGGAAACAATTAATTAGCTTTTTGTTGTTCCTAAAAATGAATAGCTACTATTCTTTCATTATTGTAGTATACATATTTTACTTCAAACAGAACAAAACTGACTTTATTAATCCTTATTTTCCCCCTTGTTTTCAAAGACATGATCCACTATTTTGCTGAGAATTAACTACTCTAAATCCATGAGTTAGTATCAATAGAGATTGAGAATATTTTCTGGGAGGAGTTATGTCCTTACTCTTGGCATAACTTTGACGCAAAAAATGTTTGAGGGTTTTGTTTTGAAAGCACCTATGTTGTAAATTTTCACAGATCCTTTAGGATTTTTGTTTAACAAATGTTTTGATAATGTAGAAATAACTGCCTGTACTATTCATTCAGAGAAATCAACACTGTTATTACTAAAGAGGTGGTTTAAGAACAGGACAGAACTACAAAATTGGCCTCAGGTATTCAACTACTGAGAAGGGAGTGCCAAAACAGAGATGTGCTGAGAGAAAATGTGAAGGCAGCTGCACTGGATGAGAAGGTGCCTTAAGATACAAAGACAGAAATAATGAAAAAAGTTCAGTCATGTAAATGGCTGATATGGTGATTGAAAATTAGTCTCATGAGCAACTCCGGTCCCAAACATCCAGTTGAAATACTCCAAGGAACAAAATACAAGTCTAACATTCTGAAGATCACAGTGGAAATCTGCTTCTTATAGAGCCAGCAAGAGTTTTGCAGTGAGGCAATTTAACAATTCGGTAGTCTTCCCAAGTCTGTCATTGGCTTGTAGTATGGCTAGTTAACCCAGTAAGAAGTTTCAATGAGCTGAACAACAATTAAGTTGTAACCTAAACCATAATTTCTAATATGGTGAATGGGGAACTATAATCCTACGACTGTGAAACTTCGATGTTAATAACTCTAATAGGGATGTAATATCTCTATCCTTCTTTATACAGGCTGCAGAAGCAGAAAATTGAAGGAACAGAAGTGTGTTTGCTTTGGAAGGGACTCATATTGGCATGTATAAATCTGTAATATCAGATTTAGTCTCTGTCCTTAGTTTGGCAAGGCTCAACAGAGTAGATTAGCCCCGGGAAAATGAAAGGCTTAAAGTATAATTAATGCATTAAAATCACCCAAAATTAGTCATTGACACGCAAGTATGTTTTATAATTTGATTTGTATATCCATACAAATTAAAGTACACATTTGTTCAGAATGTCTGTAAAAAAACTAGGCACAGCTCAGGTTCCACTTTGTCCTTAAAAAAAGACATGTATAGAATTAAATGATGAATAATTTTGTACTGAGCTCTGTACAAAGAGAACACATATGCTTGTAACTACTCACTTCCAGATCAGGAAAACAATACTGTGTGTGTGATGCTAAGACCACAGAGGCAACTAAATCTAATAAAACAGTAGTAATGGGGGACTTCAACTGTCAGCATATAAACTGGTCATATGTCATATTGGGACGAGGTTTAGGAAGCAATTTCTTGACATTTTAAGCAATTGTTTCTTGGAACAGCTTGTTCTAGAGCACACAAGGGGAGAGGTTATGCCCCTAAGTAACACAAAGAGAGTTATTTCAAGAACTATAACCGAGCCACTAAATAATAGTGCCCAAAACACAATTACATTCAGATCCTTGTGGGAGGGACTGTACAATAACCTGGCATTAAACTTCAGAAAGGAAAAAGTTTTAAGTATAGGGAAATCCCTACAAAATACCCCACCAAAAATAGAACCCACAACCCCATAAATGCAAGGCATGGTAGAAAATGGCAACCCTGGAATTCACAACATGGCAACTACTTACCCACCTTGCCTTAACGGTCTCTGAAGACACACATGGCCTTAAACAAGATTAGAAGTGGGACGGATGGTACTATTAGAATGAAAGTCTATTGCTGTGATATCAAAGATGATATTTCTTAAGTGTTGACATAGCTACATCTATTTTTAATTGTGGCACCAGATTATTCATAGATCTTCATCCAAAATGCAAAACCACTACTCATTAGTCATTAATAATACATGTAGACCTGCACAGTTGAGTTTTACAGAGCATACATTTTATTTTTCTCATTAATAAAAAGTGGGAATTTTGACAGCCCTCATGACAGTTTAACTAAGGTTTAAGGTAAGCTATAAAGTTGTGTTATTTATTTCATTGTGAGAAGATTTAGGACAGTGCAGGATAGTTTTCAGAATCCCATGCAAAACATTTTTAAGGCTTTTATTTGAATTCCAGTTCTTCCAACCAAAGAACACTCCAAATCAAATGTTTAAGTTTTTTTATGAAGGCTATTCTTACAACTGGGCATCTTTTTATCATTGACTGTATTTAAAAACAGGAAAATAATAGAAGGCGGAGGTACAGACTATGCGGTTTGGGAGTTGTGACTTGTTACTTTTTGATGAAAATAAGACTGCTTGGTTTAGTATGACTAATGTATATCATGTGTTTCTAGTTTTCTATCTCCATCACAGTTCACTTGCATTCTAAAAACAGAAGAGTTTTTAAACCTTTTTATGAACTAAAAAACATGAGCAGAACAATAACTGCAAGAAATCAACAGAACTTTTTTTTTCAAATTTTTTTTTTATAACAATTCCCATGACCCGCATTTTCTGTCTTACATTTGTGCTGTATTATTCACTAGTTCCTAATTGCTTACATCCTTCCCTTAGGACCTTGTAGCCTGGTACCTTCATTTCACTTTACACTTAAAGGTTTAGTATCCAAATCCTGGTACAGGTCATTTTCTCTTCTTTATTTTCTTCTATTCTTTCTCTAACCTATGGCATTTCTAATAAATATACACTTGAATGATGAGTGGTTCTGCAGCATAAAAGAAGGAACTTTCAAGGTGATGCTTTTATGGCTTTCTTGCTAAGAATTTCCTTTTGTGATCTCTTTGTCAACTAAAAAAATCATTTTAACCACAAATGGTACCACTAAATTTCTGGGGGTAACTAACAGGTTACAGATCCTATGCACTTGGTATGACAAATTATTACTTACCTGCTAGCATCTGAGAGCTCAAAAATATTTCCATCAGAGCAATTCTCCTCTTCACAGCTGCTCAAACAGAAAAAAAAAAAATCTGCAAAATGAGACTGTGAATAAACAGCAGAAAAGTCAGCTCATGACTCTGCTAATACTTAGTTGTTCTCCTGAATTGCATCATAACGTAGCTAATCTGTACCATACTGCTTTGAAATGTCTATAGTATACGCTGTATAAGAAGGAAGAAATATATACCATATCAAGAGGTAGAATAGAGGCAAAGAAAACCATCCATCTACTGTCTCAAGGTACAGATTCTTTGACCTCTTGAACATTTCATAACTAGTGGTAGGTGGTGGTTATCTATAGGGAATGCTGGAAAGTTGCTACAGCTCCTGTAGTAATATTTGTTCTACAGGCCGAGAGGACAGCCAAACTCCGAGCAAGAAAAGATTGCGTCATGTACTCATGTTTAATCCTAAATCAAGTTCTTTTTGAGTAACATGTTTTCAAAATAATTATTTTTCCTGGGTCAGAAAATGTAGAAGACCTTCTGCTGTTTGGACATGAAAAGGTACAACAAGTATGACTCAGAGCAAACAAAAATATCTCCTTTATATATACATGAAGTCAAGATTATGACTTTCACATTCATAAATACTGAATTAATGACACCTCAGATTTACCTGTATGTCATATGTTTACAACTATTAAACACCCTGAAATTGGCCTACTATTCATTTTTATTTGCTACATTTTCTTTAAATTACATACAAGTAAATTGGTTGCAATTTTAATATTGCAAAACCACAGTGTTTGACTACATATATATTTTTTTCTATATTGCAGTCAGCACATACATTGTTCAATAAATCAAGTGTATCTATTAGGCTAACGGTTTGAACATTTGTTTCATGAAGGACCATTAAATACACAAATCAGGCGTGCATATGCAGATATAAAATTAAGTATGATATATTAAAAAAAAAGGGCAATGCAAATGCACAGAATGCCTTATATAAATAAAACATTTCAATTCTATGCAAGAAAAATCATACAACGCAACTGATTATTCCAAGGATGTGCTCGGAGAATGCAATGAGCTTTCAGGCAACTAAAAAAGACCTTTGAACAACTCAACTGAATTTTTAACATGTAGGCTACATGGATAACATTTTTCAGGATCGTGACCTCAGATACACAGGAGCTGGACCCACTGAAGCTAATTGAAATTCCTTTCTTCTACCTATCTATACAGAAGCAATACGGTGTGTATTTAAGGTTAAATGAATGATCAGTTGAAGTCAAGAACAGTTCACTCACGTAAAAATGATGCTTATACTCAACTTTGTAAAAATTGTGCAGCACAAGTGAGACTTATAATGCTGCCTGTTTTCATTTCTTGAAACAACTAAACTTCAAATATATATGTTTAAAAGGTTTATATTAGGTGGCTTCATCAGGAAAATACAGCAGATGACCAGGAGGCCTGATAGATGAAAGAGCAGTGTCTGATGAAGAGCTGCTGAAGGAGGACAGGGAACGTGGCCAGGCAAGGAGACTGTAGATTTAAGTAGGATGAAGATACATGAGGACTCCAAAGTGTAAAACAGTCTTGAAAAAGAGATTGTGGATCGGCTGAAAATGTGAGATTATGTATCAGGGAAACCAGAAAAGAAAGTCAAAGGCAAAAGAGTCAATGACATCAACAGTTACAAAAATCATCAAGATTTAAGGGATGGAGGAGGAATGGTTCTACTTTAGGGCTGATCAGCCTTTCACAGTCCCAAGGAAAAGAAGATTAACACAGCCAGCATTTGCAATTTCTGCAGAGGTAGAAATTTCTGACCTGGGGTCATCTCTTCTTAGAACTACCCCGCCATCTTGTCTTCAATCTCAGATCTATATCCTGCCACTCCTTCTAGTTCCTTCCTGCCACTAGTGGAGCTCAGCCCTATTTATTACTATTCCTATTTTTCAGTTATGTTTAAAAACAACTACTGTTGTCATAAGAGATCTTAGCAGCAGGTGATGGAGTTTGAACAGGGTTGTTAGGCTATCTCTTCCCTACACCTGTTAGAATATACTTTCTTACCAAGTCAGGATTGTAGTCTAGGATTCCTGTAGTTTGCTGTAATAAGTGTAGGTGAAGCCTAAATAACCAAGCATGTATTTTATTCCACACTAATGATGATACACATAGAGAATGACAATCTTGTATTGCTAGAAATCAGTCATTTTGTGCAAATGTTGTGAATCCAAAAGTTTTAGCTTTGCCGAGGAACCCTGTTTGTTGTCAAAATGATATTTCATAGTGGAGTTTGTTTGCTATTAAAACCTAGATTTGGTAGGTCATCATTAGGAGGAGTACATATATACGAGTTGTTATCAAGAACAACAAGATTGTGATATCACCATTGAGAAGTTAGGAACTGGTCTATTAAAACTGCTGAACCTTAAACAATTTATATTATAATTCTATTCTGAACATCTGTGGTGCTATGTAATAGTGATTACACTGAAAAATCAGTGTCAGACTGAGCTCCCAACTGACTGTACAGATGTCAGAGCAATGCTGGGAGTGTAAGTTAATGTTAAAGTATCACTCAAACACTACACTGAAGACAGCCGTATAAATCTTCCTAAAAATACAGCAATTTTGTCTTCAGAGCAAGTCTGGACAGCGTGCAGTAATAAAATATGAAAATACCTGCTGAATATTAGACAATATGTAAAACAGCATGCTTTCCCTGAGTAAAATTTATCCACAGACTAACGAAAGAGAGGGCTGTGGAAATAAACCAACATGTGACAGGGTAATTAAAGACTGTATCATAGTGCAAACATACCAGGGAAATAAATAAGGGTTAAACAGCTGGCCTTAATTCTGCTGCATAATCATTTAAGGATGATATTTTGAACTCAACATGCTTTTAACATATTGAAACGTATATACAAAAGTGATGCAAACACATTGCAGACTATACACAGCTGTAATGACTAATAACATATGAAATTTTTAAAGCGTAACATAGATCTCTTTCTATGTCAAAGCAGGATTGATTCTATCTATGTCACTCCTGACAGATATTTGTCTAACTGTTTCTTAAAGGCTTTCAGTGATGGACATTCCTCCCCAGGCAATCTATCCTAACATTTCCCTCAGTATCCTCACTGTTCAAAAATTCTTCCTAATATATAACTTGAATCATCTTTAATGCAATTTAAATTCCTTATTTCTTTTTCTATCCATCACAAACATGGACAACAGATTGTTCCCTGCCTCTTTGCAGCAGCTTTCTATGTATCTGGAGACTGTTATCTTGTCACACTCAGTCTTCTCCCTGGGTCAAGCAACCCAGTTCATTCACTGTGTTCTCCAAGGTCATGTTTTATAAACATCTGAGACTTCTTGTTATAATCCTTTGACTAGCTCTAATTGGTCCACATTTTTATGAAGTATGGTACGTAAAGCTGGATCTAATATTCTAGCTACAGACCACAAGCTGAACAGTGCTGCTCTAGCCAAGAAGAACAAAGGGTTACTTCACATGAAGCAATTAAAAAAAAATATGTCTGAAAGAAGTTAACTACCATATACTAATTTTTAATCTGGTGGATAGGTTTTGGCGGGGGGTTAAGTCTCAAATTAAATAAAATGTTTTTCTTCTGAAACTGTGCTTGCCTAATTACAATTGCTGGTATATTCCATAGTTGTAGAGCAAAGCACATCACCAGTGATATATCGTTCATACTGGCCCCTTCCTTTGGGTGGTTCAAGAATGGCAGCTACAGTGAATAGACTTATAGTTGTGCTAAAAAGCTTTTGGCTCTCAAGCCGTGTTAGCTGTCATCTCAAGTGAATCCTTTCAATCAACATAATAAAATATGTTATCAAAATCCTGTATGATTAATTCATTGTAATCTATCAAATCTGAAGGAACTATTAGGATGGAAAAATAATGTATACTTTTTATTATTGTTACCAGAGTCACAGCTGTTTCAAGAAGAGTGAAGAAACAATAGGGCGGGTTGTGTGCTGCACTACACAAATTTACACTGTTTGAGGATTTTTCCCTAAGGGTTAACTAAAGGTTGACTCAGGTAAGAAGGAATTTGGCGTTAGGAAAATAGAGGCACTTCCTATTTGTAAAAGCAAATCTGTGCACAGAATTCCAGGCAAATAAAGAGCATATAGTTTCTGAAGCAAAGGAGCTCTGTACATGTTACAGTACATTGGATAGGACCAGCACTGTGTACTGAAGAATTACTCCAAGCCTTCAGTAAATATTTATTCTGCCGTTTAATAAAGATTGAATAACCCTTAGAAATTGACAGTCACGTGACTGAAATAACATTCCTGCAGAAGTACATAGCCCCCCTTGCATAAAAATTCTTTGTACTTTAGTTAGCTTTTGCAACATCTTCTTGTCTTTTTCTGAGTGGCTGGGACAAGTATTGGAGAGCACAGATCTGCAGAATGGCTTAGAATCACCAAATTAGAAAATGTGTATTATCTTTCCTTGCTTCTTCCAGATAACATTTCTGTGACATCAGAGTAGCTGCCTTTCCACATTATCATTGTCCTGCCTACTCTTTCTCAGATTCTGAACTGAAGAATCTCCAGATTGGCTTATGTTGGCTGTCCTACACCTGAGGTCAGAGTGCAGCACATCAGTGCTCATTTTCAGTTGGCTGGTTCAGCTGTCACCTGTGTTGAGCTAAGGAAGCCACATTCCTAATCATGCTGTTAGTTTTTTAAGCCAGAGGTTTTGCACAATTAGTGTTAGCTGGTGGCTGGGTTACATCCATGCAGGGTGTGTCTCACATCCACCATCTGCACTTACTGTACTGTATGTGATTGCCAAACATCAGGGTCCTTCCAGCCTGTGTTGGTGGGGACATAGCCACTGCCAGTGTTGCGGTCACCCTCACCCACCCTCGCACAGCACCTCACTCCTGCTGCTCCTTGGCAGACACAAGTTATCTGGGAGTGAGAGCTCTGGGTGCACTTCAGCTTCACGCTCACATCTCTCTGTGCCGAGATTTCAGTAAATGTGGTTCTTCCTACTCTGTCATAAAATGTCTTGCACACTCAACCCCTACAGGGGAAGAGGGACCAACAAGTCTCAGATGACAAGCTTGCACGGGAGATAATGTGATTCATAGTCAATAATGATGGAGATGGCTTCAGCCCCTTTCCTGCCGCACCGCTGCAATTGTACTGTAGTGTATGTCCTTAAGAATTTTTTACGCAGCTCAAGCATATGAAACTGAGGTACCTCGATAAATTCCTTGACAAATAAGTTATCTGCTTGTGCATTCTTTGCACGTACCTGCAGTGAAGGGCTTTCATTCTCCCAAGAACACAATAAAGCTGAAGGCAAGCACTTGATATCATCTGTAAGCAGCTTGTTTTTTAAAACTTTTTAGGAAGGGAGTAACCATCCGGAGATATTAACATGTGCCGAGCATGGCATACTCTTTTACTATTATTCTACTAGTTTTGTGTTTATTCCTCTTTGAAAAAGGTCTGTCTTCACAGTGTCTAAAATGTGGTGAATGGGTGAACCTACATTAATGTTTTGATTTAGATCAGGAGTGCAATTTTTTAAGTAAATACCTCCTTTGTTCCCATTTGCAGAGATTTGAGTCATATCACTGAGTGGTCTTGGAGCTTATGAGCTGGATTCCCTTCAAATGAAAAATAAACCAGAAGCAAAGCTCTGGGAGCAAATCCAGTGCACTCTGGCTGCTAATGGGAATACAGTTCACTGGAACTGCCGAGAATTAATATGAAATATCTCCCCCTCCCCAAATGTAGACATCCACACCAGCTGTTTTGTTCTATAGATCTACGATCATGCTTGAGTATGTCTAACATAGACAGAGCCATTATGAATGATTCAGCCTATTAATAGAAATAAGAGAGTTTTCTTCTTAAGTTATATTGCACATTTTATGTTTGTGTGTATGGATTTCAGACAGGATCCCTGTGGCAAGATCGTACAGAATTAGCAGGTTCTTCTTTAGCATATGACCAAGATACCTGGATTAGTAATTGGTTTAATTATAACATCTAGAGTGATTTTGAAAGACTTCAGTCATTGTTATGTCTCCTTCTCTCAATAATACTAAAATAAAATGACACTATGATACAATGCTAGGAAATGCACTGATAAAAATTATGCCTCTCAAATGACTATCTACAAAAGGTGCTTAAGCAATCTACAGAAATACAGTCTATTTTAACTTTAGCTTGTGAAACATTTTCACTGGATGCCCATAAACCTAACTTCATTATTTTCGATGGTTCTTAAATTACGTTTCTTCATTGGCGTCAGTGAGTTGTGAAAGACTCTATAAACTATGAGGGAAGACATCCTGTGATTTATAATCTTGATCTCAGTTGCAAGAATGCTTACTAGCATTGTAACTTAAAATGATTCTTTTCTAGTCTCAGTCTTACTCTTCATTGCGACACAAAATCATGAACTATTAATAGCAAAATAAACTGAAACATCAAGGCAGAATCAAAATGCTGATGAGTTTAACACATTCCTCTAAATCTCTGATAAATAAGGCGCTTGAAAATAAATCTCTCAGATATGTAGTTTACATCAGTAGCCTGTAAAATGAGCCACATGTGTTAGTGGGATCTGCCTATTTGGGATTTAGGAGCATGATGAGTTTCTACACAAGAAATCCAGTTGAATTAGTCACATGCTGAGATATTTGCAAGGGCAGATACCAGATGAAGAAAACTCTACAAGACAGGATGCCTAAAAAAATGATGCTGGATCCATTTCTGGGGGAAAACATTTAGGATCTGTGGAATCAATCAAGTGGAATCACACTAGGAGCCAAGATAAATGTATGCTGTTTTCCTTTGATTATAGGTTTTCATGTTCTGATCATTTAAAAGTAAAAGTACAAAAGTACAAAAAAAAGTTAAAAAAAAATCACTATTTCAATTTATCACAAATCGCAAAATGATTTTGTGATACCAGGTTAAACAAAGTCCTGTCAGAGCGCTCTGAAGTAAAAAGGATTGCAATTCCGCCTTAAACAGAAATACACAATCCTGGGAAAAGTCAGATAGGTGACTGTTCTGTGATCTTTAGCTGAACATGCAGAAATGTTAACACTGCCCTTTCTACTTCTGCAGACCTTCAAATACAAGAGTTTTGCCCCTTTTGACCTAAAAGGAGGAAGTGGTATGCAGAGTGCCAGAAGCTCAGTAAGGCGCTTCGTTGAGACCTAGTCAATTAAGGGCTTTAAATGTCAAAACCAATATTTTTAACCCAATCTACAAAACCAGTCAGTGAGAAGAGTGGGCAAACTTACTAATGTCCAATTGCGCAGAGTAAATAAGCTAAGGTTCTTTAAAGGAACCTTTCATTCTACTTTTTTGATGTTAAAAAAAAGCAGAGCCTGGGTAGTAAAAGGTCCTGCTGAAAACAAGGAAGCCAGTGTGCACAGGCACACTTCATTTCAGAGCATCAGTGGGGTTTTTAAAAGGTTAATGTTGGCAAACAACAAACAAGGCATTTTCAGCAACGTTTTCCATGGAAGGAGAATCTCATCCGAAAATGCACTCATAATGACAGTGTTGATTAAAGGAATTCACAGGGATTTTTCAACTGCTTCAAATCTTCTGTTACTCTCTTGCAAGTCTTCCTTTTCTCTGCGAGCCGTTTCTGGATAAACCCCAGCCTCACCAGGTCAGTGGCAAAACTCATCAGTATTTCACCTTTCAAAGTTTGTTGCAAACTTTCACAAATGGAAAAGTTGGGTAACGGTGTTCAGAGAAGGCAATGTGCAAATTTCCACACACCGTATGAACAACAGAATTAAGTAATTATTCTTTTCACTATTTTTGGCACATTTTGAGGGAGTCATTTTTCTTACCTTATTCTGCAGTACCCATGCAAACTCCCAGCCATGGTATGGTTTCTCTACTTTGACAGTGAGCTGGGGAAATGACATGCATAACATTCAGATCAAGACACCAAGTGACACAGCAAGTACTTTTACAGCTTTGACCTTCAACTCCTTTTCCACACTGACTCACACATTACATTACCCATCAGGCAGCAAAAAGCACTTTGCTGACAAAAGCTGCTTTTCACTTACGGTCAAAGTGGTGAAAATATCCTAGGTAAAAGGACTTTTTTTTCTTTCCTTTCCTTATGATGAATGCCGAAGAAAAATGAACAAAAAGGGGAACAATTTCTTAGGAAGTACTTAATTTTTGACACAGCTCTATTTTCTGCCTGATTTAATGGGAGGCAGGAAAGTGGCAAATTTAAGAACAAACTTGAAAACAGTCATTACATCAGTTTGCTGACCAGTTAGTTTGGCAGTGAGTGACCTAATTTGCTCCCTAAGACTATCTCCTGTTTGATATCACAAGAAAAAGCCTGTGTGTTAAAATGTGTATCCCATTACATTATGCACAGGCCTCCATAATGTGATGAGATATGACATGAAGTTAAAAAAAAAGTCTTTTGTGCTTCTGCTACAACCGTATGTTCCAATATTTTAGAAGTCTGTGACCACAGGTGCCTCAGAAGTCAAACTGCTGTCTCAGAAAGGCACGAGTGCTCCAGTGGCACAAATTGTCCTCCTAATTCTGGCCCTGTCTAACTCTCAGGTTTAGTTTTTGAAACATTCCTTGTTTAGTGCCTGGTCCATATCAAAGGGAAAAGAATCAGTCCTTCAAACACAGTTAACTGTCTTTATCCCAAGAATGAAAGACTCTTGTGTCAGTTCCATAACTGATTTAAAGTGGGCAGAGACCCGTTGACCTTGGATTAAAAACAGCTAAATATACGGCCCTCTCCATTTCATGGCCTCGACTTCCAAAGATATTGTTCAGGGCCAGATTCTGATGCTGGCTGTTCTGCTATAAATTGAGGATAACTCAGCTGAAATCAACGTTACTTAGACTTGCATGGGTAAAGTTAAGACTTACCTTGCATCTTTGGTTTTACTCCGAGGTTAAAATCCTATTGCTTCAGAGCCAATGTAAAGTTATCTAAAGACTAGCAAGGAAAACTGTGCTAAGAATGTCCATATTTTGTCTTCTGGGAGATCTGCCAAGGATCTCATGTAATTTCTTATTTGTTCCTCCATCAGGCGGATAAAGCAAGATTTAGGCTTCCAGCTCAGCATACAACTACTCGTACATACATTTTTCTGGATGTCTTTTCAGCACAAATAGCACATGTGTTTATTATTTAATTGAATGGGGCAGGGATGGGTTTGAATAGAGAGCTGAACAAAAGCTTGCAGATTTCTACGGAGAGCCGTGTGTGTGCACGTGTGCATGTGCGTGTGTGAGGCTGAGGGGTGGCAGGGTGACCAGGCAAAAGGGAGACCCTACTCTCTGTAAATATTTGATCAGCTGCCTCGCTGAACCCCACGAGTGCAGGGTTCGGCTGAGCCCAGCTGCTGCATGCATGCCAGGAGATGCCTTCCCTGAGATACTCTACGAGGAGAAAGTTGGGGACGGCACAGCTGTGGGTCCTGCCCCTCCAGCTCACCCCTCTCCTGTCATCTCTTCCCACATTGCAAGAGGGGGAAACTCTGGCATCAAAGGTCCTTTCCAAGTGGGATCAGGAGGCAAAGTCTATTATCTGACCTATTTTATTTCATTTAAATTGATTTAAAAATCTGATGTGTAAACAGAGCTGAATACTAATCAGGCTGTTGTGATAGAGCCAGCTCCTGAAGCTTGGACTCAGTCCTTCCTCAGTCAGGGAACATTAACTGAGCGAAATATGAGTAAAGGCCCTCAGTGTTTACATAAAACCCAGTAACAAGCAAAGACGTCATTAGCAGGAGATGCACATTCAATCTCCCTCTTGGGCTTGTCCCCTGCTGCCACCCACTGCACAGTGCCATCCCGGTGTCTGGCCACAGAGAGCTCCGGGCAGAAATCAACCTGGGACAAGAGAAGGCCATGGCTCCTGGATCAAGCACCAATCCTTTACTCTTGCCATCTGTGCTGCTGCCCGGCAAACTGCCCCCGCACAAACAGAGGGAGATGGTTAGAGGAGCAGTTTGAAGCAATTTTATGAGGAAAAAGACAACTTCAGATTAAGAAAGCCATGAAATATCTCAGCTGTATTAATGGTCACGTCACATTGCACCGTGTTAGGATCTGGTGCTGGTTCAGGAGGAGCTTCAGGGCAGCTGAGGTGAAAGCAGTGCAGGAAGACATCTTTATCTCACACTGTTATTTAGCACCAAAACCCTCAACAGAGTAATGGGCCAGGAGGGAATATTTCGTAACACAGTGATACACATGTTCCATAAAACAAAGCAAGCTACTAACCCACCTTTGCCCTCTGAAGTGCCCATAATTAAAACACATTATAATGGAATGAAGTGATCAGCACCAGGGGAAGAGGAGGGTGTCTGACAGAGGCTGCTGTAAAGTCCTCTAAGTTATGGCGCGGTCTGAATTCTGCATGTGGGAGTTTCATTGAGGGAGTATTTTTCAATTATGACATTATTCTGTGTTTTGCCTGTGAATGGTGGCAAGTCTTTTCTAGTAGGCTGTCAAGCGACTTCAGGAAGCTGGAGAAAAAACAAATGAAAATAAAATCTAAGCAATCTCTCACTTTCCCTGCTATACACAGGAGTGGCTTTTCCTTCCAGTCAGTTATGTGTTTATCTTTTCTTCATTCACCCTCTTATAAAAAACCCCACTTCTCTGCTGAGATCCAAAAGCTCTAACTTCACTCAGTTAATGCCTCGTTATATACTGGAGAAAGCCTAGTGTCTGTAGTCCCTGCTATACTCTGCGTGCTGTTTGTCTCTGGGAGTGAAAGATGAGGCAGAGAGCCATAGATGAAATCCTGGACCCATTAAAGGCAAGAGGAGTTTTGCCATTGACTCGTATGGGGTCACAGTTTTGCCCTGAGTCTTTTATTTCCATCTCGTACAATGTCAGGCAGCCTGTCAAAGCTGATGCCTAGTCGGTTCATTAGGCTGACATGATCAGATACAAATTCACCAAATCTAAACTGTTGGGATCTGCACGCAGTTTAGCCCAGAGAAAACAGCCAATTTTAACACAAAACGTTCACACATTTATCAAAGTATGCAAGTCATTTCTAGTAGGGATACATGTTGAGAATGCACCTAACAGTTTTAAAGCCAATTCAGTTTTGCATGATGATATAAAGTAAGCTGAGGTTGCAAACTGTGAACTATGAAACCTAATTGCTTTCATACCAATCCTTTACAATGCAGCACCATGATTTGACTATTTGAATTTATACCAAAGCAGTGAAGGGCTCTTAATCTTTTCTAGGAGCAAACACTAAGCACGCACAAGTAATAAGAAGAGTAATATCTGCAAAGGTTTGGAAACTGTGAACATTATGTCAGCACATCTGTGCATCTTGTTTGGACATAGAAATTAATTACCTGTAGTTGACTGACAAAGCAAGGGCAGTTTTCAGATCCTTTGTTCAGCATAATATACTATTGTAATGGCTATTTGAGCTCAACACGTTTTACGCAGTTTCCATACACTTTGAAATTTTTACTGCAACATCTCAGAACACAAAGCTGAGTGCAAATTGGACTGTGTGTTTTCCAAACAACAAAATAAAGCCTGAAGTAGATTTCTTTGTTTTAGAATTATGCACCTTCAGTGAGGATATCTTCACTCTAGTGAGAATTATCCTCTTCAGAGGATAACGGAGATTTAACTACTATTAGTGGTATCTTAGCAATAACAGCTTCATCCTGTAGAAATTATAAGAGCGAAGGAATCTCTGAAACCTACAGATTTAAAGCAGCATTATATTTTAGCATTTTAATCTACCTCCTGCTTTTCCACTCCGAACCAGCAAAATAAAACCAGTCATTCCCCAGCACGATTGGCAGAACAGCTCTGAAGAAAAGCTGAATTTTGCAGGATGTATCACTACAGGACTTTTTAATAAAGCTTCGAACTTCAGTAAAGGTGAGATGAAACATTTCACAATGTTGTCAGCCTTGATACAGCCACAGCACACGGTCCTGTGTTGAGCAAAGCTACTGACTGAAGGGGATGGAGGCTCGGACTGGAAAGGGTCTGCAGGGTTTGGGCATACTGCCAATAAATCCGCATAATGCTGAGAGGCTAAAAGCCTGAGTGTGTTCACATTTGCCCTCATATTAAGCATGAGTAATTGCCTTCCAATGAGTGGAGTTTCACAAATGTAAAACTAATGCAACAGGGAAGACTGTCCACAGGATGGGGAAGACTGCTCGTATAGAATAATAACCCCCCACTGATCATTCACATATTTTTAGAACTGAACTTGGGCTGAACCTCTCTCAAGGTTACAAAACTTTCTGGTAACTTACGTCCAGACCTCTGTGTTTTTGGCTCCTGGCCTAGATAAGGACTGAAAGCACAAATAATCAGTCCAAGGGCTGTTCTCACAGTGTTTCCCACTCGAATGAGAGAGGAAGCAGGGGGAATCTCACCCAGTCTCCTGTCTTCAGATGACTTCCAGCCCTATTTCCAGACCCACAGGATCTGTCAAAAAACCCTGCAGTGGAGTGCAGCCTATTCGTCTTGTCCCCTCCTCCTGCATCAGCTGCTGCTTCTCCAGCAGCCTGTCCAGGGGTACCTGGTGAGGCAGAGACCTGCCTGGTGGCTCTTTCGCTGTACGGACCATGGAGCTGGTCTTGAAGAATGCCCTGTAGCTGTCCTGCATATCTGACGCAACCTCAGTGAAATACTCTGCTTGGTACACATCCTGCCACACATCACTGAGATCCCAATCTGAGTTTGTTCAGAGGAAGTAAAAGTATACACTTGTGCACTGTTCTAAGCCAATCCCAGCTACAAGGGCTTTTAATAATTGTCCACAGACTTTTATACAGTCTGCTTTCTCTGTGCCAAGAGTTTTTAATTCTTTCTCCTACATGCCTTCCCTTCCAATCCCTTTCTCTCTCAGTTCAAAAATTGCATCTTATGTGTTTGAGGTTTTTTTTTATTTGTTTGGTTTTTGTTGTTCTTTTTGGTTTTGTTGGTGAAAACAGAGTTTCAGGGAACATGGGATGCAGGTTATTATGGGGAAGCAGGCACGAGTAGGGCAGAAAGTCAAAAGAAGCAGGGTCAGTTGGAAGTCCTGAATGTGTCCCACTGATCTCAGCCACAAAATCCTAAATTCTTGTCTGGGTCTCCTCTTCTGGTCCATCCAGGAAAGGGCAGGCTGTGGGAAGAAATCACGTTCTCCAGGAGGCCTCAGATGAGCACAGGTGTGACTTCAGCCTCTTCTCCTCGCCAAAGTTCCTGCCTCAACCACCTTCCCCTCACCTTTTTCCGCTGTTTTCTCAGCACTTTCCCCTGTAAAAAATCTAGAACATGCATATCCTGCTTTTTGATCTGTTTTTATGTCTTGCAGTTTCCAAGGAATTTACAAATAAAAACAGTAGTTGCTCTTTAAGAGACAGAAAGATGCATCATTTCACATATATTTGTACCCATCAATTAACTTTTGGGGCCTCTTAAATCTGTAATAATACTGTTATGTATGGTAATGCAGTTAGGATGATAGAATTGCTAAAATTGACTGATGATTAAATTGTAAATACTTAGACCCAAGAGCAACCCTTTATTGGGTTATTTGTACAGGTTGTGCAGGTCTGCGCAACCTGTACATGTACGAAAAGCAATTCAATACTTTGGCCGTGTAGTTTGTGTTGGACAAGACCGGTTGGTTTTACGCAGCCACTGATTAATGTTTATGCCACAACTTTAATTTTTCTTCTACCTGGCCTGCCTATATTTTCTTTTCAAGCCTGTTTTCTGATCACACTGCTGGACTCAATGTCCAGCATACTGCTAAAGGCTGAGGCCAATGCAATTATCACTGCACGCTATTTCAAGCATATGTTCATTATCACTGTTTTGCACAGAGCACGCTTGATGAGAACCAATTGATTTTATAGCATCAGCTAAGGCATGATACAAATGCCTCTCAATGGGGACAACTGCTGGGTGAATTCTTTTGCTGATTAATAAATTGAGTTTCAGGAGGGACGCCATTTGTTTTTCAACTACTACTTTTTGCTCCCTCCTACAACAAAAAGAGAAAATGCAAAAAGATCTTTTAAAAAGCCCTAAAATGTCACTGCTTTTAATTGAAAACAACAGCTTTGTTATAAACTAACCCAAATTTCCAAAGAGAAAAAAATAAAGGCACTAAAACCAAAGCACTTATTTTGAGGAAGAAATTAAAGTTCACCTAAAATAAGTAATGGGCTTTCCCTCCTCCTCTCCACTTCACTGCATCCCAGAAATTCTGGTTTTAAGTTTAGTCCAGAAATATTTTTTCTTCATTACTTGGGTTTCATTTTTTGATTCAGCAGCATTTGTTTTTTTGTTTGAAATTGCCGTAATAATAAATCCTTTTACTTGAATTTGTCTCACCAAATTACATCTATGAAATTGCTAAAATATATTCAGTGTTGTAACACATTTACTTAAATACCAGATGGTAAGTTAGTTTCCCTGAAAAATCTATACCGTTTTTATCTCTGTGTAACTCCTTTCCTTTTGCTATAGTTCCTCTAGGTAGTGTAAGTGTCAGGAATAACATGAGTGTCAGGAATAACATCAGGTCTTCAAAACTCCTTTTCTTTGATGCCTGCCTTTAACTTCCCTTAAGAGCAGCACTTCACAAAATGATGTTGACTGGGTTTTTTTTGAATAATTGCAATACCTGGGTGTAGCAGTGCTGTCCACAGTACATATTCTGTAGCTGGCTCTTCATTATTAGCATTTTGATTGCACCAAATTTATCTTGAGATGAAAAGTAAACATCATTATCCTCACTGGAACGCAGTATACTTACTTTGCTCTGTAATTACAGGTCTGATCATTACCATTGCCTTTCTTCAATGACCCAGGAGTAGTAGAATATGGAGGTAGGATTAGAGTAATGTGTGATTGATGATGGCTGCTTTCACTACATTATGTGATATAAGTGAGCACCTAACAGATGGATTTCATCACTGTGTTAACATATAAATTCCAGTATATGATAAATTTCTGTGCCTCCAGTGTACTGCAATATTCTTTATAAAAATAATGTATTATTCTAGTCAGAACATTCATTAAAATACAGTTTATGCATTTCATTATACAGAAGAGCCTTTTCATCTTATAGTAAATGTTTTTTTTTAAACTATTATTACACAGTAATTTAGGTTTTTTGTTTGCTTGCTTTTTTTTTTAATGTTAGAAGATAACCTAGCAAATAATTTTGGGTTAAAAATGGAAAGATAGAGAAGATACTGTTAGACTTTTCATGTTCTCATGGCTCAGAGATGACTGTCTGACCCGAGAGCTTTTCAAGAAGTTTTACTATTAGCTATTACACACAAGTAGACATTTCTCTTTTGCCTAATTATAAAGGACAGATCTTGACCTTTGCTCTGGGAAAACCAAATTAACTAGACAGCTGAGGATTCTCCCAATGAAACAGCTTTTATTACCCAAGGTTGCTCCTAATTTCTGTTCTGGCC
The DNA here is from genome assembly GCA_013398815.1 of Ibidorhyncha struthersii. Classification (NCBI taxonomy): domain Eukaryota; kingdom Metazoa; phylum Chordata; class Aves; order Charadriiformes; family Charadriidae; genus Ibidorhyncha; species Ibidorhyncha struthersii. Next base: position 329,825 of record VZSZ01010242.1, on the reverse strand, counting down.
TAAATATCTGTACTCAACTCTAAAGATGGATCAAAGTTCTTTAGCAGAAGAAAAGCGGACTATGTGTTCTCCAATCTGTTTCCAGACTGTGTGTGTAGGTTAAAAAATGCAGTAAATACATATTAAAAATTATTAAAAGAGCATATTTACTGATCTGCCAAGATCTGATCCCTAACAGTGCTGCTTAAAACTATCTTACTTGTTACTTTAAAAAGCCTTCAGTGTGTAAAGAGGACCATTATGAACTGCCCTTTGAGGCTTTGAGGTACCACTTTAAAAAAAAATAAAAAATCTGGTCAGCATACTTTTAAGATTTCCTGTATTAATAGCTCTATATACATCATGATGTTTTTACACAAGTGATTCCTTGCCCTTTTTAAAGAGACACATTTGGTTTCCCTTGCCTCTCTCTTACAAGACCAAAGTCTTACAAACTCTGTTTATTGTACAACATTCTTGCAGCCTGTAATGACAGGACGAATATTCACCAGACATAAGAGTAGATCTTTTTGTTCAGGCTCTAGAAATATGCACACTTACTGGTCGAGGATTTCCTGAGAAGTATCTGAGTACATTAAGAAGTTTTTTTATTATAAAGACTTTATTGTCCTTATTTGAGCAACTACAGAGTAACCTAGTAAGAAACATCAGGCCAAAGCACCATTAAAACTGGAAAAAACAATTGGATTTTAGTCCAGTAAATTTATACATTAGACATTCTACATTCACGCAGAGCAGAAGTTCCAATTCATTCCTCACTGTAGACCAAGACAGGAGCTGTCAGACTTTAGCACAACCAGAAAGGTTTTGCTAAATAATAACAGGGACTACTCTGGGATGACTGGGTAACTTATCTAAAATAGCTAAACTCACATCAGCTTGGTCGTCATTAGTCCTCACCAATCTTGAGAAAAAAATAGGCAAGCAGACAATAGCCTAGTTTGGATCTAGCCCATTATCAAAAGACACAGATCCATGGCCACCTCCCCAGGTATCTTTACTAGGAAAAAAAAAAGACTGAAAAAGACCATTGGCAGGGTGGACTGCAGGTCTGCATGCTGTGCAGCACAATCCAGTCCCCAGAGGCTGGTTATCTTCCTGATCCGCAGACCCTTCCCATGCCACCTGAGAAGCAGGGTCCCTCGCAATTTAACACGAAGGCAGGCACAACCAGAGGGCACACTGTTGCAGAAGCAGGGAAGAGCTCCCAACTCTGACAAGACAGCCCTGCTTTTTGTATACAAGGGCATCACTGATGTGATAAGGTACCACATATTTAAGTTAATGGGATTGTCTGTATGTTTCTAAGAAACATATTTTATAAGTGTCTTTAAATGAATCGAAGTTCACACTAGAGTAAATTTTACTGCTATTACTATTTCTATGTGCTTTACAAAGTGGTGATATTATCCAGCGTAGCGTCTGAGTCCCTTCTGAGCTTCATCAGACAAGACAACCTCAAGTGCTTACATGTCTCCTTAATGTTGTTTCTTTTACAGCCCTTGCAATGCTCTTATGACCATTAGAAATTCTACACAGAAACCTTGCATAGATTTAAGCTACTTTTAATGTACTCAGAAAAAATACATAGGCATCTTTTATTCCTCCAGAAAATGAATCCATAAGTTGTTGCTGACTTTAGCTGACCTTCACGCAAGTGTTTCATGATCAGTATGGAATGTGGGATGTCTATGTCTGTAAAATGTTTTGTTTGAAAATATAGTCCAATAACATTGATTTATGGTGATGTCTACTCTCTAAACCCTTATGGATACTGCGTTTAGAGTGAATGAAATAGTGACAGTACATCACTCTGTGTGAGGTGAGCAGTCTTGAAGCATGAATCACACTTACACATGTCTAAGTGGAGTCATTTTAGAGACATTAAAGTTCAGAAATGCAGTTTACTTTTCAGAATTTCTTTGTAAACAAATGTTTTATTACTGGCTTCAACATTTATATCATCTGCTTGTGTGTTTGCATAGTAAAAAAGTAAAGCATAGTTTAAAAAATTTCATGATGAACAAATAGATTTTAAAATGACATTTAAAATTAGGGATTTTATTCTTTGCAGTTATGCATATTATTAATAAAGTTGGCTAACTGCAACTTGATGTGCACTGTAAAAATACACAAGATAATAACACTGAAAACTGACATATCTGGGAGTTAAAACGGAGATTTATGCCATGGCAGGTCTTATTTATTTCTCTGAGGATGTACGTCTCTGATAATTGTATTAGATTTTTAGTTTTTTTTTAAAATAAACCATAAGATACATTTCTCTAAGTTCCCCTAGCTTTCACAGCAGGCATCAACAGGGTGAAATCCTAATAACCGACGCATAGCTCTCCACTATATGTCCCAAGAGGAGGAACAAAAAAAAACCCACTAGTGTTACACTGCTGTCTGAAGGCCATTTAAAAGCAGCTTGTTAGCTGAACTGAGCAATAGAAAAGCTTGCAGCTAAACTGTTTTGTTAGCAGGTGTTCCCACTGCAGTGGTAAACTCCTTAGTGGTTTAACCTATAACAGAGCCGTAACAAAATGTGGTGATACAAAAGGATCAGTTTTTCAGGATTTACCCAATTGGAATTTTACAAATACACTGCTCTATGTATTGTATTTGTGGAAAGTAAGTTCGGATGAGATTCAAAATATGATATGCAAACACACTGTAAACAAATCCGTTCCCACAAAATCTTGCACACATGGTTAATCTTGCTGAGAGTCCACATAATGAAGTCAATCAAAAAGTGTAAAGTTCAAGCATTTCTGTTCAATTTTCCAGTCCAAATTTAGAAGAAAATAATAACATTCATATTTGATTCTACTAAGATATACACAACCAATCTAAATTGCAAGAATCTGTCAACATCTGCTCATAAATTGTCCTTCTAGATGGCTGGATGCAAGAACTAGAAACAGGCAGAACAAACACAGGCTTCCCAAGGCCACCTCGTGTTCTACCCTGTCTGAGAAGACAGGTAAGTGCTATGCATAATCACTTGATAGGCTTTAGCTCAAATTTTGGAGGTTTTCTATGTAGTCCATAGTCTATTTCCAACCTGTTCTATGAAAAATACCAGCAGGCAGTTACTACACACCAGACATGAATGTCCTACCTATGAGAGCGAATTATAGTTCCCCACTGCAATGTCATTTCAGTTTCATTCTTTGAAATACATTATAGGTGACTCTAGATTGATGTTGGATGTAATATCATTATATGATAAAATAAGGACTCTAAAGATATTATATATCATTTAGTATGAAATTCTTACTCAATCTTCAAAAGACCTACTTTTTTTCAGACTCCAGGCTACGGTGCCAGTAGAATTTTTGATGGACTACTCAGTGAAAATCCCAGTTATCTGGTATATTATGAGAACAGTACAGTGTGAGAAGTACACCACCAGTAACCAATACAAGAAACGTAGCTTCTTCCATTATTAAAAGTGGAGCATAAAGCACAGTCATTTAATGAACTCTGTCTTTGCAAATAAGTTTTAACATGTTTTAAATCTTTGGATTGGAGCTGTTTTGACATTGGTTTTGGGGGAATGACCTTCTCACCTAGAAGGCATAGAATGCCGTGCAAAAAACAGGCATAATTTATCACAGAGGACATTCTTTTCGTCCAGACGTGCTCTTCCCTTTTCTCTTCCTCACATGGAATCTCTTAATGCTTTCTTTGAGATCATTAAGTACATAGAACACACCCTCCTGTTTTTGACACATTTATTTTTGACCCTGTCACAGGTCAAATTAATGCCAAAGTTGATATTCCTTTAAAAAGTGTCAAGAGGTTCAGTGCATCCAGCCTGAAGGAAATCAATTTTAGATGTATACGGGAATGTGTAAGTTGTAAAATTTTATGCAGTAAGGTGAATGTGTTCTGTTTAAAGTCACTTTAAATGTACAACAACAAGGCTTGCTGCAAGGGGAACTAGAAAGCTGCGTAATGAAAAGAGGAAAGACAAAAGAAGAGAACACAAACTTGGAACATAAATGTCCTTATCTAAATTTATGTTTCATCTCCCCAGCTCCCAATTATTTAAAAAGTTTTGGGCTTAATATGAAAGAACAAGACAAAGCATGTGGTTGTTTTTAAGTTTTGTGCTTAAAGTTTTCTCCTTGCTTAGGTGATCAGGAAAAAAAAAAATAAGAAAACAAAGTTCAGCCTGATGCCTGCTAACTCATGTGAAGGAAAATGTGAGTTTATCATACCCTAGTAAACCAGTAATACCATGTTTCCCAATCTGATTTTCATTCCTAAGTCCAAATATTGTTTCTTTCTTGACAAGAGAGATGATAAACTGGTACCATATCTACTGTTTCTGGGTTCTCGTCAAGCTACTCTCTTTAAGGCTTTCTATTGAGACTGTCTGACAGTGGTTGCAATTACAGCAGGTGGTCTTGAAGGAATGGGTCTTTGGAAAGACTGACACTGTCAAAGAGTGAGATCTCACTGTTGTGGTTCGGGCATGCAGAGGAAAAGAAAGAGGATCAATAAGCGACACACACAGGCCAGGAAGACATGTTGTCATTTTAAAAGATGTTAATTAATTTCTAGTAAAAAGAGAAAATATGGGAATTTTAGCCGGTGAAAATCAGCACAGGAAAGATGTGGCATTTTAAATGGAAGATGGATGTTAAAACAGTGAAAAGGAAAAGAACAATAGCTAAGCAAATTTGAAAGTAAATGAAAAGTTTGTTAGAAACATTGGAAATAAGCAACTTTCCAGATAAATCAGGGAATTTGTCAGACCAGCAGGAACTGAAGGTGCAGCACAGAAAAAGTAGTGCCTTTCTTTGGATCCTGTTTGAAACCTAGAATATGGTGTAAAAATCCCATTCAGATACAGATCAAGTTTGCTTGTCATGGTCTTGCAGTCTGCTGAAAGGCAAAGCATGTTTTCGGCAGCCTCCGGCTTCAGGGGTGAGTCACTGTATCCCAATGAGTGTGCTTGAGCAGTATCGGTCTTTCTCTGTGTCCCAGCCACCTACCTGCTCTGCCTACAGAGCCAGGGTTGCTCTGGCCATTCCCACCCTCCACCCCATGATGCTGTTGTAGGACCATGATGCTGGGAATCCCCCAAAAACACCCACTAATTAGGGGGAAAGTGCAGCCTGCTTGAAAAAAAATGTACATAGAACTATAATAGACTATTCTTTCCTCAACATTTGTGTAACTATACCAACCAAACTCTGTTTATTTCAATACCAAAAATGTCTGCAGGTCTATATCCAAAGGATGACGTAATTTTGTTGCACTAAAAGGAGTTAGGAGCAGCCATACTGATGGCAAGTAAACCTACCCAATTACAGACAAAGCCGTATGGTAGTTTCAAAACACTGAACAACTCTGTACAGCCATGTGCTATGATTCACTAGTCACCCTCCTTTATACTCTAATCAAAGCAAAAGTAGCCATCTCAGCTTGTTTTATCCAAACACTTAAAGATTTTCTTGCAGTTATAACCAACCTCCTCACACAATATTTTAACGCTATTATTTCTCACAAGTATCCCGGTCATCGGTTATTTCAGTGCATTAATAACCTGAATAGAGTTTTCTGTTAACTTAGTAAGAGCCATAATCCAGCTTAATAAACCCTTTTGGGGGAGTTACTTAGCTCAGAACATGGTTATTACTTGACCTATTTTTCCTCTGTGTAAATCCATCTATCTGTCTCATTAACAGCACCATTCAGAGTTTGTTCACATCAACATGTGAAAAAAGTCTGTTTCATTAACGTCAGAAGCATGTAACAGACAAGAAATGATACTATTGTTACATAAAAAACAAGCATTTGCCTGTATGGAGTGACTTTCATGACAGAATACTAACTTTACAAAGCTTGATGGATACCATCAGCTCTGCAGGGCAACACAGGTTGAACAATTTGCTGAAGGTTACTCAGTAAGGAGATGACAGAACCAAGCAGAGTTGCTAGGTATCGTAACTCATGCTTCTTTGCTTCACCTATTAGGCACTGTTTCTCAATTTAATTTGCTATTCTCTCTAATACTGTCTGGAGTAACCATAAATTAGTGGATAAAACAGAACAATGAAAACGTGGTTATTTCTTATCTAGTAATTATGATTTTACTCCATGAACTAGTATATTAATCAGTTTCCTTTCCCCCAGCTACTTTTTCTTTCATAATTATGCTTGTGCTTGAAAATGGTTGGGTTCTCAAATTACTTCAGAGTTTCCCTCTCTTGGGAAGATAAAGTTATCTATTTATAGGCACTAAGTCTAGCATCACAGTTCTGAATGACTACCTCCATAAGGAGGCTGAGGTCATCATCAGACTCAAGCGTAGGCACAGAGAATAGAGTAAAAATATTCTGCCTTAAATGCAGGTCCACCTTGATCTGCAGTGTAACTATGAACTATTTTTTAGCAGCTATCTACTGGAAATTTATGATAGCTGACATTCATTTGAGAATAAAAATCAAATTAACTATTATTTTAATATCTTTAAAATGATCATTTAATAGTCTGAAGTGCACGGAGTAAGTCCCAAAAGGTTTCAGATCTATATTATGTTAAGTCTCACGTCATGTCCTCCAACAGTAAATATTCCTAATCAGGAACTGACATGCATTTCAGTAGCAACTATAGCTATTGAAATAATTAATTCAAACACACTTTCTCAAATAAAGTTTTATTTCAGTAGTGTACCTATTTTCATTAATTCAGATTGTTTATTGAGATGGCTACAGAAGCCCTAAATAAAGTTCCCCTAAAATCCATAGAAAGTTGGAACATTAGTTGGGACTTTCTGTCATTCTGTGGACAAGTGTTTGTAACAACAACTGTCCTTCAATACTTGTCTTTTAAGAAAGGTAGTGCTGGATTTTAATCTACATTGTAAATAAAGCATGAATATTTATTCAGAAAGTGTCTTTCTTACATCTACAGAGCTTCATGCTGTGGTCCTGTCATAAGGTCACAAGTTAAGAGTTACTGGAGTTTTCATACAGGATCTACAAGTGTAACATGGGTAATCCAATACATTGCACTACTTACTCTCGGGTTGCAAAACATGCAAATATAGTAACATTTAGTGGACACTAACACCATCCTGGTACCTTCTGGTGTTTTAGACGAGAAGTATACCAAGAACATAATTACCTAAAGTTACTAAATAAGAAACAGCTCTAATATTTCAGACCTTATGTCCTGGATATAGTGAAGATAGTTATTGCTTTGTGCTGAAGTCTAAATCCGTGGTTCAAAATGAAGACGGTCATTCATATCTACTGTCCTAAACTATTATGTTGCGTGCTTCAAAATAGTTAATGCAATTTCATTCCCAAAGCAGCTGCAGTTTGCTTAATTTTAAGCACAATGGAACTTTGAGCCTTTAGATAATAACTTCAATACAGATACTTGAATAGCAAAAACAGTCTATTAATTTGCTGCAACATCCTCAGTTCTCCAAAGACCATAGTTAAAGGACAATTCATTGCAGTCTCGATAATTTTTAGTAATGTGTGAAGACCAGCAGTTTTATGGAACACTGCATATTTTTATGGTAAGATGTGTTAATGGCTGCTCCAAACATAACATTGGTCTATTGATTAATCATGGAAGTCACTCTTAACAGATATGTTAGCCTGATCTTTTTCTTACAAGCTAACAGGGACCATCCATCTGATATCTTTTATTTTAAAATAGTACCATTAAAAGTTCAGTAATCTAAAGTATGGCGTAAGTCTCAAATGGCTCCAATTTTATGTAAGTATAGCTGTATACGTACATATATGTATAAGTATTTTTTTCATGTATGTATATATACATATGTTTTTTACTAAATATAGAGACACTCACAACAGGCATTCCTGGGAGTACTGATGTGTATTATTATAGTGACAATATCATGATTTCATTAGCATGTGTACAGGAAATGTTTTTTTCGAAAGATACGAAGAAGTGGAAAATAAAGAAAGTGTGTTCCTTCCCAAGAAAAGAAAATAAAAAGTTCAAATTTAATAAATCAGGATTTAACCCGATGCAAATTTAGATTTTTGAACAAACACATAAGTGAAATATGTTTAATTCTTCCTGCATTCTGATTTCATGAAACATCAGAATTATCATATTTCCTGGGCGGCCAAAGTATTTGGCCAGATCTGGCTGCAATGCTGCATGGGATTTGCAGGCCAATACAGAGCTGACTTTTACATAAAATGAGAAACTTCAGACCATTATTTTTTTTCAAAGCTGGCTGAATGTTCTATGACAGTACCCAGGTAGTCTCCAAAATATCTAGAAACTAAAATATTAACTCTCATCAACCTTCGGACTTCAATCCTAATACATTTACAACTCTAACAGGAACGAAACTGGGTTTCTTTTGAGGTCCATTTATTTACAAGACATATCTTCTAGGGACTTCCTAAATGCTTACATAGATGATGCAATGTAATGGTGATGATCTGAGAGGAGAAAAGAGGAAAAGAGCCACCTGTAGTGCAACTCCAAGCCAGATTGGAGATCTTTTCCCTTTTCAGTTTTTGAGATTCCTGGAAGGACAATTACATTTGCTGAAGAACTTAGTTGCCAAACTCTAGGAGACTTAAAATGTTTCCTTGTGAAAACCTGCCTTCCAACCAAATCAGAGCTTTTTCTCTTTTCAATGCCAGCTATGAAAAGAATAGTGCAACTCCTGCCCCATTTACTCAGGAAACATATTTTCCATCATTATGCCAGAAAAATGGTCCCCTAGGTTTCAGATAAGTAGTGTTTTATGTAACTGGGTTTTTACTATGGATTATATTTATTAAGAACAGTCTTTTACACATATATCACCAATGTGGAGGATAGGAGCAATGGCAAGTGTGTCAAAACCAGGCATGTTTGCATTAAAAGAGGTGGGAAAGCATTAGGAGACAGAGGGGTGGTGACACCAGGAAAAAAGAAGGAAGATCTGTGAGGAGTGAAAGAAAAGAGACAGGCCTAAAGCACAAAGCAAAGCAGCAGGCTGAGGTGAAAAAGTGAAAGGGAGGCTTGAGGTAAAAGGTGACAAAGGATCAGAAAGTGTAGTCTGGAAATCTATATAAAGGAAGCACAAAGCTACTCATTCTGAAACAAACAAACAAAAAAACCCCAAAAAACCCTTATCCCCTCGGTCTTTCCAGAGGAAAGGGGAAACTGTAGAAAGGAAGGAGCAATAGGCTCATCTAGGGGAGGAAGCATCATATCACAGAGACGTATTTTAATACTTGGTGCTGGATTTTTACTGCTTGCAAAATTGCCTTTTCAGATAACACACATGAATGGAATTTATAGTGTTTCATTCTTTAATACAAACCATGCTTTCTGCTTTTATCAGTTCCATCCTGCATTTGTTGCGATATTCAGCCCATTTCCCTCTCAACACATTCATTGCAAAGGCTTTTTGGACAGGAAGACTAGAGGGGGAAATATTTTAAATGCATGCAACATTAGTGTCTGGTACAGCTCTGGAAATTGTAGAACACGATTCCAAATAACTTCTCCTCTTACTGTAGCTTTCTGGGACAGAGTTAACTGCAGTGCATTCACTGGACGGAGTGCTCCCATCAGTTTGCTCTCTGAGTGAGACAGCATTGGCAAAATAAATAACCCGTTAAAATTGAGACTTTGGCATGACCTTCCAGCATCATGTAAAATAAGCTTTAACAAACCAGTGAAATCAAATCTTTCTTCCCAATAGAAGGTTTAAGTTGTAGCCAGAAGAAGGTCAGTATTACCCACCCTTTCAAATTTTCCTTACACTAAGGCATTCAAAGGCAATTTCCAGTCTTACAGTTCAACAGAAAACGTTGATCTGCTGTAGAATTACATTCACACACACATGGGTGCACACATGTTCATAAACCTCTTTTTGTAACAATCATAATTAGCATCTTTTCTGGCTGTTACTTGTTTACTGCTCCTTAGTAGTACAGAAATATCTCTCTCTTTGGTATAAAGGAAGCCTTAGGAGAATTAAATCTTCAATTGTATTAAGCCAGGTACTTTGAAGTTGACATGGAATTCCCCAAGAAGCAAATGTCTGTCTAGGAGTTCACGGTTTTTCATCATGTCCCATACTGAGCACAATGATGATTCTTTCAAAACTTTCCATAATTTTTTTTTTGTTCTTTTTACTCTGATTTGAAGGCTGAGCTTCAATACAAAACAAATTTTCAAGTAAAAATCATTAAAAAAAACTTGCCAAACATTTCAGTTTGAAAGTGTCAAAACAAAATTTTCTGACCTTAACAGAATGTCTTTTCCTTCATGAAATAAAATTGTCGAATTTGTCAGGTTTCTGTAAAACATTTTACTTGAATGCATTGGTATTATATATTCTCTGATAAAATGTTCTGTCAAAATATTCCCAGCTGGCCCTATAATAAGGCAGTAGAGATTTCTACCAGTTGAAGACAGGTCTTTTTTGTTCAGATACAGCCATCATAAGGAGAAATATGTACATACATACTGGTTTTGTTACTCTTTCCTATAGTTTTCTCCTCTACCAAAAATGGAAGATCAGGATGGGAATGTTCTCCTTATATTTGCAAGTAATCAATTTAAGTTTAAGTATTTTTACAAAAATACTAGGAAAAAAAAACCCAATCTGTATTAGAAGAAGCACATTCAGCTGTTCAGGTCTGACTCTCCAGTCAGACCTCTGGAGAAGGTCTTAGTTTTTTCATTCTCCACAAAACGGTGCACATTATGAAATCATGTGCCATAAATAATAGGAATGTGCTGCAAAATAAATGGTCACTGTTATGAGCATAGCAATCTACAAATTCAGTCAGGTTGGTGTGAGAATCCTATGAAAAAATACTGTTAAAGTGAGCAATTTTTTTCTTAATAAAAACTTCCTTTGGTCTATTAAAATCCCATGTTTTGGTGGTATTTAAAAATTTTGGCATGTTACTTACATGGAAACAAACCCTCTGATGACTGCTCCACTCGTGCTACCCATGTCATGGCTTCCCTGGTCCTCTGCAGAAACCATTACGCTGAAGTCCCATCTGGTTCTGATGTCAGAGGACTCCAGCAGAGACTGGCATTTTTCCTCGGCAATCTGTAAATGTTTTAATTTTGCTTCATGGATTTTTAAACCATGCAGTGAAAGTGATGAGCAGACCACAAAGTCACGGTACCATAAGAGAAGAAATTGCCAAAAGATGACAGAAGAAAGCAGGGAAATGAGTAAACAGGTCTGGAGTAAGGAATTAAAGCCTCTTTCCATAAAACACCTTTTCTTCCTTTTTTTTTTTTTTTTCTCTTTTTTTCTTTTTCTCTAAAAGTCTCGGTGTGATATTGGTTTTAGTGGCCAATTTAGGCTTTGGCTTGGGTTAGATTTATCAAGGGAGAGAAGGGTAGAAGGTTGGCAATTCTGTGGTGGTGCAGCTGCACAGCCCAACATCCCTACCTCTGCAGCAACTTGCCCTGGCCAAATCATGGAAGGGCCAAGGCACTTCTGCTGCTCAGACTCATCCTCAGTGCATCATTAGACATTAATACAAGCCACCCAGCACTGATTTTGTAGCATGCAGACTCTGAACAAATAAAAGAAATGAAGTTAGCAAGTGCATGTAGTAAGAATCTGCTAGATTAACTTGCTTGAAAACTCATACAGGCTTACGCATTTGTCTAAGAGATTGGAAGGGGTTCTTTGGGGTTCCCAATTCAATTACTAATATGCTATTTTGAATGTTTAGTTCTGGTAATAGTTTTATGATGTGGTGTTCCCTATTCCCAATATATACTGTCTTATATCACAGCCGCTGATCATGATTTGCCCCAAATGCTGTTTTCCTGTCTAGTTTCCAGCTGATGCTTTTAAGGCCCTTTAGCAGGGAAGACTAGTGAGATGTTGCTGAAGACCAGGTCAAAACTTTCATAGCCTCGGCTAATACATATCTGGAGATGCCAGTGCAAACAAAGCGGCCAGATTGTAACTTCTTTTATTTTCCTGCTTGGCAGAGTGATTCACAGCTTCCTCTCATTTGTTCCAGTAGGTTTATTCTCAGTGAAATCCAAAGAAGTTAAAAGAAAACAAGATCTGAAAAGAGCTGGGGGTGGGGTAGAGTGGATGGGCACAGCAATGGTAAGGGAGGGAAGAAAAGCAATGAAAAGCAAGCATCGAGGTCCTGCGACTTATGTTTGTAGGAGGCATAGGTTACACACATATTATCCATTCACACTAAGACACAAACCCCATTTTTGTTAGGAAGATATCCACATTCAAGTAACTATATACATTCCTGTTACAATACAGAAGAATTTTACATGAGTAGTAGTGCTTTCTATGAATTTGAAAGTCTGAGGAATTACAGAATGAGGTTTCAAGATTTGTAGTAAAATGAAATTAGAAACAGTCACTACCAGGAGCAGCCAGCCTGAAGTAGATTGCAACATGACAATTCATCCCACTCAACGCTTTTATCTTCCTAAAGACAGCTGAATACAATCCTAACCAGTGATTCTTTTTTTTTTTTATTTCTTTCACCTCATATAATTACTTTAAAAACTCTGTGCTTTCAATAGTGTTCTTCCAAATCTGAAGGAAGTTTTCAAAATGACTAATTTCTTTATTTTTCTTTAAGCAGAATTGTGATATGCATTTAATTTCATAAACTTAGATGACATGAGAACAAAAGAATAGCTTAAAATTACTTCAAGCATTTCTATCACTGAGCGCATATGCTGAATATAACATATAATTTTCAAATTTAATCTCTTGAACTCATATGTTTTATAATACTGAGTTTACCCATTGAAAATTAGACACTGTCTAGTGGAAAAAATCTCCACCCAGAACTTAATGAAATTGTAAACTGGAAATTTCTCCCACTTCTTATTGAAACACATTCTTAGAATTAAGTCATTTAGACATTTGAGGAATATTTTGGAAGTATAAAATGAGTAGAATGACAAGCACATTCAACTATGAAGCCTCAAGAACATGAAGACTGGGATATCAGTTCCATCCGTACACTCCTTTGCCTAGAAATCCACACTCACTTGCCTGTGAAGTTGGGGAGATGAATCGGTGCTGGCCGAAGTTAACAGCAGGCTGTTTTTCTAGTCCAGTGGATAGCAGCTCATTCCTTTATTGCATGTTGCCTGGTATATTCACCTTCAGATATCATCTCTTTTTCCCCTTTTACGGAGGCTTTGCTCCAAACATAAAGCAAAGCAGCCACTCCAGATTTTCTTTTTCCCCTTTTAAAAGAAAGAGGTTTGGTTTAGTTTGTTTTGTTTTGTTTTGTTTTGTTTTTTTTTTAATTTTCTCTCTCTTAATTCAAAAATTTAACAGAAATAATTGTGTGCAATTATTTTTGATGTTTTTATGTAGCCAGAACCTCACTGACATCCACAGACTGATGTTTAATAATTTACTACTTCTATGGAAACAAGTGTGGACCAGCATCCATGTTCCTATTTATTGATACCTTATTTGAGAGCTGCTAACTGAAAGTGCCAGCATGTACACACAGACAAAAATCACTTGCCTGGAAACAGAAAAGACAAACTCAGGAGAAGTTAGTGTTTGTTTGGAGCATGTTTTAGCACCTAAACTTCATGTTTTCACATGATGCGTGCGTTTTCAATTTCACTTTAGGACAGCTTCAGCTGAAACACCTAGTAAACTACATTACAGCTGTAGATAGTTATTATCTCTGTCTTCATTATCATGTAATCTGCTGAATTTTTCTTCTCACTTAGTGCAAATACCTGCAGTACTGTACTGTACTTTCTCTACTATACAGACATCTTAATTCTAAGAACTGGTCCTATTTGTCATGATAGGAAGCAGCATTATAGCATAATGAATACTCTCATTTCCTCTAATCTTTAATAAAAAGTTTAAGCAGTTAAACTGTGCAATCCACTGGTGTTCATTAATGACACTGCATATTTTAATGGTGTATTTATTATGCAGCCACACAGACAGAGCAGAAAAGATGTTCTGAGGATATTTTTTTAGTCTCCAGTTTCAAATGCTGCAGCCAAAATATAAAAAGACTCTCTTGTACATAAATGTAGTGTTCAGGGAATTCCCAGATGAACTGCTTTGGAAAATTGAAGGTACCTTTTTTTTTTGCATTGAAATGTCTTCCAGAAATGTGGATAAATAGATATTTGGGTTTTCTGTTGGTAGAACATGACATTGCTGGGAAACTGTCCTCCCCGTCCCCTGCTGTAGGTTATCAAAACAGTGGACAGAGACAACATCTCCACCTCCATCTATGAAATACTAAAACAATTGACTTGACAACCATCATTGACACCCTTGTGACCATCTCCTCTTGAATATTTTGGTAAGGTACATCACCCTGCATACTTTAAGAACAGCAGATTGGCTCTGGGATGATCCTTGCACTGTTATTAGTTATAATACCAGCTCCCCCAGTTAAAGTGATTCCACTATATTAATCCTCCGCATTTTCCATAACCTTGGTTAGTGTTGCAAAAAGGAACTCAGGATTAGCCCTGAAAAACAATTTAGTCTCCATGGCGATTTAATCCTAGGCCTCTCTGAGGAAACTTTCCAAAGGTGCCCACGAGAGCTGTTAAATTATTCATTGTGAATAATAGTTATTCCAAATACTTTTTCCTGGTTGAAAATGACTCCTGAGCCAGGCCCTGTTGTTGTTCAGGATTATCTGCCAAGTAGCCTAACAGATAAAATCTCTGGCCCTGGTTTAGTGACAAGTAGTCCACTCAAGCGTTTGCCCCGTCCTGATGATAACTCATTGCGTGTGATTTCGCACATGCCATCAGTCAGGACGATTAATCAGATGAAAAGCCAGACCAGGAAAAAAACATTTAAAAACAGACACAGGAAATGGTGAAAGCATGTAACATATTGACCACAACTATTTCTGTTGGAAATGCTTTTCTTTAGGTTTCAGGCTCTCCAAATTCTGGGAAATGATGTGCCACAAGTAACAACAACTGAACTTGCTGTTTGTGTTCATGCAAATTGTCACAATTCATCTGCATTTTTATTCATCCAGCTGGAGAGTACACTATGATAGTGATGTTTGCTACAAAGACAGTTGCCTGCAAGGAGAGCCTGATCCTTTCCCACTGGCTATGTTGGTTGCAACTTTCAGAACGGTAATGACTTTCAGTCACTTCTAGTCTGGCTAAAACTAAACCCAATAGTTTAGATGTGAAAGACTATCATGTCGTTATTACAAAATTCCTGAGCTCCTGCTCCCTCCTGGGACTACTCAAAAATAGGTGTTTTTTTGGTACAACAAAATGATAAATTGCAGAATATTTCTGGAGTTTAAATATTTCTGAAAGAGCAATTCTTCACTCCCTGCTGTTTACAAGGGAAATACTGTCTACAAATAATACATTACATTAGCTGTCCTCTTTATCATAAAGCCATGTTGAATACTTGTAGCATTTATAAAAAGACACCAACTGATTGCAAGATGAGCGTTACCCTTGAGCAAATTATGAACACATTTATTTCAGTCTTATGCGTTTGAAACTAATTTTCTGGTAATATCAAAAGTGTTCATAGAATTAATTTCCTGTCAGTTCAGCAGTATTCAAGTGAATATTTTATGATTTTGCATTAGCTGTATTTGTCTAGAGTTGTGACATGATCGAGTCATTCTCTGAGGGAAACACATTAATAATTAAACTCTGTCCAATGTGGAGTGCTAAAGATGACAGCATAATTGTACATTTCAGAGACCGTTTCACAAGGCAGAGAATGAGAATTGCCCTGCCACCATTTAAATGTCAATTTGGAATTTCTTTCTAAAACTAAAACAGTGTTGCAGAAAACAAAAAAAAAAAAAAAGAAGAGGGGATAGAAAGACCGATGTCAAATTTGGAACCTTCTTCCCTTTTTGCTTTCCCTTTCTTTAAAATGTAAGCTAAATGTAAATGGCATTCTGAGAAGAAAGGAGAAGGGAGAGGCAGATAAATGATCATCTCTAACATTTTCTTCCCCCCCCTTTCTTTTGGTGATATAATATCATCACTGGTTGTAGTACTAGAGCTGTTTAGATGATAAATGCAACATGCATAGATTAGCTCAGGAGCAAATACTGCTGCATGACAGTGAAAGCTTTGATTGGTTTCAGCCCTTAGATTTTACTCTTTTTTGCCCTGATAACTTCAGCAGTATTTTAAGATTTTAATCTACTTTCTAGTCAAATACCCACAGATAGATCACTATATTATTTATTATTTATGTTTCTTTTTCAGCTTCTGAAAGTAAAACATTATTGGGCTTTAGCTAAGAGATCTCAAAAATTTCTGAGGCATATATTTTGCAACCACTTAAGCTTCCCCAATGAAAAGTGCCTGTACTATCCTGGAGAGACAGCTAAGCTACATTTACAGTTTGCGCGTGCAGACCAGTTAATGAACGCATATCCTTAAAAAAATACATAAATTATAGACATATCAATATTTCTGTAAGACTCTTCCCCCCACACACACACTGCCTGTGGCTGAGGCTATGCCAAAGGATCCCCATTTTGACTAGAACCCTGGTGATGTCTCCCTCACTCGCTGCATTTTTCACCACTTTCTCCCTACACATTTAGACAAAAGCATAAATGAGAACAAGTAGCTGGATGGACTCAGGCAAACAGGAATAACTGCAAGAAGTCTCCTTACAATGTCTTTGCTTCAGGTTGCTGCCTTGCTGCCTCCACCTTCC
The DNA here is from genome assembly GCA_013398815.1 of Ibidorhyncha struthersii. NCBI lineage: Eukaryota > Metazoa > Chordata > Aves > Charadriiformes > Charadriidae > Ibidorhyncha > Ibidorhyncha struthersii. The sequence goes on along the minus strand of VZSZ01010242.1, from coordinate 313,123 downwards.
ATCTTCCTATTCCAACCTCACCCTTACAGAACCCGTTCACTTTTCTTGCATGTTCTTTTCTATCCCCTCCTGATAAATCCTTAATTTCTTTTCATATAAAAACATTTAGCAAATTATATCCACTTCCTACTATCTCCGTGTTCACTCATTTGTGCTAAATCTTTTCCCTCACCCATATTTTCCATCTCATCCATTTAGATTATAAGCAGCTTAGGTAAAGCATTTCCTGCTCTGCCTCTCTATCTCATCTACCGCAATAGTTGCTACTTGGCCACTACCATATGAAACATGATTGATCATAATAATTCATTTCATTTCACTTCACTCAACCCACTTACATCTCTGTGGTATAACTGAAGAACTATTTAGGGTAAACTATTTAGGTAAAAAAGGAGCTTTTAGTGGATACAATCCCTGTGTTTTAAGGGGCATGTTTCAGATTTTTTGGCATATGTATGTAAAAAAGGAGTATTTGTGTGCTGATTTCAATATTTGATACTATTTTATGAGCCAGTTAAATGAAAAGAAAGTGAGCAGGAGAGAAACTGGTATGTTGCTAAAGGCGATTGATACCCCTTATCATTGTTTGTATATGCTTATAGTTGGGATCTCACTAGAAATACAGTTCTCAAGTACTACTTAATTTTGGATCTGCTAAGGATGAATTTCACAGCAAACTTAGAATTTTTAACATTATTTTAACATATTTAAGGGACATTATAAAACAATATATGAATATGAAATGAACATTGAAAAGCTAGTAATTGTTCACACCTCAATTTTTACCTGTATGCATAGAGAAAAGTACCTATGTATTACTAAACACCATGAATGCTGATGTGTTCAGACAAATGAAAGAGCAGCTCTTAAGAACGAGACAATAAAAGGTATTTATAAAGCTGCACTATGTTAAACCATGACTGGGTTAGGACAACATATAGCAAAGTGAAAGAACACACTTCTTCATGTTAGGTAACTAAAATATAGGTTTTTTAAATGAGTATCCATGTCTAATTGTATAAGCTGGCGGTTAAATAACCCCTAACAAGTGGTTCATTTTTTTCCTGACATCAGTTTATATTACTTGCTTGTTTCAGTATAGCTGTCTATGCTGTGTAAATTCATGCAGCCATCAAAACACTTTTAAACTCTGTGAAACTAGCTAAACCAATAGATGTTACTTCTACAGAGTGATTATAACTCACATAAAAAATATCAGTCCTAACTTTGCTGTGAACTTATTTCAGTAAAGATCCCCTTACTCTAGTAAAATATTTGACCAGAGAAGAAAGCACAACTGATCAGTGCTCGCTACCCCTTTCATTATTTCTGAACACACTTTCATCATGTTCTTTATTCTCCACACTTTCAACAATTGAAGTCTCTCTAGTATTCAGATATCAGAGCTTGAGAACACTCAATTGCTTGTGTTTGGGGGTTTTTTCCAACTATTTAACTTTATTTAATATGTTAGAATAGATGAAAGTCTTTTTCAACTGTCATTCCTTGAAAAGTGTGTAAATAGGATCACACAAGATACTTAGTGATTCACAGTTAGGAGGCTGATAAATTGTTCCATTTTAAATTCCAAGAGCAGCTAATATTAAGGAAGCTGATAGGATTTATCAGATATGATTCTTTTCCGTAGAAAGAATTTTAAACTACTCCTCCAGAATGTTCTTTTTGAGGCAATTTGTCTTTGATTCCAATGCACTTATCTAGAAGAGTGTGATGGCATGACCCTATAGGCATGCAACACATAGCACTTAAAATTCAGCGCTTTTTGAACAAAGAATGGTATTCACACCTGGGAAACCCTTGTTCATTGAGTGCCTTTGGTCAAGCGGAGGTCCAGTGAGAATATAGAACACTGAAAACATGTGAACCTAGTTTAATAAATATTTATTGATCTTACATACTCATCAGTAACTAATATGTTAATGCTAATGCTTTAACTAATTAAAGTGTTATGCATGCACATCCTGGGATTAATGTACTACAAACCTTTTCTCTGCAATAGAAAGGACAGTGACTTGATTTTGGGTCTCCAGTTAAATTCAGTATTTTTTTTTTTTTTTATTTTAACCACAAACAGGTCCATGGCAAACTCCAAAGAGAACATCGTGAGACTCTGCAGTATATTTGCAGCAGCAAATATTTGTAGGTTGTGTTTCTATGAACTTTCAGATTGGAAATAAATCCTCTGGACAAACAACGCAGTCCTTTGGGGGGAAGTGAGACTGGCCATACTCTAGGTCAAAGTCAGCTCCAAATATATAAACCATCCTCTGTTTAAAATTAGAACAAAGAAACCCCACGTCAGAAAAAGCCAAACTCGAATGGAGGGCCGCTTTGGAGCACTTACACTGTAGTGGAAAGGTAGCTGAGCCAGGAGCAGCAGCATGATTCTCAGCATGCGTTTCTCTTTTCCAGTCAGGTTCTTCCCTGGTAGCTGTTGTTTATTTTGTCTGTGCTTTAAGGGCTGTTGCAATCCAGCAGTCTCAGGGAGAATCCTTTACTTAATTCACACAGAAGAGCCTATTTGCTTGTTCGCTATACTTTAACCGTAGCAATAGAGGTGGTTTATGATTAGAAGTAAATCTTCAGAGACTTTTCATTACTTACCATTCCACCTTTTATGCAACTGAAACCTCAATTAAGATATCATTTTTCCCATCTAATGTCAATGTTGCAGATTTTTTCAGCTCTATTGACATTTTCCTTCCTTTGTTTTGTCTTACTATACCCTAGAATTTAGTATGCTGAGCCTTATTCTTTCATTACAATCTATGTATGCTGTTGATACATTTTCACCCATAAAACTTGTCTTTGCGTGCATAGCTAGAACTTCATTAATGCAAAGGAGGACATTTACTTCTGCTATTATTAGAAACATCTAACACAGAGTAAAGATCTCTTCACAGCCGAAGGAGACAGAACGGCTTCCCTAGGCACTCAGGATCCTACTTTTCTCCACTCATTATGTAAGTAACTTAAAGTTCAGTGTCAACAAATTAATTTTCCATTCCCTAAAATTAGCATTTTCTTACACAAAATTGTTATTATACAAGTACCAGTTTATACTTAGTCTTTTTGCATGGAAAAATGATGACCTTTTGGATAAAAAGGATAAAAATACCTATTCTAATTTAAAACAACATTCCCCTTCCCCCCT
>VZSZ01010242.1:212193-309929 GCA_013398815.1 Ibidorhyncha struthersii | reverse complement strand
TGTTGTTTTTTTTCTGCTGATTCCTCATTTCTTGATAGACATATTGTTGCTACAGTTATTGCTGCTGGTCCAACTGCATAATGTGAGGAGAATCCACAGAGATACAAACAAGCTCTTTAGCAGCCAAGTGAAGAAACCTGTAATTTTGCAAGAAAAGAAGCAAAATTGCTAATGATCACCAAATACTGCAGGAGGTATACCATGGCAGGCCACTGTGAGAAAGTCCCAAACAAGACCTGGAAGTAGCTCTGACTCATAATACTTTGAAGAAAATTGGGGCCCTTGGTTTGGTTTGGGTTTTTTGGGGGGGAGGGGTGGGGTTTTTTTTTTGTTTTGTTNTTTTGTTTTTTTTTTTTTTTTTTTTTTTTAGGTTAACTGAAACAGCCATATATTAAAAAAAACCCAAAACAATTGAGGTAGGATCTTCGCTTTATTGGCATCACTGACTCAGATGTAATTGAGTTTGGTAGCACAAATGGTCACTATCAGAGCCAAACTATATCATGACTATTGCTATTATCTTCCAGTAAGTGATTCGCAGACATATTTAGATTATAAACCTTTTGTAAATGCTCCAACTTTTTTACAATGTGTTTATAGCATTTAACATTGTACAGCTTTATTTAATGAACAGGGCTACCCTAAAACATCCTGACAGAAAAGTAAATTTAAGATAGATGAATATATTTTAAAAAGGACAGCAAACATAATCAAACATTTTTGATCTATGTCCAGTAGCTAAAAATCTTCCTAGCTACAAATGCTCTCTGATCAGCTCAGGAACCTAAAGAGCTATCAAATGGTTAGACTAGGACACAGGCATCTCATTTATAGGCAGCCTAATATTATAAAGATCTAATGAATAGAAAGATACTACATGATACAGTCTTCTATTCATTTCTTAATAGACTTGTCCTGCAGCACAAAAAGCCCCTGTCATTATTGTAGTTGATGTTTGTTATAATTTGGGGAACTTTCATAGAATTAATGAACTAATAAGACAGAATTAGAATGTTACAGTATTTCTGTAAGTATGTGCAACTAGATATTTAACCTTACAGACAAGGCTCCTAGAAACCTTCATACATCCGAGCACAGATCTGTTACTAAATCTTAACAGAAGTCTATAGAGACCAAAACAGCTTTGGACAAAAGGTATCCTCCCCAGGGAGAGCTAATTTTCTCATGCTTATCTGCAAGTTAGTGTCTTTCCACACTCCATTTTCCAGAGGCAGAAAAAAATACTCTGGAAGTTTTGGTAAGGAAAGAGATAAACAACTCTGAAAACTATGAGAAAGAGACTTGTGGCAAGATTTAGAATTTTGGGACTGTAGAGGGGAAATTATAATTTTGCTTTCACAGCAGGAGAGAGGGAGGTTATTTAGCTGTGGAATGAAGGTCAGAAATTAAGAAGTGCAAGGTTCAGATAAGAAAGCTAAGATGCACAAAAAGGTCTTATGTCCATGAGGTCCCAAAAAATATCCCTGAGTGATCAGAAAATGGCAGATTTGTTTCCTTTTTTGAGATTTACATCCAGATACATGGTGAAGACCAATGATTTTCTCAGAAACTCTAGGCAAAGACCAGTTGAATGTGAAAGTTTAAGTGGTAGAGCAGAAGGTTCACACCACCAGAGGTGAGCAAAGAGGATGTTTGGAGGTGCACTGGTGTGACACCAAGATTATTTTTTTTTCCATCAGACCTCAAAGACAGGCAGCAGATTCATCCTGTTGCAGCAGTTTGGTAAGTATCTAACATGAAAGCTTAGCAGAACTCACAATTAACAGTCAAAATTGCTGATATTTTTAAACTCCGCAAGGATTCCAAATAGCTTTAGTATTTAAATACTGAAGGATTGTAGTTGGTATAAGTCATTAATTTGATTAAATCAAGGAAAGAAACAGCATCTTTATATCATTACATATAGAGACATTAAAGAGGGGTTGTGTCTTTTCAGTGTAGTTTTAGACACAATTTGTCCTTAAACGGCTACATCCTTCCTTTGTTTATATATTACGACATGCACTGCTAGACTGCCTTGAAAAGAAGTTCTTATCACCGAGGGGACTGATTTTTCTAACACCAACTGAAGTCAGTGGCAATATTCCCATCCTGTACAGTGACTTCAGCATAGAGCCAAACTGAGAAATTAATCCTGAGACCAAACATGCCATTTGCAGCCAGGATGTGACATGACTAAGATCCTTACTTTGTAGAGTGTTGTTTATTTCAGTGCAGTTTATTTTATTATGTCTTTAAACTCTACATTTGGTACAGGACAAGCACTTGAGAGATGTAAGCTTCCTCTATTAAAATGACTTGTTTGTACAGGCGGAATGAAATTTAACAACACCAAATGCATGAAAGGATCTTAATGTGTGACAAACAGGCTTCCTGGTCCCCTCCCCTGACCTAGCATGCTCTGAATCTCTCTAAAGGAACTGTTTGCACTGGAGCCCTCCCATGGGCTGGCACGTAAATCTTAAAAATATCTTCGAAGCCCATCTGCTCTAGTGCTTCATTTTTAATGAAAATGGAAGGTGCCAACCATAAGTAGTTTTGATACGCCAAGTCTCTCCCATCATGCCAGCCTGTTACATCTCAGAGGAGTCAATTTAAACAACTACATATTTCGAGGACTTGTTTGTAAGTTTATGATTAAGTGTCCTTAGNAAAAAAAAAAAAAAAAACAAACAAAACAAACAAACCCTACAGACAACACAGACCCAATAATAAGCCATTTTGGCAATTAAGCTGTCAATGTAAGATTGTTAGCTTCAATGTATTCTCATGAGTTTGGTCTAGTTGGTTTTCTGTACATATTTTGTACAAGATTTATATTCAGAGATAAGCATCTTTCCAAAGAAAATTTGTCACTTCTCTTTTCAGATGGCACATTGCTTTTTTCCTAACCAAGTCAAACCCATTAAGAACATTACCAATGTAGCGCTAGATATTAATGTTGAAGAGATTTATTTTCTTATGGGGTTTTATATCTTGCAGACATGTCGTAAGGAAACCAGCATAAAATAACTAACTAGGTATTAGCCTAGAAGTCTTCTAATTCTGTATCAGACTTGCTTGTCCGTGTAAGTTAATATTTACTATTCATTTCAGTAACAGCCCTTAAAAAAATTTGAAAAGCTTTTCAATAAAGATTTTACCCAGTCACGGGAAATAAAATAAAAATATATAGATGTTTGGGAGATTTGTCACCATTAAGTCAGAGAGTGCGACAAAAGTAATGTTAAGAAAACAAACTTCATAGGTATTTGGAGTAGCATTTCAGAAATTTGGGGTTTACTTTCTCCACATTCTAGAACCTGAGAATGGGAGTTTTTGTAACACCTTGCCTCAGAGAAGCATTGAAATAATGTGTAGGTTAAATTTCAAATATTTAAATAAATTTTTAAAATCCCAGAAGTAAAGTAAAGCCAGGTATTATTGACGCATTAGCAGGGGCACAGAAATTACAATTCAATGGAAATAGAGAGGTATTATAGAACTCTGAAACTTGGACTATTTCTTCAATACTGCCACAGGAGCACTACATATTTACTAAACTATCCAGAGTATGATTATTCCATAACCATTTCTTTTCCTCCTATAAATCTGAGAAAAGCTCTCTCTACAAATGATTAGGGGGGATTAACTTTCCCTGTGAGTAGGTTCACATTATGCATGGTCAAAGTCATATCACAGACACACATGGAAAAAAACATTTCAAGGGTTATAATTACATTCACATGTTGGCTAATTGGGCCCTCAGGGGCCTAGTTCCTAATTATAAGAGGGTATGCAGGAAAATACCAGTAAAAAAAGTATGTATAGAATGAGTATGAGATTAAATGGGCTATGCTGGCTGTATAAAAGCTGTAAAACTTGATAGGAAAGGAATGTCAAGTATCTCTAAACCATAAATGCTTTTTGGTGTCATTATCAAAAGGAGATGGGAGGAGGCTGTGTTGTTTTAGAGGAAGTTGGTAAACATCTATTGTAGCCTCAAGTGGAATTTCTTCATAATTGTAAGGAAATCAAGTAATGATTGAGTCAGATGAAAAAGGAGGGGGGGGGGGGAAGAGTAACTTTTTACAACTGTGAGATCCAAAGGTGGTGAAAGTAACCTAAAGGAAAGGAGGAAGAGGACAGTTGCATACTCACGTGTACGTCACTGAGACCTATTAACCAGAGATTAAATACTCTAAAATCTTCAGATATTCATTAATTAAAATTGCATAAGCTGTAATGACATTGTTTATTAGTTTAGCTAAGGGCAGCATTTTTATCTCCATAATTGAAAACTATAGTTTATTACCTCGATTATACACTGGGTAAAATATACAGGCTTTACTTTTTGCTCTATGTCTCTCACAGGGAAATGACTATAAGAGAGTAAATTATAGAACTTTTACAAGGTTGTAATTTATTTTATTTCACATCAAATGGTATCCTTTTGACATATCTATAAAAGTCTCACTGTTTATAGTAGATGTATATGTAATATTACATTACACCTCATAAGAGAGAAACTGGCAGGAACCCTGAAGCTGAATAAGAACAAGATTGTCTTTATCTCTTAAACCCGTCATTTTAATTTTCCACTCTAGACAGTGCCATATAAGTAGCCTGACTTAAGTTCCCAGTGGCTGTTAAACCACATTCTTGTAACATTTTGAATTTAGTAGCTAATCAAATTGCTTTCCTTTCAGTATTCTTATCTTGATTTATACAAATGGATATATGGTACCTTCATAAGTATACCCAAAGGAACAGTGTTTTACAGCATTCTAAATGCAAATCCCGTTTTCTTATTTATGCTGTGGCCAGTGTAACCACACCATTAAAAAGAATTTAAAACGAAATGCAGAAAAATTGAAATGACAATTTTATCATTCTGAAGTCTTGAACAACCAGCCCAATGCTCCACAAGTTGCGACAGCATGAAAGCGCCATGAATAAATCAGGCTTCACATACCAAACCTAGTCTTTGTGAAGTTGACGTTAAATGCTTACCTAAAAAAAAATAAAGAAGATTTCTTTTGTCTAGTTTAAAATTTGTCTGAAACTACCCAAGTCATAACCATATAAAACTGTAGTTCAAAACAGTTATAAGATTACTGTGTAAAAATGTTGGATCTCACTTTCTCTGCGTATTTCAGTCAAATCTGAAATTTATGTTTAAGCATCCAGATTTGCTGCTCATTATACCTTTGATCTCATCACACAACATGGGCCCTATTTTTGGATGACCACAGGCATATGTGTGCTCAGGATACAGAGGAAATAAAAGGTATCTTTGGTGTAGAGGTTAAATAGTCCAGCTGGTTGAGCCAGCCACCGCAATGGGGGGGTAGGTAGAGAGGAGAGGGGAAAAATGATTATTGATACCTTAGCAAGAAAACATTTCATCAGTCACGTTGCTCCCATCATACAGTAGCAAGTTTCCATCCAAGAACATAAATATTGATGGGGTGTCTGTGGTGACACACAAGTCTACACAAAAGCATTCTCTAACACAGCTGTAAGATTGACACTGTCAGCCTGGCACACTGGGACAAGGAACACTGTTTCTCCTGTATCAGATCTATACTAAGGCAGACCATTTTGCAGGAGTGGTAATCTTGATAGTGTTACTAGTTTTGCTCTCTTCGGACTTCTGACCTAACCTGCCTGGGATGACTGGAAGAACTAGAATCTCGAGTCATTATTTTAGGCCATTTGTAGGTTTGGGAAACCAACACTGCATCATCATCCAGTGCTTTGGACTTTTTCATCATATTCATAATTGATAGAGACATTGTAGTGTCACAAGGTTGCAAATAACAATTAAAAGCTAAAAGGACAATACTGCCACCTGATTATAAGCTAGGGGAAATCAGTGCTGATGCCAATTTTCTCCCGAGAATGTGGAGAGATAAAGATTGCCATGATGCACAAAGGAGCAGTCAGGAATATTGCTGAGGGTTAGATTATTTTCCTCTCAAGAGGAAAAGAAATGCTTAAGTAGGGTTCTTGATATATGTTCCAAACACAAATGTGAGTGAAAATGAATAACGTGTTCCCTCCTTGAAAAAAAAATCAGAGGGTGAGAACTCCAAACTGAAGTAGGTAACTGTGGTATATTGTAGGAAACAATGAAAAGATTGCAAGCTAACTAGAAGTTTTAATCAGCAAGGGTGGTAAAACTCCAAGTGATTATTAGGGAATGACCAAGGCAGAAAGTTTGATGACAATGTTGTTCAGAGCCATTTTCTGAGTACAGATGCAGTTTCTTGTAAACGGATTCAGTAGAGAATTCTTAAGAAGAGTTATAAATATTGACCAAGAAAAACACATAAAAATGTTCAAAATAGAATCCAATTTATATATGCATTATGAAACAATATATAACTCTTCATTTTTAGCCATAGTACCTCAAGCACAAAATTTTGATTTTATAAGTTATACATGAATAACTATCCTGCCAGAAACAGCTGAGAAAACAGCTAAAGAAATCTTTGGTAATCACTGAAGTAGCATCAAGAAGGGAAACAACTACTAGTCAGTGTTCATACTGAGGGAAGTTAAACACGCATGCTGTGACAAAAAAAAAAAGGTATTATGGAGAAAATTATTCATAACGCAGGAAAAAAAATATGAGAAATTCTGTGTAAAACAAGAAATTCAAGAGAAAAATAGATCAAAAAAAGTTCCACTTTTGGTAGTTACTTGATGAGACAGCTCAGAACTACTCCTCCAAGATACGATGTTGGAGTAATGAGGTAAGAACTCATATATTAAGTTACTATAATATAAAAAAAATCCTACATCTAGACAGATGACATTTTTAGGAAGTCATTTTGCAAGGCAGAAATTACTACTAGGCAGCAGGGTGTCAGTCATGATTTCAGTTTGTTTTGTTCTTCACAGGGCCCTGGAAATCCAGATTCACTTACTGAAGACCAACTAGCTAACAGAAGTGGTGATGCCAGAAGAAAACAGACACTGGGAGACAGGAAGTGTGCTGACCAATTTCCACAACAAATGAATGAGGTCACTGAGGGAGACAGCTAAGGAAGAGTATAATCTTTTGGATCAAGCTTTCAAGTGATAAAAGCTGTATTTTTCTGGTTTATACCTGTGCAATAGGCATAAAAATGTTTTTTTTTCTCACAGCTTTTCTTTCTTTTTCTTCACATTCTAAGGTTTCCACAAGTTTCTTATTGCATAGTTGTACAGCTTCTAATACTTATAGTGCAAACATGATAAATTATGGATTTTGTGATAACACATTGTAATCAGCCAAAGAGCTATCTTGTTTACACAGTACCACCTACATCACTGAAAATAAGATAAGGCACTTATATGGTCAAGCACTCTTTACCTCCAATGCAACTTTTTCCTCTGGTGGCCAGAAGAATCAATACAGTATTCAAAAGGAAATTATTCTAATAGTATGGCATAGATAATTTTTATGTGGTTAGATTAGTCTAATGTTATTTTAATGGATTAGGTTCTTCTTACCTCTCCATACAGGAAAGGAATGATAGATAGCAAGTCTTGAAAGAATGACATATCTTGTTCAGTACTACTTTTTCCGCAGATGATGGTGTTAATCTGAATGTTTTGTTCACAGAGAAAACTAAAAGGAGACGAATGTGGGGCCTCTTAGTCAAGGCTTTTCAGGGTAGTTCTGGTTTGAGGGATGGTTAAGACCACATCGATAACAGGCAAGAGTAGACTATTACCAGGAGCAGACCAATGCACCATTAATAGCCAAGACTACTTCTTTCCACAAGATTCTGCCTTAATTATCCAGATTTTCTTGAACTACTTTATGAAAAATTTGGGCACCTTTCCTTAATAAAGTGCACTTTTGTTTGTTAGGACAAGAAAAAACCCTCACGACTTTCATGAAAGAAAACAAATACTTACATTCCAAGCAAAGTGTTTGGTTGAAAAATAAAGCGATATGCCATGATAGCAATCCACACTAACCCTGAAGGGACAGAAATATTTGTTAATTAGCTAAACCAGGTATAAAGTTTTAACTATTACAAAGGAAAATTGGAAACAGTCACTGCAACAGAGCGATGTATTTTTGCAATGTTTTGCAATACAGACATCAAATACAAAACTTCCAGTTGCATTTACCTGACTCCTTTTGTCATCCACAGACTCTTTTACCCAAATACAGTAAACAGAAGTCAGTCTGAATTGATCAGATAAGAAGATATTCATGTCTCTTCAATAATGTCAGTAATGTGCATACTGAAGTTCTCTGAATATTGATACTATGTGTGTAGTGCTCTGTTGAATGAAGATATACATTCAACTTAATTTCCAAGCATTTGGAGAGATAAAGCAAGACCATTAAGAGTTGAGTCTGCTGTACAGCTGGGTCAGTTATGATTTCCCTATTTGCTCCTGCTTGCTGGGTTTTTTTTGTTCACCACTTTCTAAAAACCCTGTTTCAGCTTCCCTGATTGAAAAGCAAGGTACGTATCTCCCTATTATCAATGCTCCTCAGGGATAGGAGCCTTTTGAAGGTATTACAGAATTTGTTCCACTACACAGAGTCTGCTATCCACTGCGGGCCTTGAAGAGAGTGCAAGTTCAAAATCCTAAATTAATACTTAGGTATCAAGAGGCAGATTTATATCCTTTACTGTGAAATAATATATTTCTTCCCTTACAGGACTTTTTCACTAGATATGCTGATGTAACCTGAATGCGGTCTGAGTGTCACCACTATTATATACCTGAATATGCAGTTCTAGGAAACAAAACCACATCAGCAAATGCTCAGTAAGTAACAGGCCTGAAATATCACAAACCTGCATTATATTCATAAGCAATTTCAACTCTATTTGCTTAGTTTTTCAGAATATCTTGGTACAATACAATTTATTGAACCATTGAGCTGTAGGAAGCTTTAGAATATGAAACTGTTTCCCTTTTGTCTTTTTTGCCCTTCTGTCTCTGCACTGTGAGATACAGGGATAACTCCGTTATTCTGTTCTCATAGTCCAACTGACTAAGACCAGTTTTATCAGTTCAGATTTAAACCTCTTGTTAATTTTGAATTATTTTGCTGATGTCAGGTTATCCTTCAATTTTTTTGCCCTGCCTGCAGAGGTAAGTTACTGTTCTGATGTGATCTACAGTTTGACACTTGTTTATACAGCCTTGATAATTCAGCCAAGTATTGTATTCAGGGGAGGAAGATCTACAGCATTCTTTACCTTTATATTTACCACAAAGGTATCTCAAGCTAGATGTCAGCTGGTTGTCCAACTCTATGAAAACAGGAGAACACAGTACAATCATGAGAAACCCACTGAAACAGCTTCAGAGTCTTCAGGACAGGGTCATTTTCAGCTAATTATTTTTTCTGGTGGAACAGCCAAGCAAGTACTCATAAAATTTTAGTTTTCATAACAGTGAAGTTTTTAAGAAAAGGAGGACACAAAAAACCCCACCACCTCTGAAGGAACTTTGAACAGATCTTACAGGATCTCCTTTTTACATAGGAGATTTTATTTAATCTGGTTCTAAGCTACCCATCTTATGGCCAAAAATGTAAAGTCAGATTTTAAGAATAAAAAAAATGTTTATTTATACCTAGAAAAGATCAGAGGAAAGACCTAGAGACCTGAGCCTGTTTAAAGTAGTTCTTTTCCTCACAAGGAAACTTCAAAGTCTGATATGATCAGCTAGAGAGGAGAACTTTCACCTCACAAGCCTCATGAGGGAAACGGAAGAATTAGTCATTTATAACTCATGATAGAGAAAAAGAGAGAGAATATGAGCACCTGTTTATAGCAGACAGTAATTTATGTATTCCCCAGCTACAACCTGAATGCAAGTCTTCATTTTCAGCAAGAACCATGCTATAAATTATGCTATAGGAGAATAAACCCTAGAATTATCATACAATTGCAAGTATTTTCATAAATGATCCAAAGCAAAGAAATCAAATATCTCCTAAAAAAAAAAAAATTAAAAAGAGACCAGCTGACCAAATCCCTATTCCCCCCTCCCCCCCACCAAGTACCTTGAATAAGATTTTTGTACTTTCAATACACACAACTCACAGCTGACCTGAACCCTTTTATTACTCCACCCTCAATTAGTCTCAACAGGATACTTTATAAAACTGGGCTCAGCAAGGCACAGTTCTTTTGGTTTAAAAGGGGTTATGAGGTCATTGAGGGTTTTGCTCTTTCAGCCTTAAGATTACTTTTTGAAAAGAAAGGAATGTTTTAATGTCTTTCTCTACTGAAACTTCTCATTAATGGGGTTTGTTTCCAAAGATAATGGTACATGATATATAGCCAACAATTTTAACTTAAGTTGCAGTAGAATATTCTGTAGTTTGCACTAATACTCAGTTTTCAGCAAGTCACCTATAATTCAAGATTTTTAATATTTTTTTTTCTAGATAAAAGTTGAAATAGAAGGTCAAGTTTATAAAGGTGTTATTTAGGATCCGTTAGACTTTTTTTCTACGCAGAAAACAATTTCTTACAGTGCATGTGCTATTTATTCTTGCTGTATGCTTCACTAAGTGGTAGGGTATACTCTTTATATTTGCATAAAAAATATTTCTAATTGAAAACTCATTTTAATTTTTAAAATATTTTTAAAAGGTGCATAATTTATATATTATTGGTGTAATGTATGTAAAATACCTGAGCATGTCAGGTCGGGGCAGATCAAGTTATTAACTGTCTATCCATGGAATAATAGAAATAATTAGAAGAGGTTCTTTTTTTCACCATGCATCCAAGGTCTTTGGAGTATGCAGCATCATTTCTGTTGCACAAAGGAAAAATCAGGTCACAGAGCATGTAATGTCTCACACCTACTTCTTAAACCTGTAAATACTTGGAAGCCTGGTGAGCACTAATGGTATGATTTTCTTCAGTATCTCACACTCTTGTATTCTGAGCTGTACCCTTTTAAGTACTCAAGTAGTTTTTCCTACAAATGGTCTGTGTTCAGCTTTTCCTTTTCCTAGAGTCTTTGTATGAGAGCTGCCCTTGAGGAAGGTGTATGGGGTCCCTTCAGTTAATGAAGGCTGGGCAGGGGGGTGGATACATTGAGGATCTTGTTTTTAAATCACTGTAGGCAGAGGTAATTTTGCTTCTAAAAGAAGGCTCTACAGCAGTGACATTTCTAATCTAATTTTAAAAGTAATAAAATTGGTCCCAAAAGTTTAAGGATTCAGCTGCTCTAAATTTGGCCTTAGAACATATTAGTACAGATGATCCTATCAGTTTATTAAAATGCAAAAGTCAGATACAGAGGGACACAAGTAACTCAGTTCCTCTTAGCAGGAATATTCAAAGTGTGAAGGTAGGTAGATATGGAGAAAGTCTCTTCTGCCCTCGGGGGGCTCTGCACAGTGACCCTTCCTGCCCAAAGAGACCTGATGTTGTGAAGTCCTGATTCCTGCCCTTATCAGGAGCAGTGGGGAAGCAAACCAATGTCTTAGGGGAGTGCTAGCTTGCACTTGTTACTCCCCCCCTCAGTGCGCTAAGTGACTGCAGCAGCCGCAGCAGAGCTGGTATAATTAACAAACTTCCCCTCTAAGGTGTGATGCTGGAATCAGAGCGATGAAGCAAAAGGTATGGTATGATTAATGAACAAAATGGGCTGCAGAATTAGTCAGCCTGGCCCTTCTTAGGGTTACATTATTAAATCCATACGTGTGTGTAAATGCATGTTTTATATGGATAATATTTCAATTCTTATAGTTTGTTATTCACATTATATTTAACCCCTAAATTTTTTTTTTATTTATTTAGCTTGCTTCTTATACAGGTGTCATTACTTTTTAACTAGTAGGAAACCAACCATCTGACATTTCAATTTAAATCAGGCCTGCCATTCATTTTTAATAACATTTATAAATCTCTGAGGTAGAAGAAATCTATACACATTTTTAGAAAAACAAAATCAGCAGGAATTAGAAAATCCTTAGCAATGCTTTGAGCTTCTTTCTGGAGGAAAAAAAAAAAAAGTAGTGCTGACAGTTTTTTCTATTTACTTAAATGTTCATGAACATTTCAGATTTAGGCGGGCTTCTAAGAAAGAAACATCTTTCTAAAACCCTTAGGCCATCAAAATGATTTGTGACTTGTGATCCTGGCATTTCTCCATTGCACTATATCTGTCTGTCCATCTTTCAGCTCAACTGGAAAAATGAATTGTGTAGGTAATATAAAAATAATTCAGCTCCTTATCCTTTCTGAGGTGACTCAGAAACAGGTTAATTGGATTTCATTATATACAGGTGATAAGTTGAAATAAGTGGGCTCAAGATTTTGAAGTCCTATGCATTTCCTTTCTCCCTTAGCTTTTACTCAGATGCCTTAAACAGATATCAAAGGATTATAGGATCTAGCCAAGTATGACTCAGATTTTCTGTTACCTTCCAAAGAGAATAATAACCTTGTTTTCTTGCAATATAATCAAAATTTTTATTTTTTTATTAATTTAAAAATAATTAAAATGATTTTAAAATTTATTATCAAAATTATTGTAATATCATTATTTAACTTCCCCAAAGTAAGTTGTTCTCCAGTTTTGTTTGAGAAGAGTTTCTGCTGCAGTTCTTTGTGGTGCTATTCTCTGACTTTTCAAGTGATTTACTCTTTTTAGGGTACAACATTCTTAAAACGGTTACTCATAGTAATATTCACTACTGAGAAGAATATTAACACCTTCACAATACCTATTTGCCAATCCACCATCATCTGTTAATTCAAGTCCTTCTTAAAAACTTGTTCAGTAGCATAGAAAAGTGGGTAAATATCAATTAAGAGTGGATTATAACGGATATATCAAACTCTGCTTAAGCAATTAAATAATCCTTTCAGTGTAAGCCTTGACCCTAATTGAACTAATGATGTGGTAATGGACTAGAAATGTTGGCTTTCAAGAAATTTCTACATATCAGTGCTTTTACTTGTATGTGATTGTCCTTTCTTCTTCACGTTGTCACTAAACACAATATCTTCTTAGGCAGAACAAATTTTGCATATTCCGTCATGTTAAGAATGCAGAAATATATATTTTTTTAATCAGGGACAAAGTCAGTTCTTCAAATATGGTATGCTAGAAAAATCTTTTGTTCTTTATACTTCCTTCACTTCTGCAATATTTTCATCTGCCTAATCTGAGTCTTTAGAGCTAAAATAATTCTTCTAAAAATATGTTTTCTTCACCTGAAATCACTAACGGGACATTTAGATACTACTATCACTGTTAATGTAATACTGTGGTAAGCTGACCTCAGGCAAACTACAGCACAAATAGAAATCTTGGTAACACAGAAAATGACCAAATATACCTTACGGAGTTTAGCTATAATGACTATTTCTGATATGCATTCTGATAACTAAATATTTGGATGCTGTGCATAATCTCTTCAAAGTTCAATACTAGAGCCAATTTCAGAAAGAAATTGAAAGCTTGAGAGCTATTCACCCTCTGTTTTTGTACAGCCTTGAAATCCTCAACTGTTCTGGGAACATACGCACAAGCTTCAGCCAGTTTGCTCCAATCAAACATTGTGCTTTCCCTGGGTGTTTGTTGGCAGATAACATATAAGAACTACTACTATCATATATCAAGTATGTATAGCATTTCCAGTGATTGTCCTTGGAAATATAGAAATAAACACCACAGAAGTTCAAATCAAATTTTATGGATGTGAACATTTTTGGGCACAATATCTCAGTAACTTCACCTTTAATTTTACTAATGATCTGCAAATAAACACTGCTGGGCTACCAGAAAACTACAGGAAATCTCAGAACTTTCTGTGACTTGCTATTTGTGTTATGATATCGTATAAATCCAGTAGATAACTGTAGAAATTTTAGGTAAATATATATAGCTTAAAAATCCTTTCCGAGTGATCTTACAGTTTCATTGGATGAGACATACACAGAGGTAAGAGAAAGCGGAAACGTCTCTATCTCGCCCTTTTACATGGTACACAGGCAAACATATAAAGTGCTGACTTACTCCAGTAACTGCAATGTTTTGACTAAAAAATAATATATAAATAATATATAAACAATCTTTTGCTGTTACATACAAAAAAATACTTTATTTTGTATGTAATTTACAAAATTGTGTAGACACAATTTTTTTTTGTTTGGTGGTTTTCTAAATTTTTTTCCATAACACATACTTACAAAGGGGCCATGAGATTTCCTAAAGAGTGTATTACTTCTCAGGATGTAAGGAGGAAGGAAGAGATCAGACTAGTGTCTGGTACATATGAGGTAAAACTGGGCTGTATGATCACACTGGTTTTCGTCCCACTAAACATTAGTATACTTATTTTTTTAATACCAGGGACAGAATAACAAAATAGTATTAAATACTATGAACAGGTTTGGGAGTCTTCAGTTATGTGTTGTTTCTTGTGCTTTAGGGTAAAATTTCAGTAGATTGTTTGAAGCTATTGGTTTTTTGTTTTTTTTTTTTGTATCCACAAATGTATAGCAGAAAAGTGCACTGCAAAGCGTGTGCTGGAATAAGGGTTATAAACATTGAGCCTGTGGGCCGTGTTTGCCAGATAACATTTGCAGCATTGAGTTACTTCTGCTTCGGCACGATTTTCTACACCAAGGACCTATCATTCTCCTTTAGTCTTTAAAATTTCAATAGAGGAGCAGATACGGTAGACAATAAATCTAGACTAAAAGATGTATTTAAGCAAAGCATTTACATCTCTAGTGTGCTGCATTTGCCAGCTTCACGCTGTTAGTGGAAATTTAGCAAAGACCACCAAAGTAATTTCTCAATAGCTGCAGTAATAATGTCTCTAGTTATGACTCTCTGATCTAGCTGTTTAGTTATAGGCATTGGAGTTAAACAAAACAACTCTAGTAGATCTCTTAGTAGATCTGTATCCTATTTATAGAGGAAAAAATATATATATCTCTGATACTACATGTGATGTTAACCCAACAGTCTAAACATGGAGTCTTTTGACCTTCAGAGCAAAATTACATTATTTCCCTTGTTCAGAGAACCAATAAGAGGAGAAACCAATCATAAATGCACTTTTTAACAGCTCTTCAAAGAAACTTATTTCTGTTTTATCTGGAAAAAAAATTCTTACATCACAATCTTATTAAACAATATAACTATTTTTCAAAGTTGACTGATTATTTGTGCAGGCATATATATATTTGTAAATACTTATCTTGCCGTGGGGTTGTTCAATGCTAGGAAAAATGCTATTTTAGAGTATGGCTACACAGTTTTGGAAAATATTGTTTTTAATTCTTGCCCAACACGGCTGAATAACATTTGCATAAACAGATTGAGAAGCTAAGTGAGATTTATCTAACTAAACCTGTTAATGATTCTGTTAGGCGGACTGTGTGGGTCAGCTGAAATGGTGGGCTTGTGTTCTCATTACACAGCTGGCTCAGCTCTGTCTGGTCCTTCACCACAAATGTGCAGAGGATGCTCTCATCCAGTGGTAGAAAAATAGTCAGAAAGCAAGTATGATCCGAACAACTATTTGTGTATTGAATAACCTGGGAAAGGATACAGGTTGGCTCTGTAGTCTGCTGTTCTACTGTACAACAAGCTGAAATAACTCTTTTACGGCCTTTTCATTTGTGTCTGAGAGTTATTAGTTTTGGATTTCTTTGCATATCCAGTTTGTCCATGGCTTGGGTTGCCCTTCTCACTAGCAGTCAACAACGGTTCATGAACCACAGGGCCCGGCATTTGCATACAGAGGAACAGAGGGCATTATAATATGCGTATCTGGAATCAACAATAAATAAAAATAATAAATTAACACTAAATATCTGGAATCCTGGCTCTCAAGCCATTCTGGAATGCATGAGATTGTGGTCATAGTCAGGTACAGAAAATTAGGTGAAAGTGAAAAAGAGTTACTGTGTCAGTGTTACAGCAGATTTCTAATATCTTTTAAAATCTGATAACAGTATTTTTAATGTCATATTTTGTCTGTACTATACTTACTACAAGATTTGCTAGGCACACCCGTTACCTCAGTGAAACACAAATCATTGGCATCTGCCAGTGTCTGAAAGTCTTGCAATGCAACTTTTCTTCTTGTCCCAAGGAAGGTATAGGAAAAGAAATAGAAAGCAAATCCCAAACTGTAAATCGAAGCAAACCAGACCATTCCATACAGTTATTTCAAAATCTTTTAGGGATTCGTACTGACAAATAACATTCAGGTTTCAGTGTCTGTCAAGAGCCACTCTGGGCTCTCAGACCAGTGGAAAAAATCAAAGCAACTTGGAGCTACAAAATACTGCATTGCCTGTCTTAACTAGAAGTGCAGACAAAAGCCCAACATCTGGGCTGAGCCAAAGCATTCAGGGAGACCGTATGTTCTCATCATTGAAACTGTATTGAATTAAGAGGCAGAACCACTGTGTTGTCAGCAGAAACATATCCATGTACATAAGATCTCTGTGCTTGCTAATAAAACTGACAGCATATTGCAGCAAACTTCATGTGATAGCAGCACATTTGTCCGCTGCGGTATCGCAGTGTCACTTCCTGGCTCACCAATCACCTGCGTGAAGATGTGGCTCAATTACAAGCCCCTATAAATAAATAACAAGTTGATCTGACAACTCACTAACTGTTCGAGATAAAAAATGTGTTGAGCTTTGTGAATTTTTAACCTGAAATACAAAGTATGACATGTCACAATGATAAATATTGATAAAACATCTAAACTGCTTTCCACACCATCTAATTTATATTTAAAATATCTTTAAAATCTATCTGAATGGAACGATTTATACTTACAGTATATTAAAAGAAAATGCAATAAAAATTTAGCAGATCCAACTGCAACTGAATGTTGTTGTTCCTGGCCATGGGGAATGCTTTCTGGGTTTCTGAGGTAGAAGAACAACTTTCTTTAGACAGATAGGAAGCCCCCAGCAAATATTTTGCAGCAAGAGCTGTTTTGCACAGCCCTATTGCAAAACTTGTAGCCTCACTTTGGCCAGTGTTCGCCACAGACTCCACCAGGAACCAGAGGGCATAACAGGTCTCCATCACTCCCGACAGGAGCTTTCCTTCATGTTTCCAACAGTAGTACTTGAGGAACAAAAAGAAATCCTTTTAAAATGATGCTCTGGGAATTAAAGGGTTACATGACTCCAGCTGATTCCAACTAAGCACACAAAGTATTTTTTGACTCTGTGATTCTTACACATGTGCTATATATACTTAACTGTGTTCCTTGGAATTTGATAGTTTCTTTGTATGGGAAGAATTAATTCACTTTGGCTCTAAGCTATCAAGGACTGAATATCACTAGAGAAAATACTTGAAATCTCCTAATCCCTAAGAGGAGTTATAGTAGAAAGTATTGGATCAACTTCATTTCTAAAGGGTCAATACCACTTACAACAAGGACAAGTGGTACAGTCTAATGAATGTTTGAAGCCCCTCATGTAATTAATGGTTTCAAGTGCTGCCTTCTGTGTTTTTTCTTGTTAGTTTTATTAACTTTGTTAAAAAATCTTTCCCTGTTTTGCATTTAAATGATATTTTTAATCAACATTTTCCTAACTATCATTTCTATTTGAATGAATCTTTCTTCACAGCAACACCCCATCTGTATTTTATAAACAGAAATCTGACCATCCATTGCAAATGGAAAGTGCATTGAAGAACTCTTCCAAATGCAGGCTAAAAAAAAAAAAATTAGAAATAAATAGGAAATAAGGCTGGAAGGAACCTTGAGAGGTCACCTCATCCATTCCCTCTGCCCCAAGGCAGAATCAGCAATACCTAAACCATTCCTGACAGATGTTTGTCTAAGCTGTTTTTTAAAACCTCTGTGACAGAGATCCCATATCCTTCCCCAGCAATCTATCCTAATGCTTAACCTTCCTTTTAGTTGGAAAGGATTATTTTTGGGGGGTTTGTTCTCTGGCTTTGTTTTTTCCACATTATCTAATTTAAGTCTTCATTGCTGTAAACTAAGCTCATTATTTTCTGTCTTGTCCACCGTGGATATGGGGAAGAGATTATTCCCTTGCTCTTTGCAGCAGACTTTTGCATACTTGAAAACTGTTAAAGGAGAGGAGGAGTTAGGAATACTAAAAATAGCCTCCAGCACAGTAAGTGACCAGTGGGGGAAAAATGGATACAAATACGGAATGCGTTGGAAGGGAGCCCAAACAGGCAAGCGAGCCATAATGATCTGATAATTTGGCTAGACAGAAGGGAACTTGAATAAAAATTGCACATATGTGGCTCATATTGGATACTCACAAAAGATACGCATGATTTTTGGCATGCTGCATCACAAGCTATTTAGTTTAGCGGTAATTAGTTGTAAACACTGGTGCAAAACTTTTAAGGATGAGATTTGTTCTGGAGTTTCTTTTGGAATGTTGTTTTGGTGGTTAGAAGAATGGGAAGAAAAATGTTCTTCAATGTCTAAGAATTATAGAAAATAAAACCAAGTAAAGCTAAAAATGTATGATCTTGAGGCAAAAGGTGGAAATTAAAGTGTCTCTAAATTCTAAAGAAAGGTAGGTCAGTGAGTTGAAATTCAGTCAAATAATACCTTCAGAGAAACAGTATTAAAAATATGATACCGGTCTGCAAAGGTTGATTTGATTGCATCCTAAGGAAAAGAATAAATAAAAAAAAATCTTCTGGAAAACACCTACAAACCAGTAGTTTCTCCAATACCAGAAGAACAAATACATGGTAAAAACGCGAAGTATGGTATATACAAAAGAATTTCAGAGACTTTTCAATGTTTTAACTCAAGCATTAGATTCAAGATGACATTTACCACACTGAAAATAGCTAGAAGCTGGGCTTGACTGGTCTTCAAGAAATTTGAGATTTTCAGCAGAAACACAGCACGTAAAACTTGAGAGATAGTTTCAGAAAATGGGGAAGTAGATGATAACTATCTGTATGAAAAACAACCTATGTTGTTTTGTGCTAATGCAGATAAATTAGCAGGAAACTGTGTAAATGAAAATCATTACATCTTTAAAGCTGATTTAGTTAAATATCTTGATTATATTTCAGAGACATCAGCTTTTAATGTTGAAGCTCCTATGACGAGGTTGTTTTATCATCTTAAAAAAGTCAACTCTCACATTAACTTTGCATATTACAGTAATCATTCTGATAGGGGAAATAAAAAAAAACCCATGAATTCTTTGTAACAACACTTTCTTAATTACTTTCTTTACTGATAATTTTTCTACTTTTTATTGTTGGCAATTAAAAACATGTTCTGTTTTCTTGCAAGGTGAATAAAAATTAAATATTCATTTAAATAATCTCCATGCTTATGTTCAATAATCCAAATCTAAAATATTATTAATGTGATAAATTATTAAACATAAATTACAAAGCTAGAGCTTTCAACGTGTAGAAGTCTCCAGGGTAAGTCATGGCACTGTTGTCTGTTAATTCATTTTCACAAAGAGAATCTAAAGCTGTTGTGACTAAACGTATACATACAAAGTATCTATAGGAGAGACCTGAGCAGTCACCCACTTTATAATTATTTTTTTCTCTTCTTCGACCTAAATTTCATTCAATAATGATAAATTCCTATCAGCAACCTTCCCTTGCCATAACAGAGTGGTGTTTGATGTTTTTAATCTTCAGTGTATTCTCTTTATTCTCCACTAGTTCCGTATGAGAGGATTTAGAAGAAGAATTTGGATGGATCCAGCCTGCAGTATCCTGTGGTTCCTGTTTGCAGGATCCAGCTGAGTCTTCTGGAAAGAAAAAGAGGGCCTCGCTGCCTCCCCAGGCATCTCTACAGAAGGCTATGCAGAGACCTTGATTATTCTGCCTTTCTGTAGATAGGATGAATTTTCATTGAAAATGTGTCACTTTTCTGGTGCACATGGGGAAGCGCGTGCTTCAGTGTGTCATATTAGCATCTGCCCTGTAACAGAGTTGGCCAGATACCAGGGAACTATATGTATAATATATGTTAATTTGCAGTAAAAACAGCTTTCAGACAGAGTCCTGGATACTTTTAACTCAACTGATTTAACTAATCGTAAAGGTTAAAGACTAAATATGGAATCAGTCAGTGTGAGAAACAAATATAACAAATAAAATATTAATTTGACTAATTCTGGTGTGTATTTTCCTCTCCAATCTGTATAGTAATAGGATTTACAAATACATATCAAGGCAAGAACAAACATCAAAAGTATTGATTTATCTGATGCCATTGAGTACAAAAGCAGTACAGAGTATAGTGAGTATAAAATAGAGACAGAGATAAAAGAGCTATTACAATAAGCAAACTGATAGCAAAGGACAAACAGGAAAAACACTGCTTTTCCATCACACCTTAATGGGATGATTGCATTCACTAGCTTTTCTAAATACTGATTTTCACTTACTGTAAGCCTTGGGGATATTAATCAAAAAATGTTTCCAGTAATGAGAACTTCATGAAGAATTAAAAGATTGACAGTACTAAGTAGCAATGAAAACAAAATTCTAAGGTTCATTCATGAGTGTTCACAAGCTGAAATAGGAACTCGAGCAAGCAGTCAGCTCCTTGGCAATGTCTCAACACATGCTCCTTCAATAAATCGCTGCATTTGAAAATGTAAATGATTATCTCTTAAGTAAGTGATCAAAAAGATTCCTGCTTAATTTATGATTTGAATATATTTTTTCCATCCAAATATTCTAGTTTGAAGATGTTTTCCTGTTAAAATTCATGTATCCATATACACAAATAGAGAAGAAAAAAAATGTGAGAGGATTTTGACTCTTTGCAACTCTTTGTTACAGTATAATTTGAATTCTACTGCCTGTGTATAGCACGAAAATGAATTTCATTGTACACAATCATATCTTATTTGTGAACAGTAGTGTAAATCCAAGAGCCCTCACCTGTTGCTGTGTGACGTGGGCTTTTTGAAAAGTCAGCTCGACCACTTTTTTTCTTTTTAACTCCTCATTGTTGAGTTTTGGGGATGGGAGCTATTGATTTGTTCTGACAGGAAGGTAAGCCCCTGCAAACAGCACGCATAAATGGATTTTCTGAATGCTAGATGTGCTAGGTAAAATGTTCTTCTGGTAGAGAACATTTATTTACCTTTTGATAATCTGCTGGTTTGGCCTTTTCTAATTCCAGCTGTGGTTTCACCTGCAATTGATAGAAAGGACTGAATTAAACATGAAAACAAAGGCTCTTGGTATTAAAATAACAAAATGGGGGGAAATACCACAAAACCCAAACCCACTATATTCTTAAAATTCAGAGACTTTACGAACAGTAAGAAATAAAATAATTGTATATGGTGATTTGTGACTATACACGTGAACTTTAAATAACTTTTGATCATCTACCCACAGTCCCTTCTATCATCTGTATAAAGGTGTTTGGAGAAAGGGAAAAAAAGTTGTTAAAACAGTTTGCCTGGTTACTTGGGTCAAGCTATTATAAATTTTATTGCTTGAGCTTTAGGATCAATGACTGTTTTCCATCCCCTTTTCCATCGATTCTCTTCTCTGATTTGTCTTGACCTGAAATGTTTTGTTTGCTTTTCTGAGAGCAGCTGGAAGGTCGCGCTCCAAGGTGTTTCATTCTGCAGAGCCCAGCACAGAGCAACGCATGCCACTCACGGCCCACAGCAATATGCAAACAAGTTCTGACAAGAACGAACTTACTAAGAACAGAATATGGGAAAACTGGCATGTTGCACCACTTTCTAGGCATAGTAAGCTGTCTACCACACAAATTGTTCCTAGGTTTCGTGTGCAATAATAATATCATAAAAATCGAACTTTTCTGAGCATCCTGTTCTCAGTGACGTTCTTGAAGTGTAGCTCATCTCCCCAGGAAACTCAGAGCAGAAAAACGCTTGAAGTAGAAATGGGGTGAGGTAAGTGGTTGCAAGGGGAGCGCTGCTGCCTGTTCAGCCTTGCCCTTGCACAGCACAGGGGGCTTTGGGAGAAGTGTTCTTGGTTAGAGGGGGTATTAAATAGTCACTCCTGCACAGGCTGGTATTTGGTCCTTTATAACCCTTCCTGGCAAGTTGCCAGCGTCCTTGTTTGGACCCGGGTCCAACGATTATTGGCTGTTCCAAATTTTAGGTGAGAGCCTGGTCAGGCTGGCAACTGGCCTTTGTCACCTTTGTTGTCCCATCTTGGGGCTGTGAGTGGGGGTGTCTGGGGATGTCTTCGGGCAGAACAGAAGCCACTGGTGCCTTGAGGGCAGGTAGGGAAATGAGTCTGGCAGGTGGGATGGACAGCAGGTCTCCAGCAGGGATCGCGAGCAAGGGCCAGGCTGGGAACCTGGCCTTGCTTTGAGGCTGGTAGAGATTTGCAAGACATTTATGTGTCTCTGTGCATCAGATGCTCTTGGATCGGCCTTATTTTTCTTGCACGTGAGGTGTTGGGGACAGGATGTCCAAGGCATTCAAGAGTGGGGTCCCAGGGTGCAAGGAGGCCTTGCAAAGGCTGCAGAGCTGCACATATGCAGGTTCAGGCTGCGGCTCCTAGATGCTGGGAGGCTGGGGTGTGCAGCCAGGGATAAGATCAGAGAAAACTCTAAAGAGCAGCTTTTAGCTGCCTCCAAGCCTGCACATTGATAAAGTGGCCTTATTATTTGGTAGCGTATCTCTCTTAAAGGGCAAACACATTGTCTTTAACCTTTGCTGTATTATTTCATATGGCACCTCTAACTTTGCAGGTGAGTAAAAAAAAAAAAATACACTGCACTCTGCCAAATCAATTACAAGGGAATAAAAAAGGGGAGAGCAGTTGGTGATGGCAGTTACCAGAAGCAACAAGCTGCTGAGGCTGTCCACGTCTCATTCACAAGCTTATTCTAGATCAGAATTTCAGCAGCTTTGCTGAGCGGTTTGTGCTTCATGCCAGCTAGGTGACATGGATTGTAGATTTCCAGCTCTTCACAAGATTAATGGGCTTTAAACTTGAGGCAAAACGTGTTCTAACAGGGTGCTTATACCAAAAAGTGCGCTGTAACTTTTATTCTGAGCAGTATTAATCCTACAGGCTGTTACAAGTTCACTCCTTCATCCCCTCATCCCTGTAATGAAGATATCCTGCCTCTCTTGTGGCACTTGGATTAGATCTTCCTGGTGTTTATAAAAGATAACAGAAGTCTCATTAGGACCCCCTGGATAGCTCAGCGACGTTAACAATAGTCTCTCTCTTTATTTCAGTGCTCTTCAAAGCTTATGGTTTGGGGTCAGCTGCAGCAAACTGGCGAACCCTAACCAATTTTCAGTTGGCATTGTTTCTACCTTGGCAACATTTGTTAAAACAAAAGGCTCAAACAAATAAACTCCTGTGTTTACTTAAATTGCTTTCACCACTTCTTATCATGATTGAAAATGACTGACAATCTGGAGGGACAAGCTGCCATGACTTAAACATTTCTGTTTAATACAATGCTGCTAGAAATGTACTTGTTATGAGTCTGTTCTCATAAATTGCACTTACTAATTTATGTGCTGATGTGTTTTGGAGCTTGGAAGTCATGACTGCTTCAGCACTATTGTGTGATGGACAGGAAATAAATGCTTTGTTTTACACTGATGGACTCTGAGAGTTGGAGCCGGACGGATTTAAATCAATTTGTGATAAAGACATTGTATACCAACACATGATCTGGAGTACGCATAAATATAGGAGAGAAACAATTAAGGACCAGCTGGGGATACAGACACAAAGAATTCTAAAGCAGTAGGCTTTTAAGCCATCAAAACTGCAGGATTAGTGGGTTAGGGATGAATATGAATCCTTGTGGGTTATACACGCACTCTTGGGAACCATTTCTATTCCAAATAGTTTACATCCCTTCTAAAAAAATATAAACTGATACTCTAAACTTCACACATGTGTGTACTGATGGGGGCACAGGGGAGCCTTCCTTTTTCAGGTAAAAGCCAGAGACAACCTGGGAAGGCTCTGAGCTGGCACTTTCACACTGAACTTCAAAACAAAGCAGAAATGGGATTCAGAAAGAGACCAGCATCAAGCCCGGCCTCTTTGCTAATCCACAAACCAGCTAAGCAAACAGCAGGAGAGGACAACTGCACCCCAGAGAACATGAGTTCCTTGTGCCTAGGTGTTCGAGTGACTTTCTTTGCTGCGAGGTTACAGAAGGTTTGCCAACTTTATTATAGAAAATAAGTTTATAATATTAAAAACAGTAAAAAAATATATTAAATACTACTGGTCATTGTAAGGAGCTTGGAAGTTCCTGTTTTGGGGTCTTATATATTTTCTGCCCTGCAGTACCAGGGCCACATGCAACAGAAATTTGTGCAACAGATATTCAGGTTTGCTGGGAAATACATCCTGTGGTGCCTCCAGATGATATTCCAGTGTGCAGCAGATTTTTCTCACCTGTATCATCTATGCTTGCTCCTTCAGGGGACATAAAACTAGTCCAGGACAATTTAATTCTACTCACAGAGATATTCAGACTGCTCTGTGGAGGCCATCATCTCCTCTCTGGGTGCGGTGGAAAGGAAGACATTAATTTCTAGGGCCTCAGGTGCAGCTGGACACATCAGATTTTGGAGGATCTTGGTTACAAGACAAAAACCACTAGGCCTGGATTGTGGGCTGCAGCGCAATCTTTGCTTTTCAAAGTAATTTCCTATTCCATAGGGGTAACCTGTGCACTCTTGTGGTATACCTGAAGCATACCTGAATACCCAAGGTGAGTATATTCTGCCAGAGGCAGGGAAAGAAAGAATTTTGTTCTGTGATTTCTGGAGCTGATGCTGATTCCTGCAGGGAGCTCATGGACACGGAAGCTGACACCAGCGTTGGGGTATAATCATGTCCTCTGTATGGCTGCTGTGAGAAAGAAAGGGAGGAATCAGATCATCCCACTCACAATGCGTTAATCCTTGGATCATGGAAAAAGAGATGGGCAGAGGCCAGTCAAACGATGTGACTACCTGTCCTGGGAGTGTAGCTCTGCAACCTGGGAAATAAGTGACAGTGTGCAAAAATAAATAAAATACACCATAAAGAAAAATCTAAAATCTATCCTGAGACCTTTCTGCAATCATCCGTAGACTAAAGAGTCTGGACTGCAAGGGCAGCTGCTGCAGAAGGCTCAAGGGAGCACTGTGTCACCTCTGAGGGTCCACCAGTGTAAGTGTGCAGGGTCTGTAAAAACACTAGGAAATATTCTCCTGGCTGCTGACTCTGTGACACTCATTCTGTCCACAGTCATTGCCCCAGCCATAACCTGAGGTTTATGTTCTGTGAAGAAGTTGTGGGGAGCTGAAAGGGTTTTTTAGTAAAGGAAAGCTATGACAGAAAAGCAAAAATCTATGCAGAAATTGGGAGGGGGAAGAGACTCAAGTGCACTGACTTCTATTGTCTTGGGCTGGTGTGTGCCCATCCTCTCATGAGGACTGAGATATCAGGAGCAAGTCCTTTTGTGCAAATGGAGAAATTGTTCTTTGTCCCTGGTCAGATGAAACCCATCTATAGGCAGGGTCCCTATGGAAGTGACATCCAGACTGAGTTAAGATTGCCATTCTCTAGTACCCTTTTAGCCCTCCATTTTCACTGCTTCACCCACTTTAGGCTTCTCACTTTAATTTTGGGCTGTGAAATCTAGCCATCCTTTTGTCACATGCCTAGTCATTAATGTGAGTGAAGATTTATTGCTGGGTGTAGGCTGTTTCATATTCCAAGATTTCTAGCATTTCTTCAACATAGAGTTGGAAAATCTTCTTTTAACGACTGTGTTCAGTTTTGGGCCCCTCACTACAAGAAAGACATTGAGGTGCTGGAGAGCGTCCAAAGAAGGGCAACAAAGTTGGTGAAGGGTCTCGAGAACAAGTTTTATGAGGAGTGGCTGAGGAAACCAGAGTTGTTCAGCCTGGAGAAAAGGAGGCTGAGGAGAGACCTTATCACTCTCTACAACTGAAAGGAGGTGGGAGCGAGGCAGGTATTGGACTCTTCTCCCAAGTAACAAGCAATTGGACAAGAGGAAATGTTGCTTCAGGGGAGGTTTAAATTGCATATCAGAAAAAATTTCTCCACTGAAATGGTTGTCAAGCAGTAGAACAGGCTGCCCAGGGAAGCGGTTGAGCCACCATCCCTGGAGGTATTTAAAAGGCGAGTAGATGTGGTGCTTAGGGACATGATTTAGTGTTGGACTTGGCAGTGTTAAGGTTAATGGTTGGACTTGATCTTAAAAGGTCTTTTCCAACCTAAAAGATTCTATGATTCTACACAGACTCGGCTGCTGTATAACCCACAACTAAATTAGTCCAAATTAATCTGGGCCAGAATCTGATCTCAAATATTCCTCTACAAACCTGGAGCAGGTTTGTGGATTACAGAGAATTATTCTCTGTTTAAATGAAACACAGAATCTGGCCCTTTATGGTCCACCAAACAAATCCAGTTACAATACTTCTTTTCTACCTACTTACATATATTTACATTTAAGGATATCAGTGGAAAATACCGTCAAAGGATACATTCTGGCTGATTCCTAAAAGCATGCAATAATATAAAATATTTATTTTAGAGAGTGAGATACTTAATTGTACTCAGACACCTCTGGAATCCACTCTCATTCATTTCTCTACGAAAAGCAAACAGACAAAAGTCTAGCTGACAGCTTGCCAACACACTAATTAACTTTCAGCTGCAGCATTCTCAGTCAGACTTTGCTCACAACCTATACACCCTGCCAGGAAGCACAGCAATGAAATACAACTTTAAAATCTAGAACTAGACAGAATATAGAGGATGGCTTCATAGGATATGAAAGTGTTCTGCATGTGAACATGGCTTATACCTTTTTATTATTTATTTAGGGAAGACCTGTGTATAATTCACTCATGACTTGGTAACTCAAGTTTTATTATTACTCCTCTTTAATTCAGGAAATTCAAAGATCCATTCATTATCCACATACATGTCTCCCCTTTTTATTGTTTTGCTACTGCATATCTTACCAAATATCTTCTTTATGAGGAGGAATACAGTACAGGTGGAAACATTCAGTTTCCATTTTTTTCTAGACAAAACCTCATGGTTGAGAAACTCTTACAGACCTCTCCACTTTCTAGCGCTCTCTCAAGTGACATTGGTGTTATTTTGCTCTATCTTTTATGTTTTGCAGGCTATTCAAACTTTCCTCTAGCGTAAGACACAAAAAGTGTGTTTATGGGCAAAAGAAGATTCTAAATGTAAATTACAAATTTAATTCATATTTGTCCTCCTTCGTCTTTAACCAAAATTAGCCCCCTTCCACCCCCACATCTGCTCTGCTTCTGGTCTCTTCCCCCCTCCCATCTGCTGCTGGTCTCTCTTCCCTCCTCCCCCATCTGCTTGAACATCACTAACCCTCCCGGGATCCTTTTTCCTCTGTTTGACTCCCTGCCTGTCTCCCAGCTGGGCTTTCCTCTGCTATCTGAAAACAAAACAATAAAAACAAATGTTTATGATGGAGAAAGCGGCACACATACTATTGTTAATGAACTCCTGCAAATTCTTTTTCTTGTGCTGTGTAGAGAAAATAGAAAACACCTCCTTGACTTCTCAAGCACAATAATATCATACCACATCTGAGACTTCTCAGAGGGCTCGGGCTTTTTTAATGGATTCAGTTGAGGCATTGATTAGACAGGCACCCCAAATGTTTCGCTCAGAGTGGGAAGCTTTGTTCTTTTGTTTCATTATCATGCCCATCGTTAGCAGTGCCAAATACCAAAAGCAGCTCAGTACTGGGTCAGACACTGTTTTCTCCATCACTTCTGGGAACTGAAAACATGGCTAAACTGGCTTTGATGGCTGCAGGTTCAGGCAATGATGAAACCGCAGTTGACATCAAGTTGCAAAGGTCTTTGAAAACACCGTGTTTTCTACAGTATCCATTTTACGTGGGTCCATTGACTACCCTGCAGTTACACTGGCATGAAAGAAGCACAATAGAGCAGAGGGTAGTTCCCTGGATATCAGAGAACTAATTTTTAATTATTTCATTGTTACAGAGTCTTTCCCTATACACAGCATAACTGTGGCCCACACCTCAGTTGTTTGGTGCTCGCTAAGGCAAACGTGGCAAAGCATCGTGGTATTTTTCAAGTATTCTTGTACAGAGCCCGTTTCAGTAACAAAATTTCAGGAAACACTTTTTGGGTTTATACAGCTTAAAGCAGTATTTTATTTGGACCAGTCTTTCCATGGATGCATGAATATACTGTAAGCCTTAGGAACCCTTGTTGAGGAGTTACAGTACTCTATTGCAGAAATCAGCCTTAAACTGCTTTGCCTGGAGACCTGTCAGTTTTATTTAACAGGAAAAAAAAATTGTTCTTAGGGGTGTCAAGCTCCACAGCTACTGCCTCATATCCCAACACAAAGTTAGGTCAGTGGAAATATTTTTCAAAAGCATGCTGAATTGAACTATTTGACACCTAACATACATGAAGCAAAAATTAGAGGACTGAGAAAGTTTGTCATAATACTGTGGCCCATTTTAGGGAAACTTTGGAGTTTAAATATTAAAAATGTTTTTAAATCTCTTTACATTACCTTCCTGTGTCACTTTATTGGTAGTCTAACTGTTTGGATGGTAGATGAATTATATGTGACAAAGTTTGTGGTCATCAGATACATTTCCAGCTAGTTTGGGTTTAAAAACTGAATATAAAAGCTGAAAAAACGTGTGTTTGTTGCATACAGTTTCCTGTATTTCGCCGTCACTCTTCATCTGAGGAAAGAGCATGATGTATCTTGCTATATAAACCAAATGAGAAACACTTTTCTGGGGAAAAGATAGCTCTGCTAGGTCTATGATGACTTTGGCAAAAGCAACAGTGCATCTTCAGAGAACATATGCTAAATATAGCAGGAGGAAAATATTTTTTAGCAAAAAGCATATTGATTTTTATTTTTATAAAATTGAAATAATTTTCCCTGAACTAAAAAAAACCCAAACAACTAATCTTTCCTTAGAAACCATTCCACAAGTAATTATTCTTTAGCTTCTTGTTTCTCTAGCAAAGACAGGGAATATACAGTTCCTGCAGGCTTAACAAGGTTTACGTATTTTTCTTGTATTAGAGAACAAGATTATAGAGAAGGCAGCACCAGCAATGTTTTTAACTTTTACCACAAATTCAACTACCTGTTTTGTCATGTGGATTTACAATCCCTTTATGAATAGCTGAAGGGACTTCTTGTCCATAAAATGATTGGAAAAGAGGAAAAACCCCAAAAATATATTGCACATTACATATTAAAATTAGTCCTATAATATTTTGTATCTTAAGAATCTTGCAAAAATTTAAAATAACTAATGAATTTTTACAACTTATCTGAGAAATAAAGTTTATTTTCCTCATTTTATATGTGCCAGTAAAATGATATGCTGATTGAGTCCTGCAGGAACTCAGGAAGTGTTCCATAGCTCATTTCATCAGATTGAGTCTGAATGGATATAAATGATTGCCCAGAAAATCTGTGACAGAACAGGAAATGGGTCCCAGATTACATAATTATTAGTCCTATACTTTTATATAAGACTAGTCTCCCAACCGAGGCCTCAAGTTGAAACCGCAACAGGATTTATTCTGAAGTTAAAAAATACTGCTAAGAAGAAATGTCACAAGGTGAATTTTCAGAATAGCATTCAATCTGACCTCCAAAGAGAAATTTAAAATGTAGTTTTAGGAATTAATCTGCTTTTTTGATTAGTCCAATAGTGCTAAACCAGATAAAATATATGCAATTTAACAAAAAGGCATAGAAATGAAAAAAGAGGAAAATGGAAAGGATACCATATAAAGCCTTAATAAGGACAATGTTCTGTATGATTTTTTTTTTGATTATTTAATTTTTATTATATATTTTCTTTGAATAAACAAAACCACAATATTTCCAAGAATAAAGAGGCTAAAGACAATAATCTAAATACAATCCGATGTGACTGTAAATTTTTCACTACATGGCTTCTACTGCAGATGGTTGATAGTTTTTATTTCTACATCATTTAGAACATCCCGTTAGGACTCTAAATCCTTAGCAAGGACTATAGAAACCTTATCTTTTAGTTTTCTGTATTGAATAGAGGTTAGTATTTTCAACAGCTGAATGCTAGCATCCATTTTGTTATTATTCGGTAAAGGTAACAGCATAGTCATTTGAAAGTGTTCTCTACTTTCATGTGTTTAAGTATGTATACTGGTGGTGCCTGATTTTCTGATATTTTCATTTCATCCTTTTCTAGCAAAACCATTCCCATATAATTTAATAAGGGGGGGAGAGGAGGGGGCAGGAGGTTTGCCTTTAACCATAAACAAATTTTGTCCTTACCTCTAGAATTTCAGACAATGAATCTTAAATGTTGATTCATGGCTCAATGTCTTGTCACAGGATATCAGCTTGACACATATAGAAAAGATCCATCAATTTTAATAAAGTGTTGCCTCTCTGTAGAGTTAAACAACCATAAAATTTTCTGTAAGAGAAAGATGTAATGATGCTCAATAATCGCTATTTTAAAACAATGTTTAAATGCTATAAGACTCAGTTTTGTACCTCTTGGTGTAAGAAAGTCAAGAAATTAAACCTGCATATATTTGTGCAGCGGCTAAATGGGTAAGTAGAAGTCACTTACTTGCATAACTTGATATAGCTTTAGTCTGTTTACCAACAGCAATATAATCACTGAGGCAGAGAGCTGAGTATAGGTTCAAAATCCAGCTAGGAATATGGGCAAGACTTTTTGCTTTACAGTGTTGAAGGTAGCTTGTAGATATTCGTGCAAGGTGAAGCATTGCTTTTGAAAACTGTCTAGATATATCTAAATGTAAGAAAATTTAAGGTAAATTTAACCACATTGAAGAAATGAGGTACCTGTAAACTATAACAGATATTGCTGGATTTGTCTGAAAGACATTCTTTTTTTAAACTTAGTCTTACTATATATGTTACACAATCAAACAAGAAACTGATCATAGAATCATAGAATGGTTAGAGTTGGAAGGGACCCTGAAGATCATCTAGGTCCAACCCCCCTGCCATGGACAGGGACACCTCCCACTAGACCAGGTTGCTCAAAGCCCCATCCAACCTGGCCTTGAACACTTCCAGAGATGGGGCATCGACTCTGAGGGATGAGGCATCAATGATCATTACACACCACACAACTAACTGTGCATCGCAACAAAACTGCTAGTCAAAACTTCGCACCAGTAAAATTAATAAAAGGATGCATTTCTTTAAAGATCTGGAATATTAGCTGCTCTGTATATGAGAGAAGAACTGTGTTCCCTGTTCCTCCTCACAACACTGGCAAAAAGTATTTTTATAGTTAGACTATATGATCATTCTAAGTCCCTTCCAACTGAAATTATTCTATTCTATTCTATTCTATTCTATTCTATTCTATTCTATTCTATTCTATTCTATTCTATTCTATTCTATTCTATTCTATTCTATTCTATTCTATTCTATTCTATTCTATTCTATTCTATTCTATTCTATTCTATTCTATTCTATTCTATTCTATTCTATTCTATTCTATTCTATTCTATTCTATTCTATTCTATTCTATTCTATTCTATTCTATTCTATTCTATTCTATTCTATTCTATTCTATTCTATTCTATTCTATTCTATTCTATTCTATTCTATTCTATTCTATTCTATTCTATTCTATTCTATTCTATTCTATTCTATTCTATTCTATTCTATTCTATTCTATTCTATTCTATTCTATTCTATTCTATTCTATTCTATTCTATTCTATTCTATTCTATTCTATTCTATTCTATTCTATTCTATTCTATTCTATTCTATTCTATTCTATTCTATTCTATTCTATTCTATTCTATTCTATTCTATTCTATTCTATTCTATTCTATTCTATTCTATTCTATTCTATTCTATTCTATTCTATTCTATTCTATTCTATTCTATTCTATTCTATTCTATTCTATTCTATTCTATTCTATTCTATTCTATGTCAAAGGAAAACATATATGCACTTTTTGAAGAAAGCAAACGGACACCTGCATGATGTGAGGTGTGGCAGGAGAGTACCAAATTAAAACATTGCACCAATGAATCTTACAATTTCCTGTTTCTTCAAGGATGATGTTCTCAGCTAAGAGCATCATTGTCTCAAGAGGAGGCAACATACTTTTTTCTAAAATTCCTTACTTTTACATACTAGATAAGAGTGCCAGTATCCCTGGTATTTTTTTTTTAATTCTGCTTTTAATGACAGGTACTTCACTATTTTGTTGATTTATTGGAGAATCAGAAAAAAATTATACAGAGTTTATGCAATTAACAGTAGTTAAGCTTTGATTTTTTAAATCAGATACACTTAGTGAACTTTTGATGTACACAGTTAACAATAATATATACTGAGTATTTCTGAATAAATAAAATTCAAGGAATCTCTTCATTGACACTCCAGAACTTGAAATGTTTGAGTAAATTATTCAGTGTGAATTATTTGTTCAGCTCTCTTCATTATACTTTTGGTTTGCTTGATTACTACTAAACAGACGTTCCCATAATATGATATTCTCCAG
The DNA here is from genome assembly GCA_013398815.1 of Ibidorhyncha struthersii. NCBI lineage: Eukaryota > Metazoa > Chordata > Aves > Charadriiformes > Charadriidae > Ibidorhyncha > Ibidorhyncha struthersii. Next base: position 277,335 of record VZSZ01010242.1, on the reverse strand, counting down.
GACTGAATCAGGAGTACAAAGGTGACCTTAGCTTACACCATCAAATTTAGGAGGCCTTGAATTACGAATTATGAATCCTCTATCTCTTTGCAAGGATCGTATACTAATTTTTTTAATCAGAAAAAATGTTTCAGTTCCTTTTTCTTTCTTAATATATCATATATACAAATCAATGCCAGCAGTCAACAATCATAAGCAACCATAAAGTAACAAATCAATGAGCACAAGCAATACCTGAGGAAAACATCTTTTAAAAAACAAACTTCTGTTTTAACATTCAGTTAGCAATTTATAAGCAGTAACAGGAAATTAAAAACCTCCTGATGTTATGAAACAAAAATACTTTTTAATTCTTAATTTTCTGAGTGGGAGGTGAACATTTCTCTTAGTATTTTCAAATACTAAACATAATGGGGTTTTCACGTTTAGCTGAAAGTGATGATGAAGCACTTTAGATGAAAGTGATTAGATGGCTTTGAAAGAAGAGGTAGAAGACTCAGTGTTTTGGTAGGGGATTTGACTGCACAACACCACTATTTCTTATATTTTAAAGGATAGTTTATTTTTATGTAGAAAAAAGATCTTGTTGCTTCTAATTTAATTAATTTGTTGTGAATTTAAAAAGACAGCTGGAGGTTTGAGGAGGGCATAAATGGCTTGAAAAGGAAAGCCCGCAGCAGCTAGGGCCAATCTCTTTTAAGCGGTTGCCTTTTGAACCTGAGATAGTCCAATTCTGCTCGATGGACTTCTTAAGGCTGACAGGGTTTGAGCTGAAGCCAAACATAAAAAAAAAAAAAAAAAAAAAAATCAACAGTTTTATCTCTGCCCTAAAAAATCGTTCCTGTATGTGTATAATACAACAGGAGAAGGCGACGTTCAGCAGGTAACCCAAAATAGGCATTAAAAAATACTGTTACATCAATTCCTCTTAGTCAGCCAGCAGAAATGTAGCTGCCAGGATTTAGTAAGCCACTGAAGTGCTCTTTTGCGGGTTGTCTGCAATATTTTATGAAACAGAGAAAAAGGCATCAATCCTGAATTCTACATGCCCTTCCAAATACCTAATGATTGAGGAAGACTTAGATAAAACAACTGGGCTAAGAAAGAACAATGGGGAGAAAACTATGTGTTGTTCAAGGTTCCAAGTCATTATGCCCATTACTTTTAATATTTTTAAAGGAATGTATTAGGATGCTGTCATTTGAGTTAGTAGATTGATTTCTGCTTATAAATGGTAATATTTACTCTTTTTAAAAACAGTAATACTAGAGACTTATTTGGTTAGCAGTTGAATAAATACGCATATTAACTGTAGTCTCTATTATTTAGAGTTTGCTTTTGGTCACTGTTGACCCCATAACTGGTGATACAGATGTGTCAAACAGGACACTGCACCAGTTTGAGTGCATCAGAGGAGAAGGTATCCTCCTGAGCTGGGGCAGGTGCAGGATGAGACCCGCATTTCCTAGAGAATACAACCAACACCTGAAAAAGATAAGTTGAAGGATTAGTAAAACAAGTGTGTTTGCTTAACTGCTTTGGCAGGTGCTGGCAATGAGCATTAACTTAATCATGGCTGTTTCTTGAGGGCTGCTGAAGTTGGTCTGCTCCTTTTGGAGTATGAAACCAGCAAAGATTGACTCAGCCGCTGCGTGTGGGCTGGCTGTGCTCCTGCCTTCTGCTCTGGGCAATGCAGTCTGCAGTACTACCCCTGCCACTAATCCACTGAAATGTTTTGTCACTTTGGCTTCTTAGTAATCAAAAAAAGATGTGTATGCATTTTGTGCCTCAGGTATGTACAGTACAAGAATGTATGTTCGTATTGTTTGCTGAGACTGCTTGAGTTATTTAAAAAAAAATATTTACCTTCTGCCTTTAGCTTTGTGGGTTTTTTTTTGCAATAAAGATTTTGTAGAAGTGTTAACAAAGCTGCTGTCAGCTACTGACTGATTCTGTGTTTTACATTCTGTTCCCAACTTGGCATAAATCCTAAAATTAATAAAATGATGTGGTTCTCCTCTTGGTAATTAAAGCAAGATGATTATTCTACAGTAATAATCCTCTTAAATAGTGAGGCGTATAAATAATGGAAAGATAATTCTTTGCTCAGCAATGTAATATATTGGTAAATAAAAAAATAGATTACTTTTGAATTGATAAACAAGTAATCCTGTTTGTTTCAGTTGGAATAATGAATCTCCATTTGGGTAACAAATGAGCATTTCGTTTGTGACCCTGAAGATATAAGGTAGAATTTGGATAGTCTATGCGTTTAGAAATAACCATTTTATCAACTTGCCAATTCTGAGCCTAAAGCATACATCATAGCTACGGATAACAATCTGTTTCATCCTCCTGACTTCATATATTCTGATAAACGCTAAACAAAGGGGTAAAAGATATTTTATCTGTAAAAATTCTTTTTTCTTTTTCTTTTTTTTTATCCTAAAACTTATAGCTAAGCTGTCTGTGCTATAAATATTACATAGATCATGGACATTTTTGCAAATGTATGTTTTATGCTTGGGTTTTTTTATCTTCGAAGAGCAGAGCAGGTCCTTAACACAACCAAAATTACTTCTAGTAGAGAGGCAATCAGCCTTAGGCATGAATGCTTCCCAGAGGTAAACAGCTATCTGCTGAGAGAGGAGAGGGTGGGAGAAGGTGCTGGAGTAGCCGTTCTGGTGCATGACGTGCGTATGGGCATTTTGCTACCCATTGCTAACTGAGCAGGAGAGCGATAGAGAGGGGACTGAAGGGCTTAGCAGTCCCGTTCATGCAGCTGTTTCACAATGGAGCTCAGTAATAACAGCAATGTGGCATACTGAGGCCAGTCATTGTTGGGGCATGGAGAAAGTTCAAAGCTATATGTAAAGTGCAATGCAAATCAACTGCATGGTCCATGTGCAGCACGTCCAACCCTTCCTAGGTAGCTGTGTGAGCAGAAAGCCAAATGTACCCTATAAAGCTATTTGTCATGGGCACAACCGAGCTCAGAGATCACAGGACCCGTATTCCTTAGCTGTGGTGGATGCTCAGATTTTGATATTTAAATGTTTATGACAATAATCTATTTTATTATCCATTATGTCTATAATAGTCTGACAAAGTTAATAGAAATATAAGGCAATGTGGTAATACATCATATAAATCAGCTTCTCGTCATGTCTGACATTGATATAAATCAAAGCAAAATCTTCCCCCAAATCTTTGCTTCTTGTGTAAATGGGATCACACAAGGTAAAAAAGAAAAATAAAACTGATGGGCAATGGCCAAGTGTGTGTTAGTCGTGATAGTGGAGGTGTAGTTGCCAAGAGCACTGAGAAATAGCTGAAAAATTGATTCACGCTGAAAGTAATGTAGCAGTGAGCTCTACTATGAAACTAAAAAGAATAAACTTAGCCCTCGTCTAGCATTGTCTGTTTAGGTTTCAACATTTTTCCCCTTCAAAGTAAATAAGTATAAATCATTGCTACATTCTTGCAACCCTTTTCAGAAAAGCAAAAACCAGTACAGCGGGAGGGAGCCAAAACAAACTGTCACCTGGAAATCCCAAGTTACATATTTATCACTTTTGTGTAAAATTCTTTCTCCTTTGTTGCTATACCACAGATTACTGTTTTTGGAGCAAATGGATATGTTTGTCCTATCCATTCTTGGATGAAATCACAGTTAGGTTTTATTCATACCACTCTAGAATATGTTAGGGTTTTATGCTTACATTATTCAAAGAAGCACGCTCAGGTTTACACAAAGCAAGAAGAGTTCTGCTCTGGGAAAGCTGCTGAGCTGGGCTCCTGTATGCTGAACAGCATTATTATACTTCCTCATTGTCCATTCCCCACTCTTGGAATAAAGGTTTTGCTGATAATTTGTGTGTGTTTTGAATGTAGAAATGGCCATACTGTCTCTCAACAGGACTTATTTAATCCAATTTCTGATGCTATTATCACTGACAGCTTTTAGGGGAGCAGCTGTAGTTTTGATTTATGTCCTCAAAGAATTTGTTCTGTCAAGGAACGTTTCCAAATATGTCGGGACACATAAACCCTTCTCAAAAGGGATCCCTTATGAAGCATAAAATGATAGGATCAAGGGATTGCAAGTGTTTGACATGTTTCTGTGTTAAACCCTTTGGGTTCTTAAATACATTTTTGTCTATTCCAATCAGTCTTAAATCAAAAGCCCTTGAAGACAATGCTAAAAGTGGTAAGTAGAGGCAACTTCAGAGGTGAACCTCTCAGGGAGCAATTATATTGATCAATTTTATCTAAGTAATTCAGTTCCATATCTAGATCCTGGCAAAATATATACCGGGCTTAAACATTTCCATTAAAGTTTATGCTATACGTATTAAGGACTTAGCAACTACTGCTTCTATCTTTAACTCGGCAAATTTAAAAATTATATTCAATATTCTAGTGCATCAATGGCAACTCTCAAATCATAAAAATAGAATTGTCTGAATAGGCTGTATCACTTGCAACTCCCTCTGACCACTTTTCATACATCTCTTGAAACAGACTAATCACGAACTTTGTAAGGTAGCGTGACTTATGGGTCAATGATAAGAAGCCTTGAAAATAAATTCTTTTCCTTGTAAAAGTCCTTCTAACAGGGTGTAACTATTATGGTACAATAAATCAAAACTGAAATTTTGTGAAGTTTCTAGAGTTTTTCATTATATAGCGGTTACTAGTGACTGTGCTTACAAAATTATTATGGCAAGGTCTTTGGGAATAGCAACCTTCAAATGGGCTACCTTATGCCAGTTTTCTCTTCTCTGATCAAAAATATACATAAACAATACTAAGTGGCTTTGTTCAATTGATCCAGAATCGAATGGGAACAATTTACAAAATTACTTCATTACCTTTGAAGTAAAGGATTGTTTAGTGACCTATTGGTCACACGTCTGACCTCACTTACATTAGCTTACAACTGCAATTGATTGAGTTACTCTGGATTTATGGTAGTATAATGGAGAGGATATTTAGTGGAAATAGGCATAGTTGTCAAGGTTCTGGAAACCAGAGCCTAGCCTTAGCTGCCTGTTCCTGCAGTCTTGAAGAAAACATCTTCACTGTCTCAAGACTTATTTTTGTTCTGGGTTTTTTTTTTTCCCTTTCTTTTCTTTTCCTTCAAAACAAGGAAATAAGCATCTCATATGGGTGAGTATTAAAAACTTATTTAATCAAACCACAAGGCTAATGAAAGAACTCTGCATTAATACTTTCTGTAACTTTTTGACCCTGTACTGTTTTTGGGCACGCTTACGTTCTCATCTTATTCTGTGTCTGTGTGTAAAATCCAAGACAGAGGTTTGCGGAGCTGGATGTGACAGTCTTGGATCTGCTTCCCCATTGAACCCAGTCTTAACAGAAAGAAGCACTTGCTTCTAATCAAGAGAAAACTTAACTCTAACGTTCCCCAAAGCACAATGTGTTTTTTCCTTTGCTCAAGTCTTAGTGTCTGTAACAAGGCTAAAAATTGATAAGACAGTCTGTCTTCCAGATAATCAGGACTTCAGTTATCTGAGGAAACTTGCAATGCAGTTAATAGACATGGCATAAAAAGGCATTTCAGTATTTAGGAGATGGTATTGTACTTGGTAAGCTAGCATAGGACCCATAAGTCAAGGCAGCATTCCAAAGACTAATTATGACTATTTTAATTAAAATAATCTTTCCCTCTTAAGAATTTTCTCCAGGGTCACTATGAAGCCAATATCCAGTGTGCTCAAGACACATGTTCTCACTTGCTGGAATTTGTTTATTTCTGACTGTTTTGATGGTGTACAGGATTGCTGGATAGCAGCATTTCATGTCCTCTTTTATTATGAATAATTCATTGTAAAAATCTGGTATATCATCCATAGATTTAATTGCCTTCGGATTGCAGGTTGGAATGGCATCAAAATACACATTCTCAAAATAAAAGGAGATTATTTTTTTTCCTGGAAATTATTTTTTTCTGGAAGAATGCTTCAGCAGGCTTCCCGGTGGCCTGGAATCAGGCTGGTATTGCCTGCTAGCACTGCTGAACCTGTCAAGAACTATTGGAAAGTATCATAGATTTTTTTTTGTTTTCCCCTTGTTCAGATACCCAACAGGACAAAACCCTCTTCTAGGCTCAGATAATTGTTTGTTATCAAATGTGTCTTAATTTCAATACTAGAAGAATTAAATTCTTGTGAATTGCCTTGAAAACTTGGCAGCTAATAAAGAGATGCATGCTAACAGGTATGGCATGATTGTACCACGTATTCCTATTCTCATGGAGATGGAAAGTCTGATCTGAGACATCACTGTAGAACTCTCAGTATGTATCAGCCATGTGAAATATTTTTTGCTGTGTTACATTGTGAAACAGTCACGTTAACTTTTAGTTGTTTTATGTCATATTGAGAGTTGGATGGGGGGTGGGGAATAAGCAGTCTCTGCTGATCCTAGCTACCTTTATTCACCAAATACTCACATGTGTGATAATTAGGTACTTTGCTGGTATTTATGATGCTGGGCACCTGATATGCCTACCAAAATTATATAAAACAACCATATAATAGAAAGGACTTTATTGTGTTTTTTTTTTTAATTTTTTTCTAAATTGCCAAAAAGGAGTGCTGAATTTTAAATATCAGAAGGATAGAAGAGAAAAACTGACATCTACTTTTGAGGTTAATTTTCATTCATAAAATAAATGTAATGAAGCTGTAGATAAAGCAGAGCAGAAACTCAGGTTTCCTGTCCAAGAGGTACTTTGCTTCTAAGACGTCTTCATGCAGACTGTGCTACCAGTAGATTAACATCAAAAAATGATATGACTTCTGCTAAATACACTAGCATCATCACTATTGTGACTATGAAACCAAGGGATAATGAATAAATGATAGTATTTTCTGGGTAAGAATTTACTCTACAAATATTGGGGTGAATCCCTCATGTGCCAGGTTCAACTCAGCTGTCACAGATTTATTAACATGTGTGTTTTGTGCTGGCCCACATGTGAATAAGAGCAAAAGGTGTCTATAAGAGCAAATACAAAAAATGTTTCCATTAGCAAATAGCAGGAACTAATAGGAGATCTATAGAGCAAAACTGTTTATGTGGGCATTTACACTGTATACACTTAGGTAGCTTTACATCAGACTACCCCTATGTTCACTTGCAGCTGGAGTGCATTGGGGATGTTCCTGCAGTGTATCTTCTGGTGCAGTTTCTTCTAGGAGAAATCCAGGTCATGCTCTGAAATGCCTTCAGAAGAAGAAACCACATCACAGTTAGCAGGGACGCCAGGAAAGACTGCCTCAGAAGTTTATTGCTGATCCAGTTCAACATGATAACGAAGATGCACCTTTTGTGTTCATAGAACTAATACTCAGATGGATACTATGCAGCCTGCTTTTTCCAATGATTTGCATTACTGATATCTGGTATTCAGAATGTAGAGCCCTCACAGTGAAAGGTTCAGTGAAACTATTATTTTTTGACTCGTTTCAGTTCTTGTTGTTGGTTTAGTCTATTAAAGATCATATACTCAATGCGTTAAGCAATAATTTTTTTACCATGAGCATTTGTGTGAAAGGAACATGATTTCTTCCAGGTTTATGGAAACTAAGTCTGAAATGGAACACTGAACACAGTCCCTGAGATTCTTTCCTAGAGAAAATTAACAAATCCTTGAGATATTCAAGCAGCCCTAATGTAGTTTATGGTACTATCTTTACCAAGTTGAGTTGCTCAAAGTAGTTATTAGACTAAAGAAAAAAGATAGAATACCTACTAAAATGCATCTAGCATAATACTGTAGATATGTTACCAAAAAGTCTCAGAAGAGCAGCTGGGGGATGCTTGTGGGAAGCATATGTATGAGCTTGAAGAAGCATATGTATGAAGTGAATTTTATTACAGAACAGATGTCAGATATGTTGAACTGTGATACAATGTAGATCATTTTATTGGCTTCCTTGTAAAAGACAGTTTTAAAAGAATACTGACTAATCTCTACTTTCTTGTACATCATCAAGGGAGAGAGATAAGTCGGTGACCAACTTCTTGAAGGGATGAAGAACTCCTTCAAGGTGAAGGAGGCCAAGAGAAAAAGGCCACTTTCCTTAAGGCAAGGTAACAAGAGGTTGAAGGGGGCATCCAATGGTGGGTTTGGGGGATTATTTTTTTTAAGCACTTGACAAAGGGGCCCTTGACAGTTCGTTCTTTCCTTTCTGAGGCCTTGGCTCCCGGAGGGGAAAAAGAGGATGAAAAAGCTCATAGGAAATGTAAGTGATCTTTATTGACCTGTGACTTTTCTGTAACCATGGCCTCTGGCATGTGGTTCAATGTGCATTTCTTGTCAAAACAGGTAAGGGAATTGTGTGCTGCCCTGAAGGAATGTATAGTGTGTGTGTAGAGTGCTGAAAGGCAAGAGATTGATAGGAGAGCTGAGGTGAGAAGAGGAAGATACAGGAAAGCGTGAGAGGGAAGAAGCACTGTGAAATGAATTGCTTCTTATTTCCTTAGTGCTGGTGGAGGATTGCCAGACTTACTGAGTTTTTTCTGTTACTAACTCAGTGTCACTCCTCTATTTTTCCCCTCAAAATTTCATATTTATTTTGATTCAGGAACCATATAGTTCTATGCTTTTATTTTTCCAAATTTGATGAGTTATTTTAGATTTAATCAGTATTTCCATCCAATATTTCTGTAGTTGTATGCAATAATTAAAGTAATTAGTACACAACCTATCAGGAAATATCTAATAGGTTAAGCAGGAATAATTAGCCTATGTCCATGTAGGAACAGGCTATGTAGGATAGCCCATGTAGGAATAATTAGTATTACCTGTGATGATTGAAACAGTTCATACCATTGAGGTAAATGTAGAAAGTATCATCCAGCAAACTAGTACCATTTAGAAGGGCAAGGCAAGTCTTGTATTCTTCACAAAGATTAGGTAATCAATTAAAACAAGGAGCTGAGGTCCCAATCAAACATTCCTGTGGAGATGTAGAGCCTGAAAAGGAACAGGAGAGCTCTTTCTGAAAGAATTATAAGCAGCTAACTTAGTACCGGCTGTATTTCGGACTTACCACCAGTGGCCCTGCGGTGTTGTGCCAGAAGCTTGGGGATATGCAGGGAAAGGGCCGAAAACATGCAAGGACATCTCTGGGTTCTGCCTTCTCACCCACAGTTAAAAAAGGGAGACAAAAATAAAGTGGTATTTAAAACAAGATATACAAGAAGTATGGCTTTTGGAAGCAAGAATTTTGATATGTTGCTCCTCTGTTTTGTAAGGAAAACAAAGTAAGTGAGGGGAAACAGCTTTGTGCAGAAAACCTTCAGATAAATCTGGAAAATCTGCAAGAGATGCAGGCACCTCCCTCCAGTTTTTGGGTCAATAGACATGTCAAGTGATGCATCTTTCTGCTTCACTGGAGGCCCAATTCTCTTCTTAAGAATGAGTTTTTAGACAGCAAAACCAAAATATGCTGAGACATTGGGCACTTGCTAGCGAGGAAAATTCAGGCCCTCTGCTCCTTAGATTGCCAGAAAGCTTCTTTGAAACTGGAATGAATGGGGTAGCTTTTATCCAGTGGGAGATTCCAGCAAATGATGGAGCTGTCAGAAAATTATTCATACTCAGCTTCCATAGACTTGGAAAAAGTCAAAATGATTCTTGAATATCTTGTCTGTGAGAATCAAAACTTGAATAAGGCAGTCCTGGTCAGCATTTGTAGGTAAAATGACAGAATAGATTGAGGCCAATTTTGAGGATATGACCTCAAAAACACCTGAAATGAGGAATGATTTATTGGACAAGACTAGAGTGATCTGAGTTTAGAGGAAGCTCTAGCAAGAAGATAACAGCATTCAATTGCCATAACGCCTGCTGGAATTATGTGAAAAGCAGATTAGGCTCTTTCAGTACAGCAAGCCTGAAAAGACTGAGCAAGAGTGCTTCATACAGAAATGATATTTTCTTTTATGCTGGGTTTTTGGTGGTAGTTTTTTTTTTTTTGTAGGGTCAAAAAAATATGAGAATTTGAGGAAGACCTTGTGAAACTGGACGAAGGTCACATGTGGGGCTGAAGCTAAGGTTTCCTAAAATGACTGAATTAGGATTCACTACAGAGCATACGTACCTGTGAACTAATTGATGGCTAGACTTGAACTAAAGAAAAAGCATCAGTTAGATTAAATCTCACAATATATATCTTTTTGTTCTCTTCCCCTCCCCCAGCACTCACTGCATTATAAGTCTGTTCACAGGGCCAGTAGTCCTTCCAAATTGTGTAAATGATACCATGCACTTCTTTCTTGTATTTTAAATACCTGAGTTATTGTGTACCTTTTGGCTTGGGGAAAGAATGAGAAAAGAGAACATTCAAAGAAGGCTTTGAAAAATAGCTTGAAGAAAATGAAGCATGTGAATAATATTAACACAAAAGAGTTGTATGGACCTTTTAACCTTTTTGAATGAGTCTTCTGTGCACTACTTTCTGAGATTAGTTGACATATTTACAGACCTTGTCAAAGAGAAAAAGAAAGGATGAAAGTGGTGGGAAGGGGAAGACAGCTCACTGGTCCCTGCTGTAAAAAATATCATCCAATCCCTGTGTGGTTACTTTTTCTGGTCTCACTTCATAGAAATATTTCACAGAAAAAGACAATTTCTCCTTGTGCTTCAAGCTGACTCCCGATCCCTCACATCAGATTTACCTAACTGTTTCATCCTGGGAGCAGTGAGATCAGACCTGAGAGTTCATGTCAGCAGCAGCAGTCTCTCTGCCAGATGCGCCTAAGGGGCAAACAACAAAGTGTTTGCAAGCTTGCAGGGGTTTGTTTTCCAGATTGCAAAAACATCCACTCCTGAACAGCTGACAGTAGCAGCTCTACTAAAGTGTCCCACAGAATAATCAAGCTGAATCGTAAAATATCCCATAAAACTGCTTTAGTCCCCCTAGTATTGCCCCCTGCCCCAGAATTCAAACCTAATTGGAGGAAAGCTTTGAGGAATGAAAATTCAAAGGAGTTTTCAGTGCATATATTGAAGATGGATTTATAAATCTCAAGTGATTTTGGCTGCCCTGTTTCTATGCCTCATGAGCATCACCCCACCTTACAGAGTTGGGCACTCTGGCTTCAGTATCTTCATGATTTATAAGCACGTGCTCTATTAGGCATCTTAAGACAAGGTGTGCAGAAGACAAAGAGCTGAATGGCAAACCAGGAAAGATAAGTGATAGGAAGTGCTAAAAATGGTCATGATGCTCAGCCATGAGCCTGCAGTCCCCTGTCCTCCAGCTAGGATTTGCAACTGGTGGCCATGTGCTGCAGTTTGGTGCCTAAGCTACAGTACTCATTTCTCACAAAAACCATAATGAATATTTAGGGATAATGCTTCATTTTTCAAAATAAGAAGGGGCTCTTGCCAACCCCACAAGGCAGGTTGATCCCCTGATTTGAAACTGGGAGCTGGTGGTCGATCTTCCATTTCTCAGGAAAGTGTCCTAAGTATTGGCTTACTGGGAATTCTGTCTCTCAGAATTTCTCTCTTATTAAAGCTGTTTCACTTTGTGTAAACAATTAAATATTAATTAGGCTGGGGGAAAAAGAAGGGAGGAGAGATTGACTCTATAGCCTGGTGGTTAGGGCAATCATGTGGGAAAGTGAGATTCACGTCCCTCTTCATTTAATTATTTATACCAAATGGAATAGTGTCATCTGGAGGGAGTGAAAGATTTACCTCGGACTGTGCTATAGCCTAATTGTTACAGAGGGCTCTCAGGAGGTTGACAAACTGGACTTAAATCCCTTTGTCAGACTGAAACCTGGAGGGTTATGAACTCAGGTTCGCAGGAGCTCCCTACTCTAACTTCTAATTATTAAGCTACTGAGGGCAGGGGGGAGCAGCTCTTCTACATTTTTTATTTTTTTTTTAGTAATGCCTGATGTTTTAGGATTGTTATTGTGTTGCTTCGGCAGATGTTCTTATAGCTAAGATAACCAGACAAACATTTGGGTTTTGAGGGGTGGGCGATGTTATTTGTTGTTTGTTTGCTTTTAAGGTAGTTGTGGTCTAGGAGGGCTTCTCACCATCAGGAGTTTAGTGATTATGTGGTAGTTTGACTGGTATGTTTTTATTCGGGAACCATGTAAGTGTAGAGAAGAGAGTAAACATGCTTGAGGTTAGCTAATGACAGTCTGGCAAGCAGAAAGTTTACAAAGCAATGCTTTCCACCCATTGTTGATTTTGTGCATTATGGCAGAAGTGTAAACTCTAACAAATGTAACTTAGAAATGTGTACAGTTAGGGAGCTTAAATGCTTCCAGATGATGAAGAGGTGAAAAAGGCCTGTAAAGATCTGTGTTTTGGTCTTGGTCACTAAAATTACAGTAACGTGTTCAACCATTTGTGAATATAGAATTTGAAAAGGTTTTAACTTCCTTATTGTACTGAAAAGCATCCTAGCTAACTGCATCACGAGCCTGAAATCTGTAGCACCAGGAAGATTTGAAAAAGTACTGTCTGAAAGTAATGCTCACCAAGGTACTTTTGGTAGTATTTTGGGAGCAAATTTTCTTAAACTTCATCAGGTCTAACATTACATTTTATGTCAAGTAAAGTTATTGCATTATAGCTGCTACTTCTTAGAAAGCTATAGATGACCCTTAGGAACTAGTCTCCATTCTAATTTGTCTAAGAGAAAAATGTTATATGACTGTAAGCTGTTCTGACTTTTGACTTACAAAGTAATCCCCACTTCCCCCAAAAAACCCTAGTCTGCTTATTTTTAACGATCGTGGCTTCATTCCATTGCTCAGCACAGAATCTTGTATTGTCAGGTCACCTAGCATTGTTATGGTAATTCATAACCCCAAGTATCTGGGACCTTTCCTCATATGACAACAGGCATATTTATCTATTTATCTATTTGATTATTTTTTACAAAAAGTGACATGAGAATTTTTATGCATCAAGTATTCTGAGAAAAATAGCAGTAAGCTATACTGGCACTCAGATCCTTCAGGAAATGGGTGTCCTTGAGATGGCCAGTTACTCCTCTGACTTTCAAAAGCCTCTTCAAGCTGATCCGTTCACTATCTGTGATTCCACTCACAATATTTCATGTTTATGTAACCCCTATAACCCCTAAGGTAATCAAGGGACAGTTAGNGGGGGGGGGGAGCCTATTAGACCTACTTAAAATATGATGGTGTTTCTTGGGCCAGCGCTGTTAGCAGTTTCCAACTTTGTCTCGTTCTCAAGATTAAAGTCATAAGGAGAACAATGAAGTGCACTATTACCATAGTCAATGTTATTACACGACCACTAAATATCACAGTATAAATCTACTTTGCTGACATGTTAAGATTGTAATCTTGTATTCTATCTCAGATACCATACTTTCACTTCATGCCTGTTCGTAGCAAAACAAATGTATCCTGGTTGTATATCATGGTAGAAACTCTTGGACATAAAACACAGCAGAATAGGCTGAACTTAGTTTATGAGGTTTAGATTTGTAATGCGTTCATTTCCAGATTAAAAAAAACAAAACAAAACAAAACCACAAAAAACCAAACCAAAACACCAAACCCAAACCCATTGTGTAAAATTGAGTTATAAAGAAGTAAATGAAGATGTTTTGCTGTAAGATTGGAGAGAAATGACTGCAGACTCTTCCTTTGTCAAGGATTTTGCATTGTACGAACAGACCTGGACCAACTAATTATACTGTTTAAAGGAGATCATAATGGCAGGTGTGATATCCTTGGGATAGTGTATTCCAGCTGCAACAGATTCAGGCAAGATTGCTGGGAGTCCCCAGCCTAGACTAGGGAGTTTCCAAGAGTAGAAAGAAATGGAAATGTTGCTTGTGTTTCCTTGAAAATCAAAACACTGTTTTCCAGAAACTAGTGCTTTCAGTGGCTTGTACTTCATTAGAAATAACCTACTTTAATCCTCAAATTAAAGTAGATCAAATATACTTAGACATTTTACTATTCTTCTGAATTTACTGATATTGTAAATTACATTGTGTGTTTGAATTAAAAGCTCAATGGAGATAAGTTTTTTTGATGCGTGAACGCCAGACAAAAAGAAAAGTAGATTGATGTTTTTAGGTCATCATTAGGCTACAGTGGGGACAGACACTTTGTTATCTTCTTTAGAAGGATACTGGAGATACTGTATTAACCTAGGCTTTTAAAGGTAAAGGCTAAACTAGGGAACTGAAGAGAGATTTTTCTTTGACCAAAGAAGAAATGTATATTGAATGTCAAACACCTGTATATATCAAAAGTTCTTAGAACGTTGTCTTCACAGGGAAGAAATGAACTTCTGACATTAGAACTATAAGTGCACAAGCTCACAAATCCCACCTGAGCAAAACACATTCTACTTTGTACTTCTATAGCATTTTCCCATCCAGGATTACAGAATGTTTTATAAACTTTAATGGTGGAAAACAGACAGGAATGTATGTAAACTGAAATCAGACATGTTCGGTTTATCTGTCTTCCCAACATCCACTAGAAAATCAGTGGCAGAGAAACCAATGACCAGAGATCCTTGAATGGCAGTTTCCTGTCAACACAGGGAATGATAAATGTCAGCTATTGTCCCCCCTGCACTCCCCCTTTGCTTATGCAGAGAGTAGTCATACTGGAGACAAACTAATGGCTTGAACCGAAGTGCATTCAGAGCAGTCAATCTCCAATTTGCTTGTATGCACTTTGGATCAGGCAGTGACAATTGCACAGCTATTTTGCAGCAAATCTTCTAGAGCAGGATCAGTGGATCATTCATTTTTTCAGAGCAAGTAGGAGTTAATATTCCGTTATCATATCTATTCTGTATTCTTTTTTCTATACGTGCATGCATTTCTCCCCCAAGATTTCAGTCTCAGACCCCAGCTTTGGGAAGCTAATACAGCGAGAATACGATATAAAACTTAGTATGCTTCCTGGGAAACATAATTTTCAAAATAATGATATTTTATATATTTAATCTTCAGAAAAAATAAATAATCCTTATTGATAATTACTGACCTGTACAGACAGTATATGAAAGTGAATAGAATATCTCTATGCTAGTTACTGCTTATTTGGTAGAAAGGTGCTATGGGGAATGAGAACATAACCATCACTTAAAGTAGCACAAAGTGAATTGTACAGGTCTTGTAAAAGGGTTGGGTTCCTTCATTCTCCTGTATAATCTCACTCTTTTGTTTACATTTGTGAGGACATCTATGGCATCATGATCTGTTCTCACAGCAGTGATATGATATAATGGTCAAGTTGCACAATGATTCAAGTACCTAAGCACATGCGTTCCACTGAAGACATTTTTTTCTGAGTTTGTCAGAGAAAAGTGAGGGAGAATAAATAAGTCAAGAAGCTCTATTTCAAAAGCAAGTAGCTGGTAATTTAAAGAAGTAATAAAAGGGAAAATATCATCATCTGAAAGGTAAATAGGTTTGAGAGCATTATGTTCAAGTATAATTACAGCCTGACCTTGCAGGGGCTGAGGAAAGGGGTGCCAGCCCCATCTAGAGCATCCTCAGATTTCCAGATGTCTGCATTCCTAGACATACCTGCAATTCCAGCTAAGCCTCACAGCAAGATTCACCATTTCATATCTGATGGTCTCCTCTATTGAGAAAGACATGAGTGTTCTCCAAAGTTCATAGCTGCAGTCTCTCCAGATAAGATTTCATACAAGTGGAAGGGATTTGGTGTTCAGCAATTGTCCTTGAACCACGTAACTGTACATGTGTGCTAATAGCAGTAAACCGAGCTTTTTGCGAGCAACCCTTGTTAATGTATCAGTAGTAATTAACATATCTGGAACTGAAGGAGAGCAACAAAAATATATGATGTATACATAGTGACTTGTAATAGATGTATTGAGACTGTGGTGAAACATTTATCTACAGAAAAGTGAAAAATCAATTAAGTTATTTTAGAAGTAAAGATTTTTTTTCAAGGTTATTAAGATATATGTAAGCAATCTAACTATTGTTAATAATACATTCCAACAATATATAGTGATGTGTTTATGGTTCTAGCTAATGAAATATAAAATGGAGTGCAAAACTTTGGCTGAATGGAGATACTCACTTCCAAAAAGGAAAAAGTTTTGGGTTTGGATTTTTTCATTTTGAACAGCTAGTGGTACTTTACCAG
Source organism: Ibidorhyncha struthersii (assembly GCA_013398815.1). Lineage (NCBI taxonomy): Eukaryota > Metazoa > Chordata > Aves > Charadriiformes > Charadriidae > Ibidorhyncha > Ibidorhyncha struthersii. Next base: position 261,147 of record VZSZ01010242.1, on the reverse strand, counting down.
CCTTCCATGCATTTCAGCACTGGTGAGGCCCCACCTCGAATACTGTGTTCAGTTTTGGGCCCCTTACTACAAGAAAGACATTGAGGTGCTGGAGTGTGTCCAGAGAAGGAAACAAAGCTGGTGAGGGGTCTGGGGGATAAGTCTCATGAGGAGTCACGAAGGGAACTGGGGTTGTTCAGCCTGGAGAAAAGGAGGCTGAGGGGAGACCTTACTGCTCTCTACAACTGCCTGAAAGGAGGTTGTAGTGAAGTGGGTCTCAGTCTCTTCTCCCAAGTAACAAGCAATAGGATGAGAGGAAATGGCCCCAGGTTGCACCAGGGGAGGTTTAAGATGGATATTGGGAAAAACTTCTTCACTGAAAGGGTTATCAAGCAGTAGAACAGGCTGCGCAGGAAGGTGGTTGACCCACCATCCCTGGAGGTATTCAAAAGACGTGTAGATATGGTGCTTATGGACGTGGTTTAGTGGTGGACTTGGCAGTGCTAGATTAATTTTTGGACTTGATGATCTTGAAGGTCTCTTCCAACTTAAACGTTTCTATGATTCTATGGTATACTAAGGCAGACAGTAAATTCCTGCCTTCTCTCTATGCATACTTTTCTATAGCATAGAAATATCAGGTCTCTTGATCCATGTCTCTGACTGATGACATACCCGCAGCAGGAGAAAATACTGCGTACAACTTACCTGCATGTGTATTTTCAGACCAGTACAACAAGAATATGTATCTTATGCACCTGAAAATACCCTGTGCCTTTCACAGCAGGGACACATAACTCTGGATATGTTTTCAGAGCAAAAATATTGCCTAGTGTTCAACACCAGACTGCTTAATTTGGTAAAGTCAAGGAGAGCCTCTCTGAAGTCTCTTCTCTGAAACAGTTTATGTGGCCTTTCCCACATGAGTAAAGGGACTCATAACTACTGATACGACCTCATAAATAAGTGTCTTTAGCTTCACTATAACTGATTCTTTCCTATTGTCCACATAACATTTCTCCACAGAAAGACAGTTTATTTGTCATGGAGTATGTTGACCTGACCTTCTTATAAACCTGCCTAGTAATTCACAGTGTTAGTGTAGGGTTTGTTACTCTCTGCAATCATGAGTAGGAACACGTTTATATATTGTAAGGATAATATGGAAATGGTATATTTTTTGATAACACAAAGAGTCAGAAAAGCTAGGAAATCTGCTGATATTGGTTGAAATACTTTAATCTTTTAATATTAAAACCAAAATAATAAAAAAGATATTACTGTGTTTCTCCCTGTAGCTTTTCTGTAGAGTTGACTTTTGCCCTGTCACTTCTGCCATGTGACTTAAAAATGACATTGGATTTAGATCTGTGCCTGCCTTACTGAAATGTAGAACTTACATTCATGCACCATCCAAAAAACTTATAATTTATTTTAGTGTACATAATATTGCTTTAAGTTTAACTTGTATTGTGCTGAATGTTATCCTTTTTAGGAGAGAGCATTAGTAGTTCCAGCTCATTGTTTTTGTAGGTTGTGTTTACTGTTCTTTGTTTTTCTTACTACTCAATTATGTTATTTTCTGGTTTGGTCATAGAACAGATTATTTTCAGGTCACTGAAGGTAATTGAGATGCCCTAAAACAAAAATAAATTGTGCTAAACCTTTGCCCAATTAAGAGGCTTCTGACCACAAGGGTCTACAGACTATCATACACAAAATTACCTGCCAGGACCGGAGAGTCATCACCTTCCTCAGGTTCCCAGAACGACATGGTGAACCTCTCACTGCCTGCCTTTGATCCAAGTGCTAACTTTGAGGTTCCCGAGGTTACTATTGATATGGATGAAAATGACAGTCACTGACATCCTACAGAGAAAATGGGTGTGCACACAGAAATAAGTTTCAAATGTACAAATAACCTACCAAGGATCTCTGAGAAAGCAAGTTAAGATAGGTATTACCACTTTCACCCATAGCAGTCAGAACAAAACATGCTCCAATGCCATGAAAATACTGAAAAATAAAGTCAAATGTTGGAGTCATCTGAGACGGGTCAGAACTCCAACTATTCTTGAGGTAACTGATTTTAAACAGAGGCTCTTAAAGCTGAATAAAGACAAACAATAATGTCAAAAATAATCAAATACATATCTTGTACTTTANTCCCCCCCCCCCCCCCCCCATTTAGTTAAATCGCAACTGAGAGTAAGCCAACAGAACTCTGTGCACCTGTATTCTGGGCACTTAAAATCTCCAAAGAATTTGCTGGGTGAGATCAATGTGGAACCTAAACATAGCAAAGATCAGCTTGACTTGGGCATTGATTTGACATAAAACTTCACATTTGACATTCCTTTTTCATGATCTGTTCAGTTTTAAAATTCAGCACTTCAGTTCTGTTTAAACTTTTGTTGAAAGTCTCTTTTTAAGGTTGTTTTTATTTCTCTCTATCCTATAATATTTAATGTATTACTTTATTTTGTTGCTTCTGCAATATTTGTGTATATTAACAGAATAATCTCGCAGCTGGAGAAATTTAAGATTTGATACTGGAAATACTTTTGTATGTCCACTTTTTATGGCAACCTTAATTTGGTTTCACAGTGAACATACATCGCTTTTGTATTAAAGTAATAAAAATTAATTAGCTGGATGTACAACGGGCAAAAAAAAATAAATTAGAGTGGTGGCTGAACAGCAAGAATGTAGCGATAGGAAGTCAGGGAAAGCTGGTGCCCAGAAGAGTAGACAGATTTTCTGCAGCTGACTGAGAAAATAGCAGTAAAGAGCTTGTCCCCGGCTGGTGTTAGCAAGTCTTGTTCATCTTCTACCAGTAAAATGCTCTTAGTGGGCACAAAGCAATGAGTCGAACTCATGTGGCTGTGCACCTGCCTTGCATGTTTTGTTAGCAGTGTTGGATGCTGGATGGGAAGTTGTAGGAAGGAGACTTCACGTACGCAGAGGGCAGGCAGCATTCCAAGCTGAGATAGCATTTTGTCTGGTACTGTAGTCATGAATAGTAGGTGTCACATTACACTGAATCATGACCAGCCTCTGTAGTGTATCTATATGACTTCTGTGGCTATTTCAAGAAGACTGGCTGGGCAGAGACAGCTTTGGGGAGAGAAACATCCATAGTAGGTGTTTTTTCAGGAGTTTCACTTTGGACTAGCTCTTTCTCTAATCTGTTCTTTGGACTGATCATCCATTAACAGTTAAAGTGTATTAGCTGAGCTCTCAGAGCACGTCTTCCCATCCTGTTTCGTCTAGGCTGGATGCAATTTATGTGCTCCAAGGCCACTCTGAGGTGTGAACCAAGCACGGCAAGTTGAGACAGCTGGAAAATTTGCTTTGAGACTCCAAAAGAAAATGCTAATTTAGGCACAGCCCATCAGGTCCGAGTGATCTTAACTGCATTTTCTCACTGCTTAGTTCAGTAAGGACTAACTTGAGGGGGGAACCCAAATTTCCCCCCTTCCTCACTCTCTTTTTACAGCTATGAGGAGGCAGCCTTCTCTCTTACCTTCTCTCTAAGACTGCAGTTAGAGTCTTGCTTTAAGTACTTTTTCTAGTGAATAATTTCTGTATTAGTGGTTTTCTTTTCATAAGTCCATTGGGAAGCAGTATGCTTAAGGAAACACATAGCTAAGGCTGCCAACTTGCTGATTTCTAGTTCTCCAGTTGCTTTGAAATATCACCAAATGACGAGGCAGACAGATTTGTATACAGGAGGCCCACAGCTCCTCTCTCTCACGTGTTCTATTTCTGTTCTTTCCTAGACTGAACAAAAAATGGGTCTTTTAACAGAGAAATAATCTCAAAATCTCTGCTAGTTTTCCCTAAATGTAGGTATTCACTAGTGAGTAAAATTTGTATTTATTTCTATGCTATCATTCTGCAGTAACTTTACTGAATTTAGTTAATTCATTTGAAATAATACAGACCACCACTTTGCTCAGTGTTCAAGTATATGGATGATGTAAAGCTGTATCTAAGTACTAAGAATGTTTTAGTGAAAAAAAATAAATTTCTTTTTACAATAAATTTGTATGTATTTTTAAAAATAATAGCAGGTGCAATAAATAATGCTTCATTACTGTATTTTTTTTTAATATCAAAAAGTTGATTTTGGTCTGAAAGGAGCAATGACACTAAAATTATAGGTGGTGTTATGCTCAAAAATCTGAGATCAAATTTCTCTCACTGGGCTCATGCAGTGACAGACGTTTACATTTATTATTGAAGCATAATGAATGAAAAGTGATTCTGAAATTAAATAAGCTTTTAATGTTATTGTCAATAGCTTAGGTTTTATTTCAGTTATAGATGAGAAACTTTCAGGCAACATGAGGAAACACATTCTCACTATGCTTAGGAAAAACATTCGCTTCTATTGCTACGCTTGTATCAGCTTTTTAAAAAGAAATGCAGCACAAAATAGTAGATCACCATCATTAAGTGCTTCACTGAAGCACACCGTTTTAATTGATGCAAATAAAATATTGAAAGAAAGAGGAAAAAATGTATTCCAATTGTTTCATACTTGGTTTAAAATTACATCACAGTCCATATTCATGAATTCCATCTGTTTCTGGATTCCATCACAGATTTTCCCACTAGGACTAGGTGTTCCCTAAAGGATAGAAATATTTATTCCTTTTTGCCTGAAAATCTTGTGATACCTGCTGTAATCATTACCTGCACAGCTTCTCAGAAGACAGGTTTTTGACGTTACAGGTCACCATTGTAGTTGGCATGAATGTGATCAAACTGGAAAACTAAACATAGGTTTGGAAGCCATTGTAGAAAAGGCCATCATAAAACTGTTTTGAAGTGCACTGGTTTCAAATTTGGTACTTATGATTAGTAAAATTTTGAAATCCAAAGCAAAACTTGTATGTGATGATTTGTGTTGCCTTGTGTGAGTTTACTTGACTTATTGATTCCTCTTTTATAGCACTAGAGTTCTACTTCACTGGCAAGATAAACAATGTGAGAATACAGTTTCATTTTCTAAAACATCTAAGTAACTATGAGCCATATAATTTAAAAAAAAAAAATCAACAAAATCAAACCCCATGCAGTCAAGTAATTTTCAAATATAACAGGATACTAGGTCTCTTTCCATTAGCATGAGGATGACACAAAATACTTAGCAAGAGTAAAAGCTCAGCTAAACTGTAGTGGCCTTAATGTTAGCAAATAAAATGGCAGAGACTTGAATTTGGATGTCAGAAGACCAGTTAAGGAAATAGAAGCAGCTTTTTCTATCATGTAAAGCTTCCCAGCAAGCAAATTAACTCAAGTACCTAGTATACATGATTTTTTTTTCCTAGACAGAAATTTGCACATTAAAAGCAAAAGTTTGCCAAATGTTTCTGTGAACAACTCAAAAACAATATTATCAATCATTTCTGACTTGCAGGCACACTTCAAACCTTGGGATTTTTGCCCTGCCAAAGAAATTTTTCACAGACTTATTCAGTGATTTAGGGAACTTGCAGTTCCATTAACTGTTCTGCTGTTACGTTCCCAGGCTTGTCAGTCTGCCACCTTCCACAAATTACATTTGTGAATTTAAAAACAAAAGAAATTCCTGCTCGTTTCTTTTGCTGTATGGGATACTATTATTAATTCCAGATATTATGCTGATTATTTGCATTGCAGTAGTCAAAACAATGATGAGGTATTTCCCTTCAAAGATTGCATCTCACTCAAAACATATTTAACCCTTATGTTTTGAAGCATTTGCACAGACTTTTAACTATTGGAATTTCATGCCTGGCAATATTTTAAACAGTTACATTCCAATGCAACTGCATAACCTGGAAATTCCAATACAACTGAATAATCTGTTATCTGCTAAAAACAGCTTAATTTTAATATGCTGCAGTTGACTTAAAGGTTAAGCGACCTCTTAAAAGTATGTGAACTTGTGAATTAGGAAGTTCTTATACTCTCAGGTGGCATTTTATTCACCACAAGAAGTAACTGCTAATGAGCTCCCTAGCTAGCAAAAGCTACATGTAAAATATGTAAAACTTGAAATGTCTAGTGTTTCTGAAAAAAATACTCTGTGAGCTTGGCTTATTAGGTAAATTATAATAGATCAAAGAAGGAAAGGGTAAAACCAGGTGTCAAAAGCTGAGAATGACCAGCCAATTTATTTTCTAATGTTATTTCATGGTCTACCCTTATTAAAGTATTTGGTTAATACAATTTGCAAATAAAAGATTACTTCATCTAAAAAGTGTGTTGGATTAACATACATAAAAACCTCAGTATGATGGCTCAATATGCCAAAGAACAGGCTTATTATGTAGGAACCAATTTAATTCTTTTTTGCTGTTCAAATCAACCTTAAGCAAAGTGAAGAGACCTGATTTGGAGTATTTAGGCTGAAAAAAAAATATCTTTCCTTCGAGAGTTCATCCCTGAGATCAGGGGAAAAGGGACTCTAATAAGAACTGCAAGAATGTGCTTCAGCACATTGCACTAGAAAGCTAAATCACTGACAAGTGCAAGAGAAAACCTCAAAGGACAAAGCGCTTGTAGGAACAGCGAGGTCTCACCCCCTTGAGCATAGTAAGCACTGCTACTCTGAACACTAAGGCAATAATTATTTTGAATCCCTAATTTTGCAAAGCACTAAAGGAAGTATATAATCTCAAACATGTTCCGCGAAGTACCTAGGTCTGTGCAGAGCTTCTACTGGCTTCAGTGAGACTTACGCAGTTAGCTGTACAGCATAGAAGGAAAGTCCATGCTTAAAGGCTGTTGGGTGCTTAAACAGTTAGATAAATCAGAAAGCAAGGTAATAGAAAAGTAGCTGTATACTTATACGTTTAAATCTCTGGCTATTTGAAAATATCTGTACTAAATTAATTATAATATTAATGTTTTAGGTAATTGTAAATCTATGGTATGAAAAGAAGTGAGTGTTCAAGCTATAAAGTATCAAGTACAGCTAGGACCCCCTCCAAAAAGAGATGTAGATGCATTAAAATGGGATTTCAGACCACCATAGACATTCAGAATGAAGAGGAAGACACTAGGAAGTCGCAGCCAGTTCACATTTAACCCTAGAAATGTTTGAGTGCTCCAGATGCTTCTGTTTGTGTAACTGAAGGTTCCTAGATACAAATCTTCTGCTTTTGGAGGGTTTTTTAGGGTTCCTTCATATTTCCAGCAATGCGCTGTTCATCCTGCAGCTCACGCCAGTGCAGAACACACCTCTAGCATGCAGTAGCCTCACCCTGCGGGCTGGCACTGACTACGGAGAAGAATCTTGTTTAGTTCCTTTCTGATCGTGATGAAGGTTAAATTTTCCTCTGTCCTTTCTTGCGGACTGTGCCTTAATTGCACTGATTATATATTTCACATTACACCTCTGGGACCAGAACTCCTCCAGGTGAGTGATGTAGTTCCTAAATTAGACCATGTCTCCCTGCCTGCGGAGCAGTGGATCTCAAAATCCCTTACAGAGAGTGGTGCAGGCAGATGCCAACAAAACACATCTGTCCAGCACCTGCCTGCAGTCCAGTCGTTATGACACTCCCCAGAGAGACAGAAGCCTAATTTTGAAATTTTCAGGCAAAGGCAAGTATAGAAATAGGGGGTTTTGTATATGAAGATCACTACCTTCACCTCAGAGTAATGTTTTGACAGAGGAGAGCTTCAAATGTATTTTGTGGGTGCTCGCGCCACCTGCAATGCCAGCCACCTCTGAACACCCACAACAAGTTTAAGCTCTAGCTCAGCAGCGGGATGCTTAAAGAACCCCCATTTGGGCTTGAGCAATTTTAGAAGTGTAGGAAAACTTCCTGGCAACAATTTTATGCTCTGTCACACCGGCTGAATTTCATCTATCCTTCTGGCTTATTTCAGGGGAGAGAGCGATGGTGGTGTTATGGGGATTAGGAAACTGCGCTCTGGGCTTTGAGTTCCCGTCTTCTTCCTCAGAGGGCCTGTGGATCTGGCTCCTGCACCTGACAGATTGCTGGCAGAAACAGAATGCATTAATTTATGTTAACTAGCAGCTCTTACAGCAGTATTAAATATTGTTTTAGATACAACAGATTATGCTGATCTATCACTGAGTTCTATAATAGGCTCCTTTTATCTGATGTTAATTACAAACTTGTTCTTTTGTCTCAGTACCAGGGAGATACATACATAGTTTGATGAAAATACAACTCGTGGTAGATGGTACAACTTGATATGGAGGACTCATTGAAAGGTATAAGTTATACAGTTTACTTTTATAGATATGTCGTGAAGCAGTAGTACATTTTTATACAATAGCAAGAGAGAACCTGCCACAAAAATAAGTGAACATAAAAATATTTCTTTATTTTCTCATATGACCTACCACACAAATAAGTCTAATAGCTAAAAGATAGTGAGAAACATAGTTCTGTGGTTTTGTTCTAAATCATACTGATTTTTAAAAAATTGTGTTATTGTATGAATCTCCTAAGGTAGTGATATTTTTACATATGTCAGTTTGTTATATATCTGTATCTCTTGAAAGGTATCAGAAAATTAAACAGTTTCCTATTAAAACACCAAAATTAATTTTTAAGAGTCTAAGTTACAGGACTTCTCAGTTACTGTGTAGCTTCTCACTTCTTAATCTGTTGAGTTCATGTATTAACAGCTTCTGTTTGTTTTGGATGTTACACATCTCCATTGTGTATGTTACTACTGAATGTTTGAAGAATAATAATTGAGCAAAATTTATTAGTATAAGGATCTGGGCTGCTTAAGGTATCATTTCCCACCCAGTGCAACAATGTGGTGATTTCAGAGTGAGAAAATTTGGAAATATAAGGTATAAGATAGCTTTTGATTACTACCAATTAAATGGAACAGCTGACAGGAAATTTTCTTTTGCTTAGTTTATCAGCAACAAGGTTTCCCAGAAAAGTAACTGTAGATCGTGAATGGTTGGAAGCACCTTTAAATTTCCTTGGCTGTTGATGGTCCTTGACTGTCAATACAGTCAAGTTGGTTTTAACTTATTGTTTGCACAATATAAATGTGAATAAATTTCTGCTACATTTTGTCTCTAGCATCAGTCTATTTCTAGTCTTAGTTTTATTTCTCTTTTTCCTTCCTCTGTTTAGGAAATGGCCTAATTGCTAGTTTATCCTATTGCAAGATGGCATATAACTCAGGGGCTTGCATTACTTTATCTACAAACATTCTTCATTTTCCCAGATGTCTACTGATGAGCAATTTGGCTTTCAAGGTGCTCAGTAAACTGATATTATTTGCATATACATTACTCTCTGAGGTCTTCGTCTAGGGAGCACCATTACTTGCATTGCATGCCCACCCCTTTAGACAGCACTTTGATTTTTAGTCCTTAATTACACAGTTACTATTTCAAAATGTTTCTACCATTAAAAAAAATGTTAACAGATAATTGGGAGTAAAAAAAAAAAAAGCACAGTGAAAGACAATATAAAGTTAACGTATTTGTTGGTAAATCTCTGTTCTCAGCCAACAACAGCTGCAGTTTAATTAAACTCAGCTGTTTGCAGGTGTTCACAAGAGAATATTGTATAGGTATGTATGTACATACACGATTCAGCTGAAAAGATTTACCTTTGTAAAAAATCATAGGCTTCTAACACAGAGACACCTTTCTCTGTATTCTTGTCATTAATGTTCAGGTTTCTTTCTGATATGTAAGGATGAGATATTATCAGAGAAAAATCCACAAGAAAGCACCATAAAGCAATAAGGGAGGAACACCAGCTGTGCTCATAAATTTAGACAGTTAGTATAGCTGAAAAGCATTATCTATCCTAAGACTAGTATTATAGTTAGGTGAGTTTAGTGCATCAGACAATACGAAAGGATTTAATATGTATTAAAAAAGGAAAAAGTAAATACAAAAAAAGACTTTTTAAAGATCAGAACAGCTTTAGATGTTGTGTGGATCAATAGTAGTCTCATCACAGGTAAAAGTTCACTAGATAGCATATTGAGCTGCAAGTTCAAAATGTCAATAAGGTGTGTAAAATTTAAACCCAGGACATGTTATAGGATAGTTGTACTTAACTTTTGGTGCTCGTGTTATAAATATTTCTGCTCATCAGGGTGTTTGTGAAAGTTGACAAGAAACCAACACCGCTAAATCATTTCAAGTTCATTCATTGCACACTGTCTAATGATCTAGTCCAAAGAGGAACTCTATAAATATACATGTACCCATGGAGATTTATAACTAGGTCAGAATGCTGCTTCCACATCTATTACTAATTAATTAGGTGCAAATAGTAAAAGTACCTCAATGACAAAATCTATCATTTCAAAATTCCTGTGTTACTGTGACTGTATCAGCAGCATTTACAAGTGCTCAGTTAAAAAAAAAGGGCAAAACAAAAAGTAAAGGATTAATTCTTACAGACTGTACAACACTACACAGTATGTGTTCATTTCTGATCTCTAAACAATGTTTAGAACATTTAACTGGAGCAAAGCATATGATTAATGCTTGTGGTCATTCTGCAGCAGCTCTATTAGACTGCCACGGATTCAGCAGATTTACCCACGAAACAAATTATTATTAGTTTTAATTTAAAGTGGAGAGGAATCATGGATGTTCTTTTTTTTATGATTGCTACTTTATTAACACATTTAATCATGGTAAAAGTCCAACCTATTTTTGTTGTTGTTGAAATAAACTTATTAAAGTGACAAACAGTAGGATACAGCAACAATCAAAATTTATCTGAAAGCTTTTTTATGTTTTCTATGACTATTGTGATCCATATTTTCAGCCTGGTGATTAATAAACAGACACTTGCATAATAAAATCTTTATTACCCATATATGAACTGTATTGTATTCTTTGGACCTGTAAATGGACAGGTTTAGGAAGTTGAGTTTTAACCAAGATTACTTTTGAATGATCTGCTTTTTTTATGACTGTCAAAATTTAGAAATCGTGACTAAACAAACTTAATTTTAGGTAAGTGAGTAGCATAGCTCATACTTACACTTGATCATATAATAAATGACTATTTATTAAGGATACAAAACAGATTTTTTAAATACTATTTAATAAATTGAGACACTTCAAATATTTACTTTGTTCTTGTCCGAAACACCTATAGATAAATATACATACACATATCATTTTTTAAGGAAATAAAGATTTTTATATGACAGGTCTGTCCTTTAATCCTTAAAAATTAGCAGTATTTTGTGTTTTAAAGGATTAGTGTACTTACAGAAAGGCTTGATTTTTAGGTATTTCTTATTGACAGTAACTCAGTGCCTTTGGCTGGACCCACAGTTACTTTTGGGTCCCAGATTTGGAGATGTCCTATGTAGTTTTTTTTCTGCAAAGTGTAAGAATAAGATGTGACTAACCTTTAAAGTTGATTTGTTTTGTTTTTTTTTTTTTTCAAGCACTAAAATATGACCACAATATCCAACAAATACTGCCCAGATGATTTTAATTTTGTTCCACCCATAACGGGCAGAAGAGGTTTTGTGTTTATTTGTAAGTTAATGTCAGCAGTTTTGAGTTTTTGATTGTCAATGAAAATGCAATATGGGATAATTAAGCAATAATGTAGTGTGCAGAGCACTTTTTAACAGGATAAAGTCATGAAGAAGATGAGCAGAGTCAAGGGATTTAATGTTAAAGCAGAAAGCATTTTTCACCTAATTTGCATTAAAAAGAAGTTTGCTAAAATACCAAAATAAATGATGTGAAAAAACAAATGAAAAGGCAAATTTTAAATAAAATTAGTTCATATAAAGTTTAACTAAGGAGGCTATCAATTTGTACGTTTTTCTTATCTTTTATTTCACTAACTTGCCAACTGCATTATTTCCATCCACTTCAGTAGGGAATAGAGCAGGGAAAAAGCAGGTAATACACTCAGGGCGCAGCCGTGACTGTGTAGGAGTTATCTTCTACTTTTTAATTCTGAGTTAGCATCGAAAACATTTCACTTGGGTCTCTTTTCTTTTTGCTTGGTAAAATTAAATCTTTCGAGGCCTCTAACAACCCAGAACTTCCTGGAAAACTGATGTTTAAATTCAAGTTCAGTAAAATGAATTTCTTAATAGAAGGTGGCATTTCCTAGTGCCATGGTAATTGTAAGAAATCATCTCTTCAGTAAGTGCCAGAAACAGTGGCATCAGTAGCGGAAGCATTGTGTCCCATATTGGCCAGTTTTTCCTGTCCAGTAGCTCTGACACCAGTGCAGTGTGGGGTTGGAATTGCCACTTTCCAGACATTTTGGACGCACTTTTGTAAAAAATACTGCTACAAATACATCTTGCATTAAATAAAGTGGAAATTAATGAGGAGAACAAAATATCAGGAGTCTTAAAATCATAAGTGTCAGGCCTCTTAAAACTGTGCTATCAAGGAGTTAATTCAAGTTGCAGAGCCTGGTGTGACTGTGAAGCATTGCTTTGGCCTTCTGAGCCACCTTGGGTCCTCTCCATATCCAGATATGCACTTTCTCAGCCAGAATTAAAAACAATTAATTTACTTGCAACGGTCCAAAGATATGGAGCTGCACCTATAAGAAGAAAAAATATTTCTATTTTTGTTTATAAGATAAGATGGTAAAATAGTAAGAATCCACCTGAAATAGGGAGGTATCTTTATTACACTGAACTGAAGAAAACATGATTTTAGTTTTCCAAATTGTTTTGACTATAGAAACACAGGTCAATGTTTCAAGTTGTCAGAACAATACCATCCACAGCAGTCTGTATCTGATGGCTGAAGACAAGCTTTCTCAAGGTAAATGAAGGGAGTTTGTCTTATCCTGTGTTTTCAATGCTGTCCCTCCTGATATTCCAAGACGGGGAGGACACTGCAAAGAAAAAGGCAGCAATTATTTCCCCCTAAGGCTTACCTGGCAGTGAAATGATGGAATAAAATGAAACTATAGATGAGTAGTTTTGGAGGAACAAGGAGCAGTAGGAAAGAGAGCTTGAAGGCAGAAATGCCATTCACGTGTGAGGGTAGAGGGATCCCTTCCTTGTGCATGGTCCGTTCTGTTTCTTCATTGTCCCTCCTTTGGAAAGACATCCAAGCACTGAATTACTGCCCACTTGGATCACTCATCATTATAAACACAATGAAATGTGACAAATAATTATGCTATTTGCAACTGAAATAGCTAAAGGCAGCTCAGATGAATGCCTTTTTCAGTACACAATCCTAGTCTGAAATGTATTATTTTGATGAAAAATATGTTTCCAAATTAAACCAAGGACTAAACCAAGGAAGTGAAATAACTTGGTATTGAATCCAAAAAGTTTTTTAAAAGGTATAGAACAATCTGGAAAAGTTGCAAACTGTTTTAATACTTGAAACATGATGACTTGGATTTGTGATCTGGTTATCTAGCCAGCTTCTTAGATAAAAATTCCTGCATAATTCAATTAAATGACGATGAACAATTGTATTTATGTTTTCAGAGAATTTAGAAAAAACACTTCTTTGCAAAAGGTCTTTGTGCATATGCATTTATTCTGTCAGTCAGTAATTCAAAAGTGTGGCTTTTCAACAAAGTTGTGGTCCATGTATTAAAAAAGTGACTGCAATTTGCTCATTCAGATTAACTATGTGATCCATCATCCTGTAGCATCTTTTCCAGTGCAGTGTCTTAAGTGATGACTTATTGCCTGTTTGCAAAGGGAAGTGAATGGTACAGAAAATGTAATTTATTTTTCTGCCTTGGACTGAATTTATTGTTTACTAATTGGAGTGTCATATACAATGAATTATTCAACTAAAAAGACAGTCAAAAAGAATGTCAGTAATGAAAACCAAACAAAATCATTGCATCATTGGTTCAAGTTCAAATAATATTAATTGGGCTAAGTATTTGCATTTATGGATGACAGGTAATTATTTTTCAAGTAATCAATGATAATTCCTATTGAAATTATTTTCTCAATCAAAAATAGACTTTTTATAAAGGAAGTGAAGCTCAGAGATGGTGGATTAATTTTTAAAGGCAGTAAAAATGTTATTGTTCATAAAAGGTATCTTTTTGTAATTTTGACTGACATTATCACAAGGTTCTCAACTCCTTACTTTTCTTAACTAATTTTCAGCCACCACAGCCTGTGTCCTGCTTCCACAAGAATGTAGTACGTGTTGCAGTTTTATGGTTGAATGAGGAGAGAATATACCAAGTAGAGAGTAAATATGTGAAAAATATAGAGGAAAAACAGAATAAAATTGTCAATATCATTTTAGGCAACAGCATTCCATGTACTAGAATCTCCTACTGATATGAGCAAAATAAAGATTTTGTTTGTTTGTTTATTTGTTTCATCTCCTATTCCTAAATGTCTCTATAGTGCTGATTCACTGTTGGAAAAAAAGCCATCTTGTCTTAGAATAAAAGCTATTGCACTGTTATGCAAAAAATTAAACCTATTCCTTTATTCTGAAATAAAAATATATTACATTATATAACAATCAGGTTTACCTATGCACCAGAGATTTGATTAAAAACCTATGAAATTATCAATTGGCTTTTGCCAAACGTGCTTTGTAACCAGATAGACTGACTTTCATTAAATGAACCATTTTTCATACGTTTTCATTCACTATTGTAAGACTGGAAAACTGTACTATAAGTCCAATTATCAATGGTTCACTTGCAAAGTTGTTCAACATTTTCATTTGGGACCCAGGAGATGGAATAGAGAACACATTTTTTAAATTTGCAGATAACGGCTATCTAATGGCGTTGAAGGGAATTCAAATATATGAGGTTTAAAATTCAAAATGATGTGGACAAGTTGGAAAAGTGGCCTGAAAGAAATGAGACAGAAGAGCAATAGGGACAGGTGCAACACTGTGAACTTGGGCAGGAATGAAGAACAATGAATTATGAAAAAAGTTATGCAGAAAACCCCTGAGGTTTATGATTTATCACTGGTAGAACATCAGACAATATCATGCCATTGTCAAAAATTATATCTCATACTTGGGATTTAAAAATAGCAGCAAATGCCAAATAATTATGCATTGGTTTTGAGGAGTGGTGAGCAGCTTTCTTGCTCTCTCTTGAAGCAAGTTTAACTTTTTATTTTTCACGTGGTGACTCCTCTTTCCATTGTCCATTTTCTGTGCCTTTTTGCCTCTAATTCTTACAGCCTGTTGGAACCAGGCAGAGATTTTACAGATGGTTCTACTGAACCAAACCAAACCAACCCAAATCAATCAATGAAGTTTTCAGCACAGTTGTTAACTAGAACATTACCTGTAGGATGCTCGAGGTCATCCTCCAGCTGTACTCAGAAGGAGGACAGCCCCAGCTGGAGTACTGCATGGACCAGTTGAAGAAACTGCAGAAGAGAGAAACAGCGAAGCCAGAGTCCTTATGAACAGCTAAAATAACTTCCTTAAAGGATGTATGTAATGGCCCTCAGGCACAGAAAAAGCCATTGCACAGAAAAACAGAATAAATGGCTCCACTTCTAGTGAATAAGATGGAAAGTAATGGACTTGAACCACAGCAAAGTACATTTAAGTTAGATGTTAGGAAAAACTTCCTAACGGTAAATGTTCTTTTAATTGTTGTACTCAAACAATAAGAAATCTTCCCCACATTGACTCAATCCAAACTCTAATATTGCAGCATGAAATTAGAGTGGAAAAGCACCTTCTGTCACAAGGTCAGCCTCTTAAAAATGCCTTGAAGAACTGTCCTGTCAAAACACAAGCATAACAAACTAACCAATACTCACTTTAATAGCTTAGTTTAATTGAAATTTTTAAAAACAATCTATGAATGACAATAATGGGAAAGGCTGAGGTTCACAAAAACGTTCAGAAAAATCCATTTTAAATACATTCATTCTCTAGACTAAGAATAAATTCTGTAAGATTAGGGATGACACACAGTGTAATTAATACATAAAGAAGTGGATAAATTTGAGCCTTCAGTTACGGAATCATAATCAATGCATTAGTGTGCAAATCCCAGTATGTTAAAAAGCATAGTTTAAAGTACTTTGGGATTATTCTAGCTAAAATGGACATGAGAAATGTAAATCATCATTAAAACATTTATTCCCTACTTCATTAAACACACAGTTTGCTGGGTTTTATTTTAATATCTTTTTAATAAAATGTAATCATCCTGAAAGATGCTATATTGATATCCGAAGAGAAAGAAGATCTTTGTTTAGCTACAAAACAATTGCAGGACAGGAAGAAGAAAAGTATTTTGCAATGTCTCAGTGTGATTTAAGAGATTACCTAGCAATTGTCTTTGCTGAGACTAGTAACAAAGATGATGGTGTTTCTTGATTTGGGTTTATGGATTCTAACCAACAACCACATGGAATGAAATCAAAACATTTTATGAAATATCATGACTTATCATTTTTTTAATTAGATTGCATTCAGAAATGGCCTAGGAGAGACAATCAGTGTGATATAATTTTATAATGGGTTGCAAAACAATTTCGTTTACTTTATTTTTGTACTTTTTTTCCGTTAATATTTCCACTGGCACAAGTGGTAGTCATCATATAATATCCTCTGCATGTTTTTCAGCCTTATTTTTAAGTTTAACACCCAACTAAGATGAAACATAGTCAAATCCTGTGGAACAAATTTGCAACAAATGTCAATCATCATATTGATTTTACATCAATTTTGTACTTGGAACTATGCATAAAGAACTGAAAACTCACTACCAATCTTCCCATATATTTAAAATTCCTAGATTAAATATAATTTAAATTGTTCGACTTTCAGCTCACAAAATCTTTGTACCGTAAATATTAGACCTGTTGTAAATATTGGTTTTAAAATATTGAAGGTTTTCTGTAAACATTGAGTTTTTTTCTGTAAATATAGTAGATTTAATATATTTTTAGTATATGTTAAAAAAAAGGAAGATCCTCTGTTCAAAACTTTTGAATAGATGCTACAAGAAGTGATTTTTTTTTTACAGACATCTCCATGTCCAGGCAAGCTCATACCAGTTTTTCAACTTGAGCAAATGTGTAAGTTGTATAGCAGAAGAAAAGTGAGACCTAAGTGAGACAGGGTTTGTATTTTCTGCTTACTTTGTTTCTAACTTTACAGCTTCTTTATTTCTTATTTTTCTGTCTATAAAACCTTTAACATGTTTGAAACTGCTAGTGATTATCAAAGTAGAAATCAAATTCACTGCTTGAACTGGGATGTCAAAAAATAGTCACACTGATTACAAAATGCTAGTATTAGCAACTGATAGAAAAATATCTTTCTCATCATGGAAAAGAGTTTTTTGTTAAGGTCGAATCTAAATTTATTTTACTAGTGTTAACTGTAGAGAGTGCTTCAGTGAAACAGAGACTTAGCCATTTTAAAAACAGAAATATTGCATATTGTCTACGGTGGTGGGGTACATGAAGGCACATAAATATTTTTAATAGTGCCTCCATAGGGAAATACCAAGGCAAAAATAGTTCTTAACAACAACAGATAGCAAACTGTAAATTTATTCTTATTTAAATCAATAAAACCAGACTCTATTCTCCATTAAAATTAAAAGAGCTGTACTGACCGGACATACATGGTTATAGGACTGGCAATGTCCTAAACTTGGACAATGTCCTAAACTTTTCAAACCCACAGCTCATTATATTAATGTGGACTGCTGATGTTAAAAAAATGAAAAAAATGGAAAAAATGAAAAAAAAAAGAAAAAATGGAAGTAGATGAGCTAGATACAATGATGTTGTTCGTGTGGGAACGGGGACCAAAGATCAACATAGTATCATCAGTGTTGAGGTCCCACTCTCTAAAATGTGGGTATTAGTAGTGAACAAAGAAATTGTGTCCATTCTTATTGTCCAGCTTATCTACAGGATTACCTTGATTGGCAGAAATGTGTGACAATGAAAGCGTCTCAAGAATTTCTGATTCTTTTTTCCTCTCTTCTGTTGTTGACAAGAGTTTGATGAATGAGATAAGACATCCAAGCTGAAAATCATGGGAATACTACTTTTCTAGTCACATTAAACACAGTCTATTACATACTGTACAAAACTAATCTAACTGGCAGTACAGCATTTATTACTGGAAATATCTTCTGAGGACCTGTGCTCATGAAAAATTTGATTAAAGAAAGCTTTGTTGGTAAATATATGCTGAAAACTGATCATGTGGTATCTGAGAACAAGGCACAAATACTAGGACAGCGTAAATAAGATTAAGTGGTAGGTCGAAGGGAAAAAGTAGGCAGAGTAATTGATTATATATAAAATTGAGACATTTGCATGATGAATTTCTTTTGTAACTACTCAGTGTTCTCTCTTTCTATGTAAAGGACCATGAACGGCCATGAAGAGGAACTGGATCTAATTAATAAAATGACTACTCCATTTCCAGAACATTCAACCTCAGAAAGCAGTGTGTTATTGATAAATGTGAAATGTGTTTGGGTCTACTGATCAATTCTCTCTTTCAGATACTTACAAGTGCTTTATGTTCCTTAGCTTAAATTAACTTTGCCCATCCAAATTGGATGAGTTGTTTAATGTATTTATATAGTGCTTTCTGAATGACTATGTTTGTATGCAAATATTCATTGGACTCTATTCCAAAGTGATTATTAGCAAAGCAAATGTCACTCACAAAATCATAGTTTATTTGAAATAATCAGGAATCTAGAGAAATATATAATATTTTCTTCAAAATAATTGATATTGCTTAAATTGTTGATACTTTGCAATGCCACAACCTTTTTAGAGAACTCCAGTGTTGAATGTAATTAAGGTGACACGTTGCAACTAGAAGAGTTAAAACCAGCAAATTGGGCATTTTAAAATGATTAGACAGTGTTAGCACTGACTAGCTATATTAAAAGGAAGCAAAACTTGTAAATTGCCTTCCTTAAAGAAATTATTGTTAGACTTACAGTCTTCAAAGAATTGAGTTAAGGAATAATTATGCTGTTTTATTTATCAGCAGGTTGATGGGAAAAAAATATATGGTTTGGCTCTAGAGCACAGAGGTTGCCTTTCTGGTTGGTTTTGTTTTGAGAGAGAAAGAATGGTTTAAGTCCAGGAGAACTGAGCTGCTGTGTTGATTATCTGGCTGATTAACTGCATACTCTACTCATGTGTGTTGCACTACATCATTCTTCTATTGACAAAGCAGAATACTATCCACCAGGTTGGCACTGTTCAGGACAGGCTACTTACACCTCCTCATATCTCTTCTATGCATATGTCTCCTTCATAATGTAAGTGTTACAGTCCTTTGTGTTGACAAGCAGTAGCTGTGCAATTTTAAATGCAATTGAATGAGAGCAGTATATGGAGTTTGTACAACTTTTTTAAAAGACCAGTTTCTAAGACCTCTGCATAAATAGGACAAACTTTATTAGATGACCGCTCAGACTCTTCAGAATTTTATTAGACTGTAGTTCTTCTACATTTTTTTGCAGTGCACACCACTCAGAACTAGATAAATTACAAATTGTTATAAATCATAATAATACTGGTAACTTTAAAGAAATTAGCTGAATTGATATTATTTCAAAGTCCGTGGTGGTGTAAGTGTATAGAACTGTGGTCCACCAAACCTTCATCTATGTTTATATAAATTTATTAAGGATTTGCAACTACAGCATCTACTGAAAGGTGTTTGATAACAAGGTCTGGAAGAATTGAGAATAGGTAATTTTTTATTAGCCAGTGAATGATTTATGTCATATTAAATCAGCATGACAACCTCTGGTAGCAAAAATTTTTAGTAGGCAATTGTGAGTAGTGAAATAAGCCTGATGTCCATGGGTGGGAATATCATATAAATTTCCTTCACTTGTTATTACTGAGAGCAGCTTTTATCTCTACATCCTGTTCTCTCTGATGGTCAGACAATATCTTCATACCTGGTTTGAATTACTGCAGCTATCGTTGATGGTACACACGGCATCTTGGACAAAGAGTTGGATGGAAATTTGTTAATAGAAAATAATTAAATTAGAGAGTTGGATTAGATTATGGTTGTATGGACAGCTGGCATTAGATTCATGCAGTTTAATATGACTTTAGTATTGCAAGTTTGTTTTATAAAAGGTGTCTGCAACTGCACTGAGGTCCTCAAGTATTTGTATTTTGAGTATCCAAATAAATAGATGCACTACCTAACAGTTATGAGCACAAGAGAAAAATGAGCTAAGAGTAAAAAGCTAAATTTTTAAATGCTGTTTTATAAACACGTTAACAGAGCTTAGTAAGTTTCTGGTGTATTAAGACATTTCACGGCAGGGAGGTCAACAACTACCAGAAATTAGAGTAACTCCATTCAAAACTCTTTTTGTCATCCCTTGGAGTACCTGAGGATGAATCTTATTTGTATCAGACTGCTTCTACACTGAAGGCATCTCGCTCATCAACATCGAGGGCTGAGGAGGAGTCTGTTTCTGCTGTCACATCTCTTCTCTAGCTCTGTAGGCAAAAGTCTCACCTGAGCTTTGTCTCATGCATCAGATGGGGTATTTTGTGTGATACAGAGTTAGTTATTTAATTATGACTGCAATCTAGTTCTGAAAACTGGTTTCAGAGCAAATGATTTTTAATTTATACTTAATTTATATTCACACAGCCTCACATCCAAACATAAACAATTGAACCTAAGATCATATCATTGCTTTAAGTAGTCTATTTGAGTTAATAACTGTCACAACAAAGGAAAAACATGTTTTGGATTCCTGATGGACATAAAAAATGAGCTGTCAATTTTATTATCCGCCTTAAGGATTACAGGATAGCAGAATGATCTTAAGTTTGTCACTATAGAAAAACAAGTCTCTATAAAGCCGTGCTTTCTTCATGGCGTGTAACTGGTTAGTTGGTAGATTGGTTTATATGAGGAGTCTGTTTAATTTTCCAGATTTCACCATATACACAAATACTGTTAATCAAAGCTTCCCTGGGTAGTCAGGCTATGGTCAGAAAGATAGAGCTAATAATAAGAGATGGAGGAAAAGTTTCTCCCTTGCCCTACAGTGCATACCAGCCAGCAGTTGAAAAATGTGTTTTTCGAATTTGGTTGCATGGGACACCAAACCCTGCACTGGCCTAAATGACCAGACCAATAGAGAACAAGGACTTTAGATCTTAAGTATCCATGCAGGGTGGAATATAAGCAAAAGGAATCAGGTTATCCATACAAGACCGTAAATCTTAAACTCCTTAATTGCTAGGAGCCCTCACAACACAGATATTTCTCAGTCCACCCTCGAGGAGATGAACTGCTACCAAGTTATCCTTAATTAGTTTTTCTGGATCATACAGTTTGCTGCAATATGTGTCCTTGAGCTACTCTGAGGAGATATTCAGACATAATAAGCTTTACTGTAATAGGTATTAGGAAGGTGGTGCTTCTTGCTTGGAATGGAGAGCAATCTTTGTATCTGCAGCCCAGGAAATGTATGTGGAACATCTGCAACCTAACAGCTGTTGAATGTCACTTTGGCTAGATCAAGGGCTTAAAATGTGCTTAAGTAATCTACTGCAGCTCTTACTTTTAGAAAGTACATCTGTGCTGACAGTTTTTCCACCAACGTACTCCCATACATGTTAAAACGATAAACAAACTAGCCTAAAATCAAGGTGATAATGGAAGATACTAGAAAGATCAAAGATAATTCAGGTTGAAATGATACTAGCTTAACACTTCGGTATAATTAATGAGTTTGGAAGAAAAGTTTCTCTCGAATCCATAAAGCTGTCTTGTTTCATGCCTTTGTGATGCACCTCACTAATACAGATTTGTCGAAGTTCTGCCTCTTTGAGCTGTATATAATCTATCGTTTGGTGATAACAATGAGCATATTACATTTATGCTTTGATGTTTTAAATGTTGTCTTGCTGGGGCATAATAGACATTCAATTGTCACTCACCATATAGAGCCCAGTAAAACACTTAGTAAAATTAGTAGAGGGCTTCTGTTGACTTAACAGTTCTTGTTTTAAGTTCATAATAAGCTACGTACAGAAACTAAGTGATCAGATTTCTAATAATTATTTCTTGGGTAATTATTTCAAGGATAGCTTCTCTATATGACATACATTGATTTTATCTGCTTCCTAAATGATCTTTTGCCATTTTAAAGTTATTAGAAAACTATTTACCAATGCAACCATGCAAGGAATGGCATAGCCTGATGAAGAAACATTGTTAGACTGTAGTGGGAAATAATACATTAGGTTAAAAAGGAATGTAATATCAGCTATCAGTTCAAGTGAGGGAAAAAACGTACAATACATCAAACAATAAAATGACTTGTGTCACCCAGTGTAAAGACATCACTTAGAAAATGAGGTACCTCTTTTTTTAGTAACTTTCTCACTCTGATTTGTCTCATAGTCCTTCACGCAGACTCCATAGTGTCTTGTCATATAATCTTTACATGCATCTCATCTTATATGTTATATATGGGCAAATGTACTAATAAGATTTTTATTTATTGAATTAATATTTGTCTCAGATATTTCCAGATTATTTTAAGTGAACTACTGTGTCAAATTTTAGCGGTTGCTAAATTTTGAATATTTCCATCATATAGAGATTAAGAAGAGAATTTACGTGCTAAAATATAAACTTAACTTTAAGAAATAAATAAGATATACACTGCCAAATGATTAGCTTTTGGGTGCTAAAATTAGAAACTGTTCAGGGATTTTACAGCATGAAAAATATTGAATAAATGTTTGATTAACCATTTTGTCTTTTAAAACATAACCGAAATAAAACCTTTTAAAGCTAAATGGAATTATTTCATTTTGCCCCTGAATTTCGCTCAACAGAAATAAAGGTGGCATGATCTTTTCTCTAGGAACTAACTAACTAACTAACTAACTAAATCTGTAATTATAGTTGAGTTTTTATAAAACAGAGGTATTTAAAATGCCAGAGAGCTTCAATCCAATGACAAATTATTTTAGGTTAGGTTTCAAGAGCTGAAAACCAAAGGAAATAACAAAGAAACATTGTCAGTTTTGCAATGAAGGAGAATGGAAACCAAAAATGTTTAGTTTCAGGTACTATTACTAAATTACATAGAAAATATGTGCATCAGAAAGCATATACCTGAGCCAAAGGAAGGCAATGAAATTAAAAGGGTTAGTGGGAAGGACAGAAAAAAGGGAAAATGAGCTTATGCTAACTATGAGTATGAAAGGTGAGAATTTGATAGAGAAACCTGATTGCTGGAATAGATAAAATTTCCAGATTAGTGAATGAAGGAAACACTGCAAACATAACATAAATAATTTAGATTAGATATCAGGAAGAAATTTTTCACTATGAGGGCGGTGAGGTAGTGGAACAGGTTGCCCAGGGAAGTTGCGGATGCCCCATCCCTGGAAGTGTTCAAGGCCAGGTTTGATGGGGCTTTGAGCAACCTGGTCTAGTGGGAGGTGTCCCTGCCCATGGCAGGGGGGTTGGAACTAGACGATCTTCAAGGTCCCTTCAACCTAAACCATTCTACGATTCTGTGATTTAATACAGTGTGTTAAAAACTCCTACACTCAAAATTAATCTAAAGTATCTTGGTTGAAAGATTTGCATGAATTTTAAATAGACTAAAGAACTAAACAAAGAGCTATAATAGAAAACAAGATGATGAATTGGAAGGAAGTGCTTAGTTTGGCACTGCAAAAATAGGTGACGATTACAGCCTTAACTAACTTCTTTAATGGTCTGGAAGGAGAAATATGCAGTATATAAATGGCTTTTCCACATTATGCTACATGACACTAAAATGCAAACACCAATAAGGATAGAGGGAATAATACAAAGGTAGATCATGAAACCTTAAACATATAGGAAAGAAGCCTACAGAAAATCATTAACTTGGGAAGAATATATGCCACAATACATTTGGAAGACAAAAGATGATTGAAATGGTGATTAGAAGGTGAAAAAGAAAAACCTTAGAAAGTACGTACAGCTAAGCACACACAACTATATGGGAACGCAAACAAAGGATGCATTTGAACAATGGTTCTCTCCATTGCAAGTGACAACTGCTATGGACCAACATATTCATAAGAGGTTACGGTCTCCAGAGGATTTTCAAAAGGTCTTTTTGTTGTTCTTGTTCCAGCTTTTAATTTCACAGACTATGACTTTGAGCTAAGCATGAGCAAAGTGGCCGGCCACAGGATCAGAGGCCACCAAAACATCTTTCGGGTTTTGCACTTTGTTAAGGGTTCTTTCACCCCCTTAATCTGTCGAATTATTTTTCTTCATTTTATTGCCCTTGGAGATTCTGCTCTATTTATCCTCTTCTCCTCAGGCAACTCCTGCTAACCCACTCTTTCCTATGCATTGCTCATGCTTGCTACATCTTTTGTAAAGTTTCTTATCTAATGCTATCAATAGTAGTTTCACTGTCCTTTCTTTTTCCATTTCTTTCACCCTGAACCTCTGAGCCCTTCTCCTTATTCTTCTATCCCGAGAACAACATTTTTCAATCCCTTGAAAGGATTTCACTCTTTAAAGATGGTTCTTATGTGAAGCCTTTGAACTCTAGGATGGTCCTGTAAGCCACAAAAGTTGCAAGCAGAACAATCATTTTATTTGAATTTCACAGAGAAAAGACATTAGGGCAGACAGAAGAAAGTAACTTTTCATTTATGTGGAAGGAAAACAAAACCTCTGAACTGCAGTGAAGGTATAATATGCAAAATTGAGTGTCCTGGGTTGCAAATTCTCAGCAGAAGAATAAAACAGGAAAGTGAAGCTCTGCTACCAAGGCATGCATTCATGGATGTCAACAGGGAGCTGCTTCTGGCAAAAAATGAAGCACTTCCTCAGCCAACCCTGACTCTGTCAAGTGGGATTGCTGGGCCTGGGAGATTGTTCTTACTATTCTTGAAAACTGCAGCTGCTTTTCCCACGTAAGATGACCCAGCTTTCATAACAGCTTTGCAATTGTATTGTGATCAACTGCTTCTATAAATTACAAGGCTATGTTCTGAGGTACAAGTGCTAAACCCCAAAATGGTGTGGATATAGTAGCTTTGCATTCTTGCATTCTCGATCTCAATACACAGACAATATTTGTACCATTTTCAACAGAAATAAAGAATATAGTGAAATTACTTAAGCTCAGCCTGGATCTTTGCAGATTACCTGAAGTTAATAAAATATAAGTCAAGCAAAGTATTATTTATATATCTTTTTTTATTTTATCTTCTGCATGGCTTATTGTGTTTGAGGAATTCCTACTTTGTAGCAGTCCTTTCTAACTCCTTGGGTAAAAGAAAGCAGATGGTCATCTCTGTCTGTTTGTTTCTTACTTGTTAATTATTTTATATTTTAGGTTATGTCACCTCTTCCTAAACTGGAATTTTTGTGATTGATTTACTGTGATTGATCACAGAATAGCTTTTGGTGTTTCAGGGCTAAACCACTGCAAAATAGCTCGATTAATAGCCTGTGGCCTTCTGCCTGAAAACATACCTGAGGCATTAATATACCTGAGGTATTAATGGACCAATAAAACATGGCCTGTCATATCTTAATATTATATTCCCATTCCATGTGAACAAGCCTGAGTTTGCCACAGGCAATCTGGTATTTCATCTCTGTGTCCGTTTTAATCTGTGATAGATTTTATCCACTTGCTGTCAAATTATGAACATTGGCATTATGAAGTGTTTTTTTCATGTTCATTAATGTTTTATTTTAGTTCTGTTTGGTTTTGCAATGTTGTTTCAACCTAATCCTTTAAACATGATCCATTTATATAAAAATCACACACTTGCTTCTCACTGTTAACTGGAAAAGGAAAAAAATCAGTTGCTTTATTTCATTGAAATTTTGGCAAATTTCTGATTTAGTTACTGTTCAGGATTTTCTGCAGCTCATGAGTTTCAATGTATAAGTAAAGAAACTTTTGCTTGCCAATTATGAC
This sequence comes from Ibidorhyncha struthersii, assembly GCA_013398815.1. Lineage (NCBI taxonomy): Eukaryota > Metazoa > Chordata > Aves > Charadriiformes > Charadriidae > Ibidorhyncha > Ibidorhyncha struthersii. The sequence goes on along the minus strand of VZSZ01010242.1, from coordinate 235,222 downwards.
TCTTCCCATGACATCGGCATACTTTAGCAACAGAAATTATGCAAGCACCTATGATGATGGTCCTTCTCAAATGACACAATTTTGGACCCAACAGAACCCCAAAATATCACAGAACTTATCCATCTATAGGTCATACTAAAGAATAACATTTTAAAGATTGGACTGAATAAATACTAGTGGAATGCCCCAAACATGCTCTGCAATACCCTCCAAATGAAAAAGTTCTCTTTTTTTTCTCGAACGTTTTTCTGGTCTGTGAGTCCCACAGCTCTGCACGGAAAATGTAGGGATAAAATCGATCACCTCCAAAAAATATTCTGACAGTGGGTTTATCTGAGATGACCTTATCTACCACTTTATTCATTTGTTCGTTAGCAGTACATGTAAAAACACTTTATTCACCGATGTCCATAACCATATAACTTCTGATTAATATCTTCTGATTTTTAAGACTGGCCAAAGACTCAACTGTTGGTCTAATAATCCATAGGAAGGTAAACAGAGCTGACCCTGAGTGGCAGGGGTTGGTCCCCAAACCACTCCACCTGAGTGTCTCAAACACTTTGAGGTCAGTGTTTTGCCTCCAGCAGGTTCCCCGTGTGACGGGAAGCAGGCTGCTGCTCTGTGGTGTTGTGGGGTATGGAGGTGGAGAGGACCCCTCCCAAGCACACCTCACCTGCCTCCTCTGCTTCCCCAGACTCCACCTAACAGCAGCAATCAGAGTTAATACACTAACCCTGGAGTCAAATTGTGAGAAATTCCCATCACCAGCAAAAGTAATGGATAATCACTTTTTAAGAACCAGCCTCACAGAGAGCCAAATATTTTCTCATTCTAGTCTCTACTTTTCGTTTTTTTCACATAGCAATGAAAGCTGTTTTCCATAGAATAGCAGTTTTTCCACCCTAGGAATTACTCTGCTTCTGTTTGTATTGGCAAGTGGGCATAAAATATAAATGTGAACTATTTGGCATAAAAGAAATCTATAAAAATTGCTAGTAATTATTACTATGACTCCAGTCCAGAACTCTTTATTCACATAAACCTGACATTGCTGTTGTAGCTGGTTTTCCTTCAAAAAAGAACTTAGAAAAACTCACCCACATTGGGCAAGTTCTGTGAGATTTAAGAAGGCACAAAAAATTGTGGATATTTATGCTTAGACTGAAACAGTATTAAGACTCATGTTAGTGTCAGAACAAAATAACTTGACCACAAGACTTGCAAAGGATATTTGTGGCTGCAGTCCTGTCCTTGTCATATTTTCTAACCAAAGTACTTCAGTGCTGTGCAAGGTGAGACTGAGCTGTCCAAGACACATGTTCAGTGTCATTCTTTTATGTCAGTTCCTGAATAAAACACCACAGGTTATGTTAACAGGAGGTGTATTTCCAGTTCAAAGTATTGAATTAATTTTTAAGTCATTGTAATGAACACCTTGTTCTCTTATTAGGAGGTGTATTCCCTCATACATGCTTTATTGAATAATTATTCTATAAATCTGATAATAAATGATAGTTAGCTGAGAGTCCCTAGCATGTGCATGTCATTTTTCAGTGCTGATTACAAAAATGCCTGTTGTACTGAAATAGTGCATTTGGTCTAGTAAATATTTATTCAATAAATATTCCCGTGATGGTAAATGTAAAGATTATCAAAAGGCCCATGGCACAAAAGTTCATATGACGTAAGGTAACTAGTGATTTATGGCATTGTTACTTCCTATCATTGAGGAAATGAGGCTTGTGACTGACTAATGTTTCTTTTTATTTTGTTTTGCTGGAAGCATTTATAACTTTCTCCTGGGATTTTTCAGAGCTATGTTGTATGATATTCCCAAATTATTTTTGCACTATTGTTTGATTTTAATTATAGTTGAACAGAAGTAAAATCTTGGGAATACTTCTAATTTGCTTAACTCCTTCCTGCTATGTCTTGTTAAAAATTTATCCTAATTGATTATTGAAAAGAATATGTCTATTTAAAATCTGAGCAATCTCAAGGATAGCTAGTCTTTGCTTTTATAAGTTTGAAAAGGAACATATTGTACCATAAACTTGAACACTGCTGGGGAGACTGCCTGATGCCCAGAAACCTTCAGCTTAGGCAGAAGAGGCTTCAAGAAGAGAGGAAACACCAAGATGTTTTCTTTATGGAGTTTACCCCATGTCCCTCCACGAATGGCACAGAAGGGAGACTGTGGTCACCCAGACTCTCTACAGCAAATTCACTCTCCTGATGCCATCTATCTGACAACTCTGGTATCAGGAGTTCATGGCTTTGTGCAGCCTCCAGAGGTCTGCAGCACTGCCCCATCAGTGCCTACACAGATAAGTATCTCCTGCACACATGTCTTTGGGACTACTAAAAAGGAAGAGGAAAGAGTTCTATATCTTTCCTCAGAATATAGGAGATCTATATTAACTAACGAGCACTCTCCTGTCGGTACAGGTGGGTGAACTGAATTGTCACACAGGACAATGTAGCACTCAGGTAATGAATATACATTCTTGAAACTGCTTTTGCGTCTGTTGATGGTGTGAGAATCAGTTCTGCCTTAATTTATGGATTGTCTGAGTTGGGAATGAAAGTATAATATTTCTTTCATGATGATTAGCAGCCTCAGAGAATGCTTCGACCAGAGAGAAACACTGCTTTGTTTATGAGGTCAATCAAAAGACATACATCCAACGCTGCCTTCCTAGCAGAGCTTTCAGTTACATTCAGTCATTTGTTATCTTGCATTGATAAAGTTAATGCAGAGAATCAAAGCCAAGCTTATATCACCAGTAAATATTATGATCATATACATCTGCAGAGCACACAAACTCTGTCCTCACTTAACTAGAGCTTTTAGAAAACCTAAACACAGTACTTGATTTATGAACACAGTATGACATGTTTTGTCTACTGATGAAACACACAACATTTATTTCAATAATAAGTTTAGAATAAATTATTATACCCAAAATTATTTTTAGCTGAGCTCATAGTTCTTAATGACATCTAGCTCTTTGATAGCTATCTTTGTTCATATATTTCAAAATATTTTATTAAGACAGCTGAAATTACTAGAACCTGTCTTATAGATGGGGAAACTGAGTCACCCAGTGAGCTACACCTACTTTACTGCCATTTAGCAATAGTGTCAGTTCCTCAGTCCCACATTCCTCCTCCTTAATTGGAAAATTGTCCAGATCAACTCGCTACGATAGGGACCTGGAACATCCCATGTCCCCCGCAACACTTCATTAACAATTTTTGCAATTTAAATATCCTGCCTAAATGCAAGTCTCCATTTTCTTGCCTAAGTTTTCTTAGCATTTATCGGTATTCTTGAAAAAGTGCTCTACAGATTACCTGCTTGTCTTTTTGTGACCTGCCCTCCCTCTTGGCACCAGATGCAAGCTTTCTCCAGCCATTCATGCGATCTGTGAGAGTTTCTCTGTCCTGGTAGAAGTACTGCCCCTCTTGATGCCTTCTGCCACCTCTGTCAATCTCTCTGAAACTTTTTTAATCACACTTAGAGCATAATTCTTTGGATCCTAGTATAATTATGTTCTGATATTAACAAATTATTTTTGTTTGTTTGTTTTGTTTCTATATTAAGGATTATTTCACTTTTCAACATCCTGTGAACATCCTGTTCTTTGAGATGCACCTGTATGAGTAATGTTCATCAGAGTTTAATAATTCTTCATCATCTCTAGTCAGGGAGATACATAAATAGCCCTAACAGACTTCACATGCACCAGTGTACTCACTAATTCAGCACTTCTAAAATTCTGTCAAAATTGTAAGCCATACATAGACTCATCAAATTGTAGCAGAAGTACAGTAATGTGCCATGATCCTTTTACTGTTATGATAGATCTTTGATTAATGCATACTTTTTAAGGAAACCTTATCTGGAAGCCTAGATTATCCTACAGAGAATCAATTTGCGCTTTTAATTTATAAACCATCTCAGCAACCATCTTGGTAACACACAGCTGCTTTACTTTTAGGTTTTGATTAATTATTGATAAAATTACACCTGTATCACAGCAGAATGAGCAAACACAGAGTGTTTTTGATGTTTATGAGAAAACTTTTTCAGTATCAACAAAGATTAATTTCAAGAATGTGATATACTCTTAGCTGAATAAAAGCCCACTGTGATTTGTTGCAAAACAAAAACCTTTCTCCTGCTCTTCAGAGCTTACTATCTAAATCTCCACCCTCTCTGTCATTATATAGGTGTACATTTTAAGTCTGCTTAGAAATTTTCAAATCGGACTTTTTTTTTTGAATGAAAGCTGGATTTTGACTGAATAAATATTTCAGTTTTGGGAGGAAAAAAAAGTCCTGCTTTAGACATATTTTAAACCCCAAATATTTAAGCTTGCTAATAGAATCTCAGTGCTTTGTCTGGGTTTTGCTAATTTTTGTCCTATTCTTCTTCCATTTCCAGCTAGTTTTTCAGTCTCATTTATTGATAAGCATATTGATTTTTGAAAGCTGATTTTTTTCTTCTCTGAAGCAGTTGCAGGATGAGAACTTTCCCGTATTTTGAAAATTTATTTACATCAGCAAATACAGCTTAACTTTTTTGAAATTACGAGAACAGTCTACGTTCCTTGCAGGACATAGGAATATTTGTCCTGTGTTTCAGAATATGCTTAAAAAAAAAACTCTTCTTTTTCCTTTAGTTCAGCCCTGTTAACTACATATAAAACGCGCTTGTCAGTGGCCAGTAAGATAGGGACCATAATATTGGTCCTCATTTAAGAAAAAAGAGGTTTTCTTGATTCAGTGTACTGACTCAGAGGATGAGTTACTGCATGCAAAAAGGTCACTGGAGGAAAAAGAATTTACACTCCATTATACACAGACCCCCGAATAATTTATCAGTTCATACTTCTTTATAAAGATCTATGATGTGGTACAGATCCTAGTAATATGACTAAGTCAGTCACTTATAATCCCTGTTTATTTTATGAAATAATGGACAGACCTTGGCACTATAAATGCAGATTAAAATAACTTTGTTAAGAAGCTAAAAAGCTCTGTCAGAATAATGCAATAAAAAGCCATATTCTGAAGCAAGACGCTAACCATTCATAATATTTTAAATGCAGATCAGGACAACAAGAGTTTTAAATACAAAAGGATTTTTAAGGCATTTTTCTTAAAGCAGTAATCAATATCTGCAAGTTTCCAGTCTGTTAAGAAGGTCAGCAGACAGTCTCTGAATAAGTAGATCACTTGCTGTGCTCTTTAGGCTTTTTTTTTTTATTCCATGGAGATTTGAAGGACTGATTGGTAACCTTTTATTTAATAACTTTGCATCTTTTGACTGTAGTGGAATTTTAAGTGTAATCAAGTTTTCTTTATGTGAAAAAAGGACCACACCACCTCAATTAATAATCCTCCTCTATTAAATAAATTACTTCACTTTGTCTATATGTCTCTCCTTCCTCTTGAGCGTAGTTACAAATGACTACAGAATCTGAAAGGTAGCACATTCTTTGGGGAGCTGACACCAGAAACTGAAGTAATTTATAATTGCCTTAGAACTCGTGTTCCCAGTGCTCGTTGGGTCACTTTGTGCCACTTTGGCCTAAGTGGGGCCAATGTGAACAGAACATCCACCCTACTTACTCTACGGTACTTCATTAAGTTTTGTTCAGGTAAGAGCTATGAAAACAGGTCCTATGTAACTAAGTCATAGCTTCAAAGTAATGGGCTAGATAATTAATCCTGAATTTTGGTGGAAATTCTACTAAAGTTCTATCACAGTCATATTAACACCAAACGAGTCTATCAGAATTAATATTCCTGCAATAAATATCAAGGAATTAAGAATGATTAAGCCATTATTGTTAAATGTTACTTGATTAAGAAGGCTAAAAAAGCCTTAAAGAAGCAGTGTAGATTTGTGTGGTCCTTACATCCCCCATGGTAACATCTCAAGATTCGTCTGTATGCAATAGTCAGATTGCAGCTGGTTAGAGGAAATGTGAACTAATAGCATACTTGATAATCAGCAGTATCTCACTCCATGCACAGAGTGTAGCTGAAGTTAAGGTTCCTTGTTCTATTTTTGAATTAGAATGTTACTTCACATGGAGGCACTCTTAATGCCGTATCTTCTGGCAATTCAAAGAGAAATGCACTGCTCGGTGGGATTAATATCTGCTGATGAAAACCTTTTACTTTTCAGGACTTTTCAAAATGTAGGCAGCATTCAGTATGGGTCACAAACCCACAAACTTACATTGTTATAATTCACTATAACAACTCTTTGAAATAATTATTAATCTACTTGTCTTCCTCCCTCATATCTTTGAATGGGTACTGAGGACTTATTACGGAAATTCACATTTTTGTTTACGAAGACCATATCACTAGAGTGAAGAGGGAATGTAGACCAGGAAATCAAGCTGCTACATTCAAAGTGCATCCTTTATTTTCATCTAGTTAAAATGCTAAAACGGGCTGTACTTGAATTAGATTTTGAGTGACCCTTAAATAAGCACATAGGCAAATCCAAGGTACTGTAACTATTTAGATTCCTGCTGACAATGTAAACCTAAGCATCTATTTCTGTGCTACCTTCTAGTTCATGGGTCACTGCATACATCATGATACATATGCAAGATGTAGGCATTAAACACTAGTCACAAAAATTAGCTGTGATTTTTTTTCCTACAAAGCAGTTTGAATGACAGCCATGGACATAATTGGCTGGAGAAGATTTGACCCAATTTAATTCTCTCTCAGTAAGCATATATTTCCAGACTATCAGTCTTCTTCAACAATTCGATTAATGTGTCTCATCTCATACTATATTTAAAAATGTTCATTTTTAAATGTATTTCTACAGTTGTAATTAAATGTAATTAAAATAATTATTTATCAAGATTTTCCCTGTGACTATTTCTTATTCCATATCCTTTTCCTGTTTCTCTTTCATCCAGACAAAATAATAAATCATATTAGAGTCAAACTATAAAGCTACTAGTCAGTACTGGGTTTTCTTTAATCAAACCTGAATGCATTATCTCCCTATTGAATCTTGTCTATTTTCTGTTGATAAATTGTCCCTATGACTGTCTCAGAGATACATGAGAGAGTCAATTTTAGAAAATTCTGGCCCATTGATTGTATATCATCAATCATTCCAGCTACAGAGTTTGGAATAGATATTAAAAATATTTGATATTTTATGCATTTTGGCATTATTGTTAGCAAAAAAAAAGTCACCTGCAAGCTAGAAAAGTGAAAGCCTGGCATGATCTCTGTAATGTTCAACTGACAGAAATACTTTTCCTACAAGGTTAAATTATCTATATTTACCACTTCTCTAGGACTTTTCCTATGGCATCAAGACACTCTTGTTTAAAAACAAAATCTATGTAAACACCCACCTGCAAAAGTACTTAGCTTGGCCAGAGAAAAAATCATAAACAAAGAGCCTGGAAAGAGAAAGTTAGAAGACAGGAAAACCCAGAAAAAAGGAAAAGAAACAGAAATAGTTGAAATAAAAATAAATAGGGAAAATTCCTGAGGAATGTAAGAAACATGGGGCTGGTCTCCTCAAGGCCATAGGCATCATGACAAACAAAAGACACTATTAAGACAGGCAGCAGAAGTTGAATTAAGAATCACCAAAATAACATGTGGTTAAACAAAAAGGATTGTGAAGGCTGTGAAAGACGGGCCACCGACAGAGAGAAGTCCTTCCCTTACAAATAGAGTAAAGAAACATACCTGAAGGAAATAATCAGCTTGCTTGCCAGAAGTTCATTTTAATTAACAAGAACTGAACTACTGTTGATGTGTTACGATGATGGATGATAGAATCATCTAATTTGTTTGTTTTCACTCTGCTGCCTTAATACAGTATGCCACAAGTCTTATTAAAAACCAGTGGTGAGAAAGGTCACCTGCCCATTTCATCCTGGCCATTGTACTCCAGAGATCTTGCTGGGGGCAGAAACTCTACCTCACCTGAGAGCTACCAAGTCTGTTTAAATGGGAGAAGCTTCTGCAAAGTGCGTGAAACGCGCAACAGCCAGGAAACGTTGGTCAGGAAAATACTCTCCCTGAAGACCTGCAGGATATTCTCTGGAGTTTGATACCTGTAAGCCTCTGGTGAAGAAGAAGAAGAAGAAAAGAAAAAAAAAAAAAAAGAAAAAGATTATGGAAGAGGGCCATATGTTTTCAGAACGCTATTTAATCTTTTTTCACCCAAGTGATTTCTGTTTCATCTATCTTCCTTGCACGTTTGTATCTAGGAAAAAAAAAATGGAGAAATTGTACTTTTAGCTTCTAGCTAAAAATCACGAAAAGCTGATTGGGAACAGTCAGCATGCATCTACCACAATGAGACTTGTCATGAAGGTCATAAAGTACATTCCTCTTCCCTAGTTAGACAACTTTATCTATGAAACTTTAGAGACAAATACTTGCACTTCAAATTAAAAATTATTTGTACAATAGACGTATGTAAGTACCTCATTTTCTGTATGTTCTTTTCCACAAATTCATTAACTAGAGTATTTGTGGAAAGTAATCACAGAAGCAGTGTGTACATAAATTAAACTAATTCCTTTAAAATTAAAAGAATATTCATAGAAATATGTTTGCTGTATTCATCCAATTCTAATTATTACTTACTTTTGACATCTGTGGAAATCAGATAAAGCATTAAAATGGAGAGTCTGAAGGAGTAAAATATCGTTCTTCCAGTAGTGCAAGATTAACATATTATCAAGTTACAGAAACAATATAAAAGTTTAACTAGAAATATTCAATTCAGTTATCTTGCAGGAAGTCATTGGCCAGCTTATTAGTATGATAAAAGTATGGAAATTATTGCAGTTTAAGAACACATGGGGGGTACTAATATGTTAATTGCAATTAAAGCCTGATATTGGTTCCATGCAGGAAGTCCAAGTTTGAGGTGATTTGAATGAGAGTAGAAATGTTAATTAACAGGCTTTTACTTCATATTACTAAGTATTGCTGATGAATCTAGCAAGTAATATGACAATTGCTACAAAAAGACATCTGGCAAGCATAGCACTTCGTGACAAGCCCAAAGATCCAGCAGTAATGTGATGACTACACAACTGGGCGGGTGCTTTTGTGCCCCAACCACTCAGGCTATGTCTTAAGCCAACATTACATTCCATTGCTCCCTGATTGTGACAATGAAGCACTGCAATATTAGGTAATTATGTAATTAGTGGATTTTGGTACTTCCATCAGAGTCAAAAATACAAATGTTTCGTGCTGGGAAGCAGTGAACATCCAGTAATGTTTGCTAGTGTTAGAGAGGTGGGGGTAGAATCATGAAGTTGACTTCTCCCTACACAGACAAATCATGGAGAGAAGATGTTGTCTCTGGACCTTCACGCTCACCAGAATGTCCTCCCCAGAAGCCAGTACTCCTCCAGTTTGAGCTGAGTCCTTACAAAATATGTATGGACTACATCAGCTCTCTTTTTATTATATATCCTTCATTCAAGTAGCTTGTGCCTTACAATATAAATTATTAAACTTCTCCACATCAAACTGCCCTAAATTATATCACACTCAGGCTAAATATTGGTCAGTATGATTGATTATGCTTTATGCAAGCTGAAAACTATAACTACATGTTACAAGCTACAATAAAGAGAATATTGCAGACGGCAGCTGCATCTGCCCAAGGAAAACACTTCATCCTTGCTGTGACAGCATATGATGTAAAACTCTTACCATTTTTTTCCTTATGTATAACCAACATAATCAAGGGTTTTTTTTCCCTCTTTCTCCCGTTTATTTGTATCTCTACCATAAATGACATTGAAATACAGTAGAAACACACGCTAGAATTAAAACACTTATGGCAAAGCATCATTCAAAAGACCCAGGAGAAAACAGAGAAAGTAATATAGAGAGACATTTCTATTGTGTCTTTATTCTCCTACAAGCTGGCTTTTAGCAATGAGCCATTGCTGTGCTTTGAATATAGTTAGAAATGAACTTGAATTTGAATATTCAGCTCTTCAGCATCTGCATAGAGGAGCTGGCAATCTTTGGTGAAAGTCACTCTGTGTCTTCTCCTCCCTTTGAGTTGTCTGGCACTCTCCTTTCCACAGACAAACCAAGCCGCCATATAGGTCACTGTTAGATGACCTGTGCCATACAATAACCTCATGTTTAATACTGCATTTTATATCTGAGCTACCAACGAAGCATTTGCAAATAGAGGTTCCCTCCTTTAAAAATGGTATAGTCAGAGAGTCTTCCTTAGGGCCGGGGGAAGGAGGAGAGAGTCAGATATTAATTCTGTCTTCCTACTGATTTGTACTGCAAACCTCTCTTTCACTTGTGCATGCTGATGTGTATGCATGCTGCAAGTTCCAAAACTGCAAAAATAAAAGCAAATACTTTTTGTCATCTGTTTTACTTACAATGTTAGCAACTTTTCTTCCCAGGTCTTTCATTTTCCTCTTTAAAAGACACTCAAACATATATCAGTAGATTTCTTTGTGACTCTAACTAACTGAGGTTTTGGTTTTGTTTTTTTTTTCCAGCAGTAGTAAGTGTTGAAGAATTTGAATTGAAATTTGAAGGTTCCTGGCTCCCAAGCCAGCAGGAGATGAGGTTTAATTGCTTGGAAATACATTTTCACAGCTGATACTGGGTAACAGAAAAAGTCTGTATGTCAAGAGCCTCTAAACTAATCATTTAGCCATAACATGCACCACCCCATACCTGGGGACAATGTAACAGTTAACAGCTTGAAGCTGTTGAAAAACTACACCAACGAGAAGGTTGCCTTTATTTTTCTAATGCTATTCTTCACCCTGAATAAACTAATAGAAGAGAAATGTCTTATTTTCAGTTCTGCCAGTTCAATTGAAAACAATTGTGTGTTCACCTAGTTTTAGCTTTGGAATTTATTAGATCTGAGACTGTTCATTAAGGTAACAGTTTTGAAGTTGCTCAGTTGTTAATACACTACCTGTATAAACTCAGGGGCTGCCTGTTATATCTGGTTACACCCTAGAGACTGAGATTTGGTTTCCAGTACTACAGATCAGGTCAAGAATTGCAATAACAATTAGCCATTAGTCACTAGATCTCAATTTACCATAATAGAAGGTCATTTCTTCTGTGCATTTTCTCCCTGGAAAGGAAGAAGAAACAGAGGAAACTGTCAAGCTTTTGAAAACTGGAGTATGGAAAAGCTGGGTATGGCTTCTGAGAAGAAAACAGGGATAAAGATTTATATTTCATTTTGAGTCTACTGTTTTACCATGGGGCAGGATCTGCATATATTGACACTGTCTAGTATAATAAGTTAGTCTTTTTTTTTTTTTTCAAATCTCAGTGAAATGGAAAAATCTATCTAATCGCACCAAGAATCTAACAGACTGTTCCTGACTCGATACAGGCACGTGAGGGAGACACCGAGAAACTTCCCCTGTGCAACGTCCTACTTCTTGCTGCTGTAATTATTCCTTTCCTACCACTTACATGAAGGACAGAGCAGAGGCATGCGTCTGCCTTTTTCAGTGTACTTGGCTAACTAACCTCTTGCACCTACCAGCGAAGGAGCCAGCAGCTTCCCTCACTCGTTAACACTGCAGAGAGGCACCAAAGCACGTTTGGAGGCACAGGAGCTGCGGTGAGCAGGGGAGCCCAGCTTCCATGCCACTGCTGATTCGGGCTTTGAAGCAGACAGGGGAGTAAACGACACTCATGTAGAGGTGTGCTCTCCTGCCACACAGGAAACCCCACAACAACTCCCTGACACCAAAGGGGTGTGGGGACTCTGCAATCCCAGCTGGGCCTAAGCTTCACTTCTCTGTGGAAGGAGCAAACTGCGAGGTGCTTGGGTTACATAGCAAGACTTTGCTTCCTGCTCTCCAGAATAAATATTTTTTTTAAAGTATGTATGTGCCTATGAAACACATAAGCATGATGTATGACTGAGCTGTTGTTGGTTAACTTTCTAATTCAAGTTGTTCAAAGAACAAGGAGGATATAGATGAACATTTAACTCACCTCCAGTTACCACTCGAGAGTATCAAGTTGGCAATATTCCCTTAAAATAAAATTAAGACAAATTAAAAAATGGATTTTTTGTTGCATTTCATAAGGAATCAGTTATTTCCCTGTGAACTGATCAAAAGCATAGGAAGAAAAAGGGTGGGGAAACTAAGTTTTGTTAAGGAAGTTAATCAATGATAAAGAAAGTGGAAAGACATGACTGGAGAAAGAGTAGATAGCATTTCAGATTTTTAATGGACAGTAGCAGCTGAAAAAGAGCTTATAAGAGAAGCTTCAAAACTTAGAGGATGTATGTTGTGAGTTGGTCTTACCTAGAAACAGTATTTGTAATTAATATAAACAGAGACGGGATCTCATGCCCACTGGTAGCCTGGCTAACAATCAGTTGACAGATAGTTAACTATAGAAAGGTCAAAGGTCAGGGCTTTTAATCTATAGGTTGATGATCCCTTGGGGACTGTGCAGTGTGAAAAAGAATTTGGTATGCTTGATGCCATTATAGGCATGATCAGCCTGTCAAAATCCATTAGCACCCACTTTTCCTTCAAATAAGCATTAAGCTAGATTTTGGTAAGATTTTTTTCAAAACAGATTTCTTATCATTCTTAGTAATCCTTTACAAGCATGAAACGTTTTATTCCTTATATGATAAAAAGTGTTTTTTTCAGGAATTGGTAAAATGCATGCTATATTCTTCAATTAGGTTTATTTAGCCCACTGAATATATTTCTGATAGGCTTCAAGTCAAATTTAAGACTTTACAGAGAAAAAATAGTCATATTGAAAGTTCATTTTCACGTGTGGGGCACAGTGTTATCTGTTGTAAGTTTCTTGTTTATAGCATGACAGAGACTAAACCAAATCTGAATACTCTATTTAAACGAAAATCAGAATTATTTTTAGTCCTACTTTATTGCTTTTAGACCTAAAGTGTTTTAACTTGACATTTTCTCTGAATATTTTACGAGAGGTTCTTTGACTCTCTAGATAGCTGTAATGGAGAGAAACTTCATTTGTTTTTAACATTTTTTCATTGCAGTTTCAAAAACTCTTGTAATGACCTTGAAAGTAAAGAAACTTGTAGAGTTTTTTTGCTATATGACATTCATTAGTAGGTAATGCATAAAGAATGGTAATACTATGTAGCTGAAGTATATGAAGAACTGTATTTTTTCTATATGTTATAAAACAAGATGTGTAACTTAAATGACAAGAAGGTGTGGCATATGTACCTAGAATACTCTGACAGCTTGCGTTAGAGTTAAGGTCAGTTAGGAAAACACAATAAAAGGAAAGGGAAAACAAAATTCTCAGCAGATAATAACATATTTATAGCAGTTACATAATGCTGAGTATAGGTATGATTTAAATCTCCTAAGTAAAAAGCTATTACATGCAGCTTTGAATCTGACTTCTGTCAGCTTCAGAACGTACATCCTACCATACATTTCCATCCCATATATCAACCTTTAAAAATGGGTTTGGAAAATAGAATGAAATCTTTTGATGTTCACTGTCGTAGCTTTGGCCGTTCATAAAAAAATCAAATCAATGCCTCCCAATATGTAATAAATCTTGACTTTACCTCCCCGTAGATTACATCTGTATCTTTAGAAAGGCTCAGTCAGTCTGGTTCATTTGATGGGCAGATGCATGTCATGCAATACTTGATGAGAAACTTGTGAGCATATTTTGGCCATGTCTACTTTGAGCTGTCAGATGGATTTCTCTTGGGTATCTTTCCTTTTGCTGTGCATCAGAGCAAAATAATATTTTATTGTTGGTCATAATTAATAATTCATTGAAATGCACCAAATGAACACACAAAAAAAGAATGTGGATATAAATCTTATTAGGTCCCTGGATAAAGTCACAGTATGCTTTTGCATTTTGAATTTCCAGGCATATATTATATCATCCAATATTGGAACGAGCTGAGAAATGTAATATAAAAATTTGATAAATTACTTTCTGCCTGTAAATGAGAAAACAGACTTGTAAAATGTGAAATGAACCATTCTGGCAAAGTAGAATTTGAGCTTAGAGTGTAAACACTTGAGTTAATGGCTAGGGTATATCTGAGTCTCAGAAGCTGCGGTACACAGGGAGGGTGAAAGTGAGGTTATGGAAGCTCTTCAATATTTTACTTTGAACATCCTTACAGGCCTTAATTAGACAGATTACCTGTTATGCATGGTGCAGTGTGCTGAACAGTTTTAAACTGGCTTGTCCTCAAGGCAAATGGAAGGCAAAGTCAAAAAGAATTACACTCTACACAAATAACAATGAATGTGCTATTAATGGTTATGGTAAAAAAAATGAAACCTTCCCAGCCCATACACTATTTAATTTTTAACTTTAACTAGTACAAAAGAGTTTGTTAAATATTTACTGACCATTTGAATTTATGTACCTAACCTGCCCACCTCTTCAATGCCTTAATCTGTGTGAAACCATAATGACATTTAATGTTGTAATTACTTGAATTTTTCTGATTTGTGTTGCTTTATATCTGAGAAAATGTGACAATATAATGGAAACTTTTCTGACATGAAAATTAATAAATGCTTTCTTTATTTATAAGTGGATTTTTTAAAATCTTGGTTCAATTCCATACCTGTAGTCGAAAGCATAGAGAAACAATAAGTATGTTTACTAATGGTTCCAGGATACAAGTGTTAACTTGCTGTATATATGCTAAATTCCTGAATCTATTTAATCGGTTTATTCAGCCAGCCACCTACAGAGAAGGTCACCATGTCAAGCAATCCTGAATGGTATTTTGTGCGAATTGGGAACAGAACTTTTTAAAGGCCAGAGGTTTAGGAACATAAACCAGATGTGCTCATTTGAAATAGTCTATGTATTAAAAAAAGGTCAAACACTTAGATCTTTTTTAAATTTCACTGTCAGACACACTCCATAGAACTAAGAATTTTACTGTTTTGAATGGTATGAATTTTACCAATATTTTAGATGAAATATGTCTTCTGATCATTGCCATAAATGCATCACTTCTCTATTTATAGACTAATATTGCATCCAAGAATTTTACTAATTCCATCAGATGAACATTTTTCAAGGCAATGATTTTTAAAATCCCTTTTCATGTTTTTGTTTTTATAGTTCAGAATTACTGCAAGCAATTAATTTATACATTGGCTTACAAAACTGTTTTCCCAGGCAATAATTTGCTCAGCATAAATCTAGATACCAATGTGGTTAGTGTGAAGATGTTTGTTGTTTTGGTGGGGAGTTTTCTCTCCAGATATACATGTCTAAAGATTGATCACTTGTCCGTAGGAATCAAATGAAATGTCATTTAAGAATTAATGCAATTTAACTCCGTCGGTCTGCCTGTTAAACTGTTTTACTGAACTGGCTACGTTGACTGGCAGGATCTTATTTATTGCTATGATCAAATCTTTGAATAGGAATTTTTAAGACCTTTCAAGAAGAAAAATATCAAAGTGTGAATCAACCAACTTGCAAGATGGATGGGTCAAAACTTTTTCCAACTTCCACCCAGGACACGGAATATTAAACTGAGCCCTGTCCATTATGCTTGAACAACCAGTCAGCTGAATGCTCAGGAATAGGTCAGATCAGCAGAGGCTGAAAACACCTCTTCTCCTCCCATTCTCAACCCTACCCTTCTTGCCCTCCTCAAAGGAACAAAGCAGAAAAACAGAAAAATAGATACCTGATACAGCAATCAAAAGCCACAGCAGAACAGAGAAAATGAAACACCTGGCTTTGATAACATACAGCAAAGGATGTACAGATGGCCACTAAATGTCTGCAGTTCTGCTTTCACTGTTATAGGTTATATACCTATGCACGATTTTCTTTTTTCAACTACTTCATGGTCTTGAAGGTTGTAGGAGTCCTGGAGTTGCACTGATCAAAAAGAAAATCCACTGTTTGGAGATGATGTTTTGTCTTCTGCTTGAATTACCTTACTCTCTGTCCCTCACCAATACTGAGTAACTACACAGAACAAGAACCACCTCAACCAGATAATGGGCTGCTACAAAATCAAAAAAACAATCAAACAAAACCATAAAAAAACACCACCCCACTCCACCTCCAAAATCCAACCATAATTGAGAATAATTTTGTTTATGTTCTATTCAGCTGGTTTGTTCGGTTGCACATTTGAATAACATCTTTTGCAGAGTGTTCTTTATTCATAGTGAACTGCAGATGACTTTCCATTTCTAGGTCAGAGACATTATTCACCCTTCAATGTGCATCTCCAATTTTTAAATACTTGAATGAAATTCCAGGCTGTACTTATTTAAATTTACACAGAAGAAAACCCTAAACACTGGTACATATTCAGTAAATGTTTTCCTGCAAAGGATTATCATAAAATATTTTTTTTCTCTCCTAAGGGCACTGCAGTTTGGTTTTGTACCTTTTGAAAGGTTAAACAAGTGTTTTGGAAATATTTTTTCTTTCTGATATAGGATCTGAGTAGAATATATCTAGCATAAGCCATTTCCCAAAAGAGTCTTCCTTGGATTCCTAGTGTTATTTCTGAGAATAAGTATCACATAATTTGTCATATTTGATAAACTTAAAGCTTTCTTCTAGATTGTCCAAAAAGATAAACTTTAAACAAATTTATTTATGGATTCAATATTTTTATGGAGATTTCGTATGCCATAAGGACAAAAATATTTGAGAAAAAAAGAAAATTCTGTCTATCAGTATTAATATTTTTTATAGATACATGTATACTTTCAAGAGAAAAAAATCATAAATAAATGAGGCAGATGATAGTCTAAGAATCTCCTTCTAGTGGTATTTATCTTTATTATTAGTGTTATTATTATTTCTTAAAAAGCAGATAGTTTAACTGACCTAGTTTCTTCTTTGGATGGTTTATTCATCTACCATATTGAAGTGTTAAACCCTCTTACACTCCCAGTGATAAAGTTAGAAAGTTTTGGTTTCTTTTAATGATTTTTATTAATTGGAACTGTGCGTATATGGCACATAAGTTTCAAAGGTTGAATACATGGAATTTTCTTCATTTTTAAGGGTGTAAATTATGAATTGGTTCATTATTACACTAATATTAGTTCAGTCTTCTATTTAAGGATTAAACATAAGGTTTATTTAAGATTAAATATTCTCTTGAATATTTAGGAGAGTTTATTTTTTTAAATGACATTCTTTGTACTAGATGTCTTTTGTATTTGTGGAGTTAATAGTAAATGACAGACATTGCTCTATTTCAGAGGCAAATAATACATTTCCTTTTGGGAAGGCCTGTTCAAAAACAGTTTACAGAAAAAAAAAAAAAAGATGTATCAAAATTTCAGGGCTGTAATAGTTATAGTATCTGCAAAGAACAAAGTATTTCTGTTCCTTTTAAAATGTCCACTTCAGTATTTCCCACTTTTGCGAAATGGACACTATATTTTAATTTTATTTCAACCTAATTAAAGTAGCAATATCAAAATTCATCACGGTATATGAGACTCTGTGGATAAGACTCATTCAATTAAAGGAAGGTCATGAGAAAAAGTAAATAAATATATTAAATTAGAACATACATCTTTAGTTTATTAATCTGTCATTATTTGCTTCATTGTTTTCAAAAGCCTCTTTTGGTTCTCAGTCAAGAGAAAAAATAATTGGCTTGGTCTGCAGAAGAGAGGTCATACTAGCATGAAGCTTAAAAAGACATCTGATGGAACATTGCTATTATAAGGATATCCAAGGACAAGGCTTAAACACCCAGAGTAGTTCAGTGATGAACTGTGACTAGATGATGTGAAAAGTCTCAAAGGAAAATTTAAAAGTATGTGAAGCAAAGTGACATATTAGAGGGTATGCTGGAAAGATGTAAGAGAAACTGGATTCAGCAGACCCATCTGAATTGTATCTGCCGTTCTGTGAGGTGCGCCCTGCAAATGGAAAAGAAAATGCTGCTTTAGCTTGGATTTTCTGACAACGCCACCTTAGCAATGAAGATATAAACTACTGGTTCACACTTTCTGTCCCACGAAACCTAATTATCTCTTTTTCTTGGTTAAATTGATATCAAATCAAGCACCTTTGCATTCTCCAGTATTACTTCTGAATCTGTGCTTCGTTCTTGTTTTTGGATAGGAGAAGTTGACCTTACTGCTATGAATTTGGAATAACCCCAATGAAGGTCAGAAATACCTGGAATAACTTCCTTTGTAATGTAGTTCAATTGGTGTTGGTTGTTAAGAGGTTTCTACCAGTATAGTGCTGGTCTCACTGCGTCAAGGTCTTGATCTGAATTGTTGGCCAAATGCTCAGTGACTTGCCCAGAACAGGTATTTGGCTATGTAGTCTGTGGGATGCTATGTTTTTTGAACACGTTACATGTATAAAATATTTTTTTAAAAAACTATTTCAATCATTTTCTGCAATTGTGTTCTTCAATTTTTTAATAATTTTTCAATGTCTCTAACTTTAATCATGATAATGATTTGCGAGAGAGTAGAGCATTGCAGTCCAGGATTTCATTGTATGAGGTACTGCACAAATGGGAAAAAGTTGTGTCTTCCCCCCAGATAATGTTATTCTTTTCCACTTTTTCTGACAAAATGTTTTAGACTGTTCACAGTTATCTGCCACCTGTGCAGTTTAATACTGCTTGCAATTACGGCCAAGTAAATGTATGCTGTAAAAACCTCTGCTACTTTATATTCTGTGCCTTACCTAACAATCCTCTGCCCTGTTTGCCTTTTATACTGTTGTTGTGCTCTGGACTGATGGTTTCAATGATTTTCCTCTTCCTGATCATTGTGCTGGATGATTGTTCTATTAAACTCAGAGCCCCTAGATGGGTTCCTTGTTTCATGCTTAATTATTTTATATTTATCTCATGCTTGTACAAACTTATATGAACCTCTCTGGCTTAAAAAAAAAAATAGTGGGGTTTACAAATAAGGAAACTGAGAAGCTTTTTTGTTCGCTGATTTATGAGTTACAACAGGGTCCTTTAGCAGTTTTAGAGAATTTTGTTGATACCGAAGAAGTCATTCCATCAGTCAGTTGGAACCTTGCTGGATTCAGACACACTCTCAATTCTCCACCTCCTACCCTTTTGGAAAACATTAGCTTTTGCACAAAGAGAATATATATTGTGGAGCTCCTGTGTTTTCAGCAGCGTACTGGCAAAGGTGGTTTCATACAATTTTTAATTTTTCCTGATTGAGCGCAGATGTGTATCTTTCAGATAGATTTGATATAAAGGAAAAGTGCTTCTATAAAAACATAGTTTTGGAAGTTCTGGTTGTTAACTTACATGACTGTTTTCATGACCTTTTTAGATATATAGGAGACATTTAGTATTAGGTTATTTCTAAAGTTATTACAGGACATATAATCTGCTGGACTCCACAGGTTTTCTTTATTTTCAGCTGAATTCTTTCATCCGCTTTTATTTCTTGAGAATATTACTAATATTATATTCTAAAAAACTGTAAAGTAGGAATGTTACCCACTTCTAGGATAGTGCATGTTCTTTGCATTGGATATAGTTACTTGTCCAGCTGAACCTCGAAAAATCCATAGCATCAGAAAAGGTCTAAGAAAAATATATGCAAAACTGAATCTGCCATCCAAGAAAGGAAACTCTCAATCCCACTCCACAAAGCATTACTGATGAAAACAATATTTTTTTCCTTAAGTACTGTTTAATACAACTGTTAAATTCTTTGTGCTACATGTCCTTCTAGTAGTCAAACTTATTCCCTGTCTTTTTCAGTTTACAAAATACATCATCCTTGAGTTGCCTTTTGAAGAAAGTTTACTGCTCCAATATATGTATTTCAATAATTAATGGAATAATAAAGTAAGCTTAGATTTGACTATGTGCCCACTGAAAACATACGAAAGAAAATTAACAGGAGATGTTTTCATTTTAATAATATAATGGAACCAATTATTAAAATACGAATTTACCATTTCAAATATTTTTTTCTTTTTTGTATTTTCTTTTAAATTGAGGTTAGGTACTTTAATCACCATTGTAAGGTACTGAAAACACACTCCACAAAAATGTCCTTTGTGCACTAATATAAATTGTGTTCAAATTAAGGTTTTGTAAACTATGAATCAGTGATTTGGATTAACCTTATAAGTCATCATTAAAATCCTTTATTTAGCTGTGATTTAGCCTTTACTGATTTTGCTTGTAAGTTAAGTTTTCTGTTGAACTGATCTTAGACAGTTCATGTCCTGAGAGGCAACAAGGGAAAAACTTACAAAGACAATCCCGGCAGACATCAGAGACACTTAGAATTAGGAGAGAATTAAAAAGGGAAATAAACTGTAGCAAAGATGAATTGTTGTTTTCCTGTTTTGGCTTGATCTGTTTTTCTTTGTAGCAAGATGCTCCTTTGGAGCCCTGCTGTTGCCAAGGTCCTCACTTATTATTTGGCTCTGGAGATTTACTACCATTGAAACACTGTATTTCGTTGTGGTGAAAAATTATGTCTTATTATATTTAAGTGTTTAGGATCTGATTCTGCCCAGCACAGTGCAGAACATGCAAATGGTTCTTCTACTGACTTCATAGTAAAATTACACTTGGACCTAAGTGCCTTACTGGATAGGGGCTTCCTGTGGCAAAAATTCAGAAATCCTACTTGAGAACTGGTGAAATCATTCCTACCAGTAAAATGTATTTTACTCATCAAGATCAGTTCAGTTCATGATAGTCCTTAACCTTTTTGCCCCTCGTATTCCTTGCTGATATCTAATTTTCTTAATTTTGTTTAACCACTTGCTAGAGAAAAAATATAACAGGTATACTTGCAGTGCTGTTTAGAACATCTAGCGTGTCTTGACATCTTGTATCCTAGCAAAATTGCAATTATAATGCTGTTAAGTATACCTAACATGCCCTGACACTCCATTTAGAAGAACGAACATGGCATTGAAGACTGTTTTCCAAAAACAGTTATGTTCCTGCAGTATGCATAGGAAAAATAATTCAGCAATTCAATTTGGTTTTGAAAACAAACTTCAAAGAGTTTTAAGAATGTTTGTTACAGAAATAGAACATGCATTTAACAGACTAGAGATGCAGTTAGAATTTGCTAAACACCTTTTCCCTTACAGTGTTGACAGAAATCTTCTGAAAAAAAAAAAAAAATAGCAAGCAAATGTTAATCAGAAATATAAACTCCTCTTTGTATATCAATAACCTATCTCACTCTAAATGCAGATATTTGTGGAAGGCCAGAAACTTATTTGAACAAAAATGTGTTGACATGAATATCAAAAACAAGTAAGAATCACAATCATGATTAAATCTGAAGAGGTATTTGAATATACCTTTTCTGCAGTCTTTCTATTTCTGCATGGCTGAATGAGACAAGAAGGTTCAGTAGTGTAACCAAGAACTGATGGCACGAAAAAGCAGAGTTTAACTCCAATCTCAGGCTTAGTCTTCCTCCAGAACACTTGGCAAAATCCTGACTAAGCATCTGAAACCTTCTAGTGTTCAGTCATTTGTCTATGACTTAGTTCCTGTTTGCAAAACAAATTTAATTGCTCTTCCTTACCCTGCAGGACTGTTGTGACAATATGTACATTAAAGATTGAGGACAATGGGGACCGTATGAGCACAGTCAACACCCAGGGGGTTGGCCATGCGTACAGCTGCATACTGATTAGGCTGTAAGCTCTGCGGCTCAAAGCCTGCTAGTTCTGCCCTTCAGTCTGGAAAACTCTGCTGGACTCCAACGAAGAGAGGTACCGCACATGCTTGCTTTCCCTTTCTTCAGCATGTTTGGCGCTATCTGAGCATGCATATTTAGCATTTCTGCTCAGGACTCTTAATATGTCTTGACACTTGCAAGAAAGTCAAGAACAGAGCGGACTGTTGTTCATGACATCTGGCCCTCGGTGGCACTCTTCTTTCCTCTACTACAGCTAAGGAGAAAAATTCTTAGAAAGCACCACAACTCCACTCGAGGTCAGTTCTTTGACAGGTTGTGATATATTAATAAGAAGCACAACCGTAGATTACTTTGGTATAGCCTCAAAGAAGTGACTGGAATGGAGAAATGCGGCTCACATTACCCAGGTTTATTGAAGGGAGTCCTAATATCAGCCCTAAACAACAGCACAGATATAACCTACAACTATATTAGATATAGGACAGAAAATAAAACTCATCATCCAGATGAGCAGCCCGCCTCACCATAGGTCCTGCAGTGTTGGTGAGTCTTGGAAGACATCTGAAAACCTGACCCAGCTTTCACAGGTACAGAGAGGCCTCTGTAGAGCAAGCAGCATCCTCAGTAGCTCATAAATACTTTTTAGCACACAAATGTATTTCTCTTTACTGTCTAGTAAGATTGCTATTGGCACATATCTTATTAGCCCCAAGTTGCCCAAAGCCCAAAGCCCTTTGGGTGCTAGAAATCTGTTATTGTGGTATTTATTCCAGAGCTGAAGACTGGATGAACAAAAGAATAGGGTAAGATTTACACCGGTAGGCTGAGAATTTCAAAGAAACTATGTTCCACTGAATATATGGATTTTAAATGACTTTATTAGAACTTTCATTTAAGTGTTTCCTAAAATCTTATCGTGATATTATTAACAATGTACAAAATTTGGAAATTGAAAATGCAGAGATAAACAAATTATTTGTTACAAAAAGGGCTTCGCAGGTCTCTGGAGAAATGGAATATTCTAATGCCTGTTTATACCAGCAGAAATAAATTGTATTTGGTAAACATAATGTTAGTCATTTGCAAACATGAAAAAATGTGGGGGTGTTTTTGTTTATTTCAAAGACTTTGCATTGCACATTGAATTTATTCCAGTTAAACTGAATTGTAGCATAGTGAGACTCCGGCTGTAGAAAGAAATTCTCTTCTGTGTATACATGGGTTTTTCTTCCCTGCATTTCTCTTCTTCTCTTTCTTTCTTTCTTTCTTTCTTTCTTTCTTTCTTTCTTTCTTTC